>BTPG01000008.1:7374013-7737198 GCA_036245525.1 Semisulcospira habei | reverse complement strand
GAACTAAAGGCTAGTTTTTTAGCAGAGGGAAAAAAGATAGGGGTACAGGAAACCACAGAAAAACTACACAATCTTTTAAACAAATAAAAATCAGATTTGGTAATCGTTTATTAATGTCATACACTTCACAGAAAAATGGCATGCCACTTACACCACTTGTACCTGATTATTTAACCCCATCTGCACCACCGCCAGAGTATTACTGAGAAAAAAAAGTTTTTTTATTGTCCTTGTATCTTGACAAATCTGACCGAGTAAGTTGTGACTTAAGTCAAGTTGTTGTAAGAACTTAGGGTAAGTACTTGTAAGAACTTATGGTAAGTAATTAATAAGTTCTTATGGCAACACACTTAAAGGTTACCTCTGCAGGTTCCTAAAAGTTAGTTGCAACTTGTTAATAAGTATTAAGTTTCACTTGGCATCACTTGATCAGGTTCATGATTAGGTTTTTATAGAGACAATAGTTATAGAGAAAGATAATAGGAGACCCGTAAGATAATCAGATCAATAAGGCCGCATCCATCATACTCATCACTTTTTTTAAAATCAAAGGGTTGATTCAGAATTAACGGGGGTAAAATTGGGGTCAAAATTTTGATATTAAAAAATGATGTAAATTAATGATGGATGCGGCTCTATTGAATTCTCTCTCTTGGCTGGACTTCGCGAACGAAGATTTTATAGGAGTTGCCCACGACGTCTGCAGGCTTGTTCGTGGCTGCGGAGGCCAATCCGAGACAGGCAGGTTCGACCGCAGTGGCTGCAGGGGAAGGTATGGCCAGAGTTCTGAGTTGCGGCATCTCTGTTCTTTCTCCTGAGCCGCTTGTCCTTAAGGCTAGCTCTGCGAGAGTCCTCAAAGGAGACAGCTGCCTTGTAAATAGTGGAGCGCCAGGTGTCACGGTCCACAGCAAGCGAAGACCACTGGTGGTGGTCGATTTGGCAGGCACTAAGTGACTTCTTGAGACAGTCTTTGTATCTCTTCTTTGGTGCCCCTCTGTCACGGTGTCCAGTAGCAAGCTCGCCGAACAGGGTGATCTTTGGTAGGCGATGATCCTCCATCCTGGAGACATGCCCCGCCCAGCGGAGCTGTGTCCGCAGCAGCAAAGCCTCGATGCTCACGGTTTCCGCCTGTTCAAGGACCTCGACATTGGTGACATAGTCACTCCAGTGAATGCCCAGGATGGTACGCAGGCAGCGCTGGTGGAAGCGTTCGAGGAGTCGTAGTTGGCTGCGGTAGAGGGCCCAGGACTCGGAACCATACAGCAGGGTGGTGAGGACCACAGCTCTGTACACGCTGATCTTGGTGCCTGTTTTCAGCTGTTGATTGTGCCACACCCGCTTGAAAAGTCGCCCGAAAGCGCTGTTCGCTTTTGCCAGCCTGCTGTCAAGCTCCTTGTCCAGCTTGGCGTCCGACGTGATAATGCAGCCAAGGTAAGTAAACTGGTGCACTGACTTTAGTTCAGACTCGCCGATGGTGATGTGAGGAGGGCGATACACTGTCTTGGGTGCCGGCTGATGGAGGACCTCTGTCTTTTTCAGACTGACCTCGAGTCCAAAGAGCTGGGCAGCGTCTGCGAAGCAGGACGTGATGCGCTGCAGGGCTCTCTCTGTGTGTGCAACGAGGGCAGCATCATCAGCAAAAAGCAGCTCACGGATCAGTTGGTCTAGGGTTTTCGTGTGGGCCTGCAGTCGTCTGAGGTTGAACAGGCTGCCATCGAGACGATACCTGATGTACACTGCATCGTCATCATCGAGGTCCACTGTGGCCTGCTTCAACATCATGCTAAAAAAGATGGTGAAGAGGGTCGGTGCCAGCACGCAGCCCTGCTTTACGCCGTTGAGAATGGGGAATGGTTCTGAGAGGTCATTGTTGAGTCTGACCTGACCTTGCTGGTCCTCGTGTAGCTGGACAATCATGTTGAGGAACTTTGGGGGACAGCCAAGTCGCTCCAGGATCTGCCACATGCCTTGCCTGCTCACAGTGTCGAACGCTTTTGTTAGGTCGACAAACGTTACGTACAGCCCTTTGTTCTGCTCGCGGCACTTCTCCTGTAGCTGTCTCAGCACAAAGACCATATCGGTGGTGCTCCTGTTTGCTCTGAAGCCACACTGGCCCTCTGGGAGTTGGTCTTCAGCGATGGCAGGTACCAGCCGATTCAGGAGCAGCCTTGCAAGGATTTTTCCAGCAATGGACAGCAGTGTAATTCCCCGATAGTTGGAACAGTCAGACTTCTCACCTTTGTTCTTGTACAGGGTGATAACGACTGCATCACGGAGATCCTTTGGTAGTGTTCCTTCCTCCCAGCAGCAGAGAAAGAGGTCATGGAGCTTGTTGTGCAGTGCTGTGCCTCCATGTTTCCAGATCTCTGGCGGTATTCCATCAATGCCTGCTGCTTTGCCACTCTTGAGCTGGTGGATGGCTGTGAGGGTCTCTTCAGCGGTGGGCGGTTCGTCCAATTCAACTTTTACTGGGAGCTGTGGGATTTGTAGGACGACTGCTTCTTGAACAGTGCGCTCAGCGCTGAAGAGGCTCTGAAAGTATTCCGACCAGCGGTTCAAGATGGAGGTATTATCTGTGAGGAGTGCCTGGCCATTCGCGCTTCGCAGGGGACTTTGTACCAGGTGCCTGGGGCCATACACTGCTTTCAATGCTTCGTAGAAGCCCCTGTAGTCACCATTGTCTGCGCAAAGCTGGGTCCTCTGTGCAAGTCTGGTCCACCACTCATTCTGGAGATCTCTGAGCTTGCGCTGGAGACTGCTGCAGACGAGGCGGAAGGCAGACTTCTTCACAGGGCAGGAAGGCTGGGCTAGGTGGGCCTGATGGGCGGCTCTTTTTTTTGCTAGGTGTTCCTGGATCTCTACATCGTTTTCGTCAAACCAGTCTTTATTCTTCTTTCTAGCGAAACCCAAGACTTCTGCAGAGGATTTTGCAATAGCAGTTTTCAGTTCTTCCCAAAGTGTTTCAGGGGAGGAGTCTGCTGGGTCCGCTGGGTCTATTGAATTAATTCATTGTCTTACGGGTCTCCTATTATCTTTCTCTCCCCAAAGGTGAGTGTGACCGTTAAAATCCCCCATGAGAATAAAGGGAGGGGGCAGCTGATCTACTAAGTTAAAAATATCATTACTACAGACCCGCAGGGATGGTGGCAGGTAAACACTGCATATGGTTATGGTCTTCTTCAAGGTAACCCGAGCTGCGACAGCCTGAAGACAGGTGTCTATGCTAACGGGGCTACATAAAATTTAGCTACTAATGCCTGAGAAGAGCCACTCCACCCGAGCGCCTCTCCGAATCAGAGCCTTTATGTATAACGTTAAAACCATTAAAGGACACAGGGTCAGAAGTCTTCAGGTAAGTCTCCTGAAGAGATATTACTGAGGGGTTATAGAACTTGACTAAAAGACGTAATTCCTCAAAGTTAGCTTGAAAACCACGACAATTCCACCGAAGCAGAGAGTACATGATTATGTCTTGTCTGGGGGTGAAGAGTTTGTCCCCCCTTTTTCCTTTGCCTTCGAAGGAGTTGAAGAAACAGAGGGGGGGGGGGGGGGGGGCCGGCTCCCGGGCCTCCTCTGGTTCTTCGGAGATGAAAGGGGTGGAGCTGCCGCAGCATCAGCAACGACAACTTCTACTCCCTCCATCCGCTCCTCCAATGCAGCATATTTGTTTTGAAGGGGGATATCAGTGTTTCCCTTCTGGGCCCGTGCGCACAGCGGTCCCATAGATTTCTTAGACGTCTGGTCCTGGGCAGCGTTCCTGCCGCTAGAGTTAGCGGACTTAGAAGGCTGACCAGAGCCAGAAGCCTTTGGAGTTGACAAACTAACAGGTTTGGGTGGAGGCTGAGGCGTAGGGGCAACAGAAGGCGGCACCACCAGACCGGCAGTGTCCGTCTTTTGCGTTCCCTGGCTCCTCGTCACCACCGGAGGAGAGTTTCTCTCCAGGGGCGAGAGGAGCCGAGGCTCCGCCCCCAACCAGGAAGTTGAGGTTTGACATGAGAAGTCTTTGGCGGGGCGCTTGCCTGCCACCGCAGCACTGAAAGTATACACATAGGTGTTAGAGGTTGGGGCAGCCGCAGCTGCACCAGGGCCTTCAACCAGTTTTTTTGGCGTCCAGGAAGGACAGCCCCTTCTCCACACGCAGCTGCTGAATCTTGCACTCGGATACCCAACGAGGGCATTTCTTGTCCGAAGCCATATGCGCCCCCTGGCAATTAACACAGGAGGGTGGCTGTGCAAGACTCAGCAGAGTGTCCGGGCCTAGTGCAACGGGCGCATGAAGCCTCTGCCTGGCGACACATCTTCTGCCCATGGCCATACTTTTGGCACTTAAAGCACCGGAGGGGGAGAGGGACGTACTTCTTCACTTTCAAGGAGTAGTAACCTCCCCAGATGGTAGTAGGAGGGGTGGGGGTGCCGAACCTCAGGATGATGGTAGGGAGACGGATCTCCCCACCACCTCACTTGGACGCGAAGCGTCTGACGTAAGTCACCCCCTGTGACTTAAGGTTCCGTACAAGTTCATCTCCTGACAGTTTCTGCCAACGCCTGATCTTTTATCCCGCCTCTTGAAGAATTCATAGTTTTGTGGGGTGTGACCTCCACCGGAGTGTCTCCGATGGAAGAGAGCCTCAGTAGCCCGTTGGAGTGTGCCCGAGTACGGCACTCCACCAGCAAGTCACCAGACCTGAGGCGCTGGGCGTCAGGCCTGCCAACACGGCTCCTGAGGGTCTCCCCCACCAGAAATGGATGCAGCTTGGAAACAGGTTTGTCTTTCATCTTGCTATGAACAATGAGGAAGCGAGGCCATACGGCTGACGCCTGAGGCGTCGCCTTCTCACAGTCCGAGTCACTGTCATGTTCAATGTCGGTGGCTATGTGCCGCTTATGCGCCAGTTTTTTGTTTGTTTGTTTGTTTGTGTGTGTGTGGTGTGTGTGTGTGTGTGTGTGTGTGTGTGTGTGTGTGTGTGTTTCCATATTATAATAGTAGAGATATTTATCCCCGGGGGTCCCCGCCCGCCATCGAGCCCAACAAGGGAAAGTGCAACTGTCGGCGGGTCTCCAGCCGACGCCGCACAATGGAGACTGCCCGAAAGATATACTCAAGGGGGTAAGCCCGATTAACTGTTTCAGCCACCGCCTTCTATCACACTGTTGAATGCAGGGGAATACTGGCGTAAAGCACCCAATCAGCAGCAGAGGCTGTAGCATGGTGCTCCGTATAGCAACCCGCATGTCAACAGTGGGGTAGGGCTCAACGTGACAAGAGCCGATTGACTATATAGGCCGGTGCGACTAGCCTCCCTTTTAGGTAGAAGTCAAGGCCAAAGTGGAGTGTTGGCACCAGTGAGCCGCAACCCAAAGGGAACCTCAGCCACCAGGATCCTCTTCTCCCCCGACACGGGTCTCCAAGCACGGCAAACACTTGGGATCCAAAGGACCAAAAGCTCACGAGTATTTTTAAGGACCAATCCATGAGGACCTGGGTTAGCACAGCTCCTTAAAAACCGGACCAGTGAAAAAGAGAACAACATATCTGCTGTCATCAAGTCCTAATCTTGGACAAAGATGGCACCCCTTTGCTTGCCCACTCAGTCAGTGACTGAGCAGACTACCCACCCACGCCACGTGGAGCGGGCCGGTGCCGAGCGGGCTGTATTGGTTGCGGTGTGGCACGTAAGAATATAATATTTCCAATGGCAGTTGGTTTTTTATTGGGAGGTCGTTCTGCTTCGTTTAATGTGTCATGAGGCTGTTTCCGTTTGGAGTCGGCATGCGGCGTTTAATTTGATTGTCCTTCTTTCTGCTTTTCAGTTACCACTGCTAAATTGGTGGAGCTAGTGGTGCAGAAGTCTGTTGTGTTGATGCACTTCGGCCAGTAGCTTTCATACTCCCACTGGCTTGGGCCAGCGATTTTGACACTCTTCTGTTTACCAGCCACTGCTAAGTGGTGCACTGAGCTAGTGGCGCATACAAATGTCGCCATTTTTGGTCTCTCCCTCTCTCTTTTGCTCTTGTCAACCATGATCTTTTAAAAAGCTTGCTGCCTATCAGCTGAGTGATGACACCCTTGCCTTCATTACATCATATCTAAACGGGCGCACACAGTACGTCTGTGTGAATTGTACAAACTCACGTGAGGGAGTGATAGAGCACGGCGAACCACAAGGATCCGTCATCGGTCCATTATTATTTTCAGTTTGTTATAATCAATCTTCCCTTACATATATCCAAACCCCGTGCCGCAATCTGTAGTCTCTTCGCTGACCGATGGAACTCTTGACGTGTCATCGTCAGATGCATCCTGTATAACACAGTCCCTACAAAGCGGCCTAAATGATTTTTCCACATGGTGTCAAAATAATTATATGATTCCGAATCCTACTAAGACCAAATGTATGTTCATTACTACTAGACAAAAGCATCAGCTGAACCCGCCTCCCCTACAGCTCTGTTTGAGTGGGCAGTCTGTTTTGTGCAAGTCAAGGCGGAACAGCGTGTGCTTCAGTGGAATCATCATTGATGACAAACTGTTTTGGCAAAGCCATATTACCAAAGTGTGTAAAACAATATAAAAAACCTTATTCTTACTGCCAAAAATAAGATACTTTACTAACGAACCAACAAAGAAACGTTTTTACTGGACCCATATTCAGCCACATTTGGATTATGCCTCTTCCGTTTGGGATGGGAGCAGTGTGATGCTAATCTCAAAAGGATGAATTCGCCTCACAGGCGGGCAATCAAATTAATCGTTGACAGACCCATGGAAGTCATTAGTACTGATTACAAGTTCAAGCTGCTGGATATCCTGCCACTTAACAAGCAGTTCATTTATAATAAGTTGGCACTCATGCGCAAAATCACCCTCTTAGACTCACCAGCCTATCTCTCTAATTCAGTTGTTCGCACTTGCCCACAGATCTAGTCGAACTTCAGGGAACAATCTGGTAGTACCAAGGCCCCGCTTAGATATTTACAAGACGTCCCTCTCCTACTCTGGTGCAAAAAACGTGGAACACAGTTCCTGCAGACATTAAAGCAACACCTTCTTTACGAACGTTCAAGAACCAACTGCATACATTTAAGAACATGTGAAAACTTATTGTTCATATTTTCTTTCACATACGGTGGCCGTCATTGACTCCTGAAACATTTCCTTATTCAATTCAATTCAATTCAAATAACTTTATTTATCCCTTAAAGTGCAATTATATTTGTGTGGACGGGGGGAACAATCAAATAAAAGTCATTCAATAAACATTAATTAATATCAGGACATTCTAATATCCCATTTGTACCTGATATTAATATGCTAAATCTATCAGACTTATAATACTAATATTAAGACATTAAAACTCTAAACTAATACAATTAAAAAAAAAAACATTATTTAAGACTTAAGAGCATTATTAACGACATTATGAGCGAACACATTAACGTCTTACTTTCCACTTAACCCTCTACAACTGCCCATCCAGGCCAGCGATACCCACGCGATAACACACACACACACACACACACACACACACACACACACACACACATACGCGCGCGCACACACACACACAAACACGCACGCACACACACTTTTAACAGCTGTGTAGATTTACAAAATATTTAAGAGTCGGACCGGCGGCAACAGGGATAAAAGACAATTTCCTGCCGTTGGTTTTACCTGATTGTTGTCTGTATCGGCGGCCAGACGGGAGCAATTCAAAGAGGTCTTTCATCACGTGAGCATCACTAGCCATCATCATGCTTCAGAATACTTTTTGACTTGCTGAGGTGTTCTTTGTCATTTTCTTTTTGTTTGAAACCTCAGTGGAAAAGAAGTCATGCCTTCTTTGTGTCTTCTAATATGTTATAGCATATTTGTAAGTGCAGCAAAACATCATAACTTATTAATGTTTAATGATCGTATCGTTTCTTGGTGTGTGTGTGTGTGTGTGTGTGTGTGTGTGTGTGTGTGTGTGTGTGTGTGTGTGTGTGTGTGTGTGTGTGTGTGTGTGTGTGTGTGTGTGTGTGGTGTGTAATGTCAGCACTGATTAGTTGAAATGGAATTATTGTTTCCTGTACTTTTCACTATTATGTATACTTTCATAAATAAAATTATGTGTATTTGTGTTTACGTGCATGCTATAGCTTAGCAAGGACATATTGAAAAAAAGATAATTGGAGGTACCTAATCATTTATCCTTGAAAAATAAAGTTTCATTTTATTTTATTTCTCTCTCTTTTTGGTCCCGCCACGTCCCTGTATTATTGTTACTATTAGTGACCTCAAAACAAAACATCAATGATTACGTCATGGCCGAAAAGCCAGGACGTAGAACTCTGTCAGTCCGGCGCGTTACGCGTTTCTCAAAACACGGCAGACTTTGGGATAAAATTATTCTCTGTTTGTTTTAAATTAATGTGGACTCACCTACTACATGGTGATCTTTTCACCACTTGATTCCCCAGAAGCCGACACTGGATGACCTTGACCTCCCGCCTACCCTGGATGAGGTCAAGAAAGCGATCAGCCAGACTAGCTCCGGCAAGGCTGCAGGCATGGACGGCATCCCCGAAGAGCTCTTTAAAGCAGCTGGACCCTTGATGCCTTCCTCAACATTCTGACATGCATCTGGGCAGAGGAGAACATACCACAGGAATTTAGAGATGCCACAATCGTCTCCCTGTTCAAGAACAAGGGCAGCAAAGTAGACTGCGCCAACTACCGAGGGATCTCACTCTTTTCCATTGCTAGCAAGATCCTCGCGAGAGTCATCCTCAACCGCCTGATCAGCTCTGTATCTGAGGAAGCACTACCAGAGGCTCAGTGTGGCTTCAGACCCAGCTCAGTGCAGCACAGTCGACATGGTCTTCTCTGTGAGACAGGTCCAGGCATTGAGCAGCACATGGACCTCTACGCTGTCTTCATAGATCTGACCAAAGCATTCGACACCGTGAACAGAGAAGCGCTTTGGGTCATCCTCGCAAAGCTCGGCTGCCCCAGGAAGTTCACCAACATCATCCGCCTCTTCCATGATGGAATGGTAGGAGATGTCCAGTCAAACGGCGACACATCCGCACCCTTCGACATTTCCAACGGTGTCAAACAAGGTTGTGTTCTTGCCCTCGTGATATTCAACCTGTTCTTCACGTGTGTCCTGACCCATGCAGTACGTGACCTTGAGAAGGGAGTGTACCTGAAGTACAGACTAGAAGGCTCTCTCTTCGATCTCCGTCGACTGAACGCCAGGACCAAGACCATCGAGAGACTGATCCATGAGGCGCTGTTTGCCGATGAGTGTGTGCTGATGGCGCACATGGAGTCTGACCTCCAGACCATCGCGTCAACAGGTTCTCGGAAGCCTCTCGACTGTCTGGCTTCACCATCAGCCTCAACAAGACCGAGGTCCTGCACCAACCAGCCCCACCTAAAGTGTATATCGATGGCACCGAGCTGAAGACTGTCGACCAGTTTAGGTACCTATTGGGGAGCATCATCTTTCGGACGGTACTATCGACAAGGAAATCGCAGCTCGCATCAGCAAAGCCAGCCAAGCCGCCTGGGTCGTTTGCGCACTCGTGTGTTGAGTGAATAACAACAACGTCAAGCCGTCTCCACCAAGATCAAAGTCTACAAGACAGTAGTCCTCCCCAGCCTCCTCTACGGCTGTGAGTCATGGACGCTGTACAGCCGCGGAAAGCACACAGCTTGAACGTTTCCACATGAGCCATGACTGTGCACTCTCACTAAAAGGCCACAGCGGGAAGCAAGGACATGACGCCGGCCAAAGAAACGCTTCAGAGACTACATAAAAGACAGCCTCAAGTCCTGCGTCTTCCCGGTAAAAGAACTTCAGTGAAGCACAAGCACAAGACAGATCTGGCTGGCGTGCCCACCACCAGGAAAGCCTGCACTCGTCAACTGACGCTCTTTGAACAGTGACAATCGGCGCGAACGGATCACCAGTCAGTCCTGAGCTCGCAGCGGACAGCGTCGACTCTCCGCCCCACAGCTACGTTCCAGTGCCCTCATTGCCCTCGCAGGTGTGGCTCCAGGCGGGATTGGCTTGGCCAGCCACATCCGCACCCATAAGTCATGGCCGGCACAATGACGACATCATCGGTTTTCGATTGTCTACCCATTATGTTACCACTGAGTCAGCGCGGAAGGCAATATTACCGGAAGTGATCGATAACAGGAAGCACATGACTCACATTACGTCACGAAAACAAAACCCACCTACCATTTAGCAGCAACTAGGATTGTATCATGTTTATACAGCGTACAACACAGAAAATGTAGCTGGGAACTTGACATTCGGCAGATATGGAAGGAATACCTTCACCTTTCCACCACCTCACTGTGATCAAGGAGACGTCCCTGCGAAAGAGGATGTTGCTTTGTGGAAAATGGGAGGTGCATGTGTTTTGGTGCATTCTGGCACTTCTTGTATGGCCAGCGTGCGTGAGAGGGTACCACACACAAGCGACTAACGTCCCAGCTAGCACATTGCCTCCAGACTTTTATGACAACATAACGCTCAGTCCTAGTACTGGAGGTGAGCCAAGCATCGGATATTAGCTATGAAATACGCTGTAGACCTAGAAAGAATGACGGCAGTAAAACTATGTATAGGTCGTTTGACATGGGACCGCACAACGTTTTTCCCAAATATTTCCTCAAAGAAACACTTTCAGGTACCACTTTAAGAACAAATATCACTTAGTGCCAAATGACCTAATATGGAATTTAAAAAAAAAAAACTGAACTCGTATAATCTGGCGAATTTAGTCATAAGAAATTGGTGAAAAGACCAGAACAAGCCATTTTTAATACCCAAAATAGAGCCCCTGCAGATTTCAATATCGAGGTCAAGCATGCAGACTTCATGTATGCCTATGCTTTAAAACATGGCCAGTTCATGTGAAAATGGATCTTTCGTACTCTAGGCCTAATTTATCTGGGGTACAACTGTACAGTAAAACTGACACATTGTTCAAGTTTGTTAACATTAAATTGTATTAGGTCAACTGTCACTGAATGATATTTGTTCTAAGATTGGTTATAGAAAAGTGGTTCTTTGCGGAGATATATGTGAAAAATGTGCACTCCGATGTCAAACGACCTATATAACTTGCAGAGTGTTTTTGCAATGATGTCCAGAAACCACGTGAACACCGATTCATGGGCATATAAGTCTTCCCAGAAATACCAATTTTATTTTTGATAAACAGTTTGTGTAGATGTAAGTTGGTTACTCCTCCCAGCTCATGGATGTGATTAGGTAAAATTGTACTGAAAAGGTTTGAAGTGTGGGGAAAAAAAAATACTTTTCTGTTCTTCTCATACGTAAAATAGAAGTAATTAATACTAATAGGATCTGAATAGGGTTGCTGTTATTAAGTTGAACAACAAAATGTCTTACAAGATATTGTCAAACGACAGCAGGTTGATATGTCAGTATAGCTTGTCTGTTGACCCATTGAGCCCCAATTACCCTACAGGAGGTGGATCGCCCATGATATTTCAGGTTGAAGGTTTTGTTTCGGGACATTCCCCCAGACAAAATCTTCAGCTTCCTTAAGGAAGCCAATAGGTTTTACAAAATTTAAGTCTCTGTAGTCTATATAAATCTGACTGTTCTTCTGAAGTCTGTAGACATATATATGTTTGACCTTTGTGACCTTTTAGCTAAGAATACTTTTATTAAACTGTGTTTACATCATGTTTTAAGACCTTTCTCTTATTTTTACCCTTCCTGCCGTGAGATGGCTTTGGTGGCCTGCTCGGCGTTAATAATTAATAATAATTACGGTATTTATAATGCCCAATTAAACCCCAATAATTAACTCAAGGTAGTGCCAGATTAGCTTGGCACCAACAGACGTCAAGCTAATCTAGAACAACCCTTAAATTATCATGGCTGATCCATCTCCTGCAACTGGTGCATAGTCCTTGTGTGACACAAGTCTCCAAAATTTGGGAAATGTGGTTGTGGGATTAAATGGGTTAAAAGGTCTTGTAAATCAATGCCACACAATTGCAGTGCACCTGAATTGATCAGTGTTCAGGTCATACTCCATAGGCAATAGATCATTAGATGGCCCTGTCCCCAATGGCTGTTATCACTTCAGTGCTGTGGTCATTAACCCATTTAGCCCAGAATCCCTACAGCAGGAGATTGATTGACCATGATAATGGACATTATCCGGAATTCCGATGCTACTCTCTAACCCCATGATTTCGAGAGTTAACTCCCCTGTTACAGGGAACGCACAATGCCATTTTTAACAAAATGCCTTCAGTCAAACGTTGTGCTTGGGGAGAATGCAAAACAGACAGCAGATATCCTGAACGCTGCATTGGAGTAAAATTCCATATATCACATGAACACGTGCATGTACTTATTTAAATTGCGCAACAAAACACACAGTACTTACTAAGAGCACAAAAAGTACTCAGAATTGGTAGGCACGGAAACCGTTGCCATGGGTCCGGTGACCCTCATTAAGATTTAACATGAGGGTAAAAGGTTTTTAAAATAAATACCATACAATACTGTGATACATGTATAGATTTTACCAGCACGATCAATACCATCTTGAATCTACACAACATACTACTACTGAGGTTCTACCTCTAGTGTAGAATAGCAAGACCCATCATTTTTGGTTATTTTCTGCCACGATCCGATTTAACACAAACGAACAAGTGAAACAAAAAAATTTAAAAGTAACGGACCGGTTGCTTGCATAGACTAGTATCCGTAAAAATACACTACATAAATTATTTAAAAAAATAATTGACTCACCCCCCCCCCCCCCCTTGCAGGTGCAAAATGCAGATAAAATGCAGCTTCTCGTGTCAACATCCACTTTTGTCAGGATAGACCATGTAAAATAAAATGGGGCTTTGGTAACAGGATCCCTGTCTCTTGTCCTTGGTTTGACTGAGGCCTTCACTGCGAAATAGCCATCAGTCATTTGGATTGTTTCCAAGCTGTTCACATAACCATCTTGCATCAGGCTATAGGCTTCTGATCGTCTGTAGTCCCTTATGGCTGATAAGTTCATGTTCTGATTTAGTAAATATGTACAGATGTTGAATATAGAAAACTCTGGCAAAATATTCAGGTCTGTAGTCCCAGATAACAAAGCTGGGTTCGACAGTTCGATGTTCGGCCCATCTTTGAGCTTTGCTTCGATCACTTCTACCCGATCTTCAGCACAGCACTCGGGATCAACGGGTAGTCCAATGTCAAGAGCCTTTTGTACGAGATCAAAAAGCTCTGCTTTTCTGCTTTGGCCAACACAAACTCCTCTTTCTTGCAAAAACCTTTGTAGCTCGCTCAATCGCCATGCTTTCTTCTCCACCATTTTGATCCCAGTAACATGGGAGTTAACTCTCTAAATCATGTGGTTAGAGAGTAGGCGCGGAATTCCGAAGTAGGTCTATTTAAGAGTAGTGCCAGATTAGCTTGGCGCCTCCATGAATTATCATGGTCAATCCATCTCCTGCAACTGGTACATAGTCATTTAGTAACACTTTCCAAATTTGGGAAAAGCACCTGTGGGGCTAAAACTGTGTAAATGGCAACATGTCAAAGGGTCAGATGATTCAACGCCATCACTTGGTCTGACGACAAGTGGTCAAAAATGGGCACACACAGCAAAAAGTAATATGTCTGCAGTGCTTTTGCATGCGTGCATCTATGTGGGTGTGTGTGTGTAATGGAGAGAGCATGAGAGATACAAGTACATTTGGATTTCTTATTGAAATTTTAACTCTAGTCCAATACTGAAAATATATAATAGTAATAATAAAGAAGAAGATGCCTATATGGTAAGATGCTCTAGGTTCCATACATACAAACACTAAAATACTACATAGTAAAGTAACAAGCGAAGAACATATGCACATTATAGGATACGCCAAAATACAGTACATGAACAATGATGAGTTTTAAGACTATATTTGAAAATGGCACTGGGTTCACTGTGTCTCGAACATTTAGGAAGCTCATTCCAGAGTGTGGACCTTGGTATGAAATGATCTCTGCCCAGATCCATTTGTCCTTCCTGTTGCGATCCGCAGGATTTTATTATCAGGGAAAATAACTTCACTGCCTGGAACTTGAAGGGGTGTAACTGTAACAGTCAAGGAATTCTTATAGGTAAGTGCTAAAAGGGAAAACGTGACGGATGGATAGGACTTTATATCTCACTCTGTCACTGACGGGCAACCAATGGAGAGCATGCAGGATGTGAAGACATGGTCTGATTTTTTTTGTTTTCATGACCAGAGGCGCAGCAAATTTTGAACTCTGGATCAGATCCAGGGGATATTGTGGGCATCCAAACAAGAGTGAGATTGCGTAGTCAAGGAAGGGGAGAACACGTGCAACCAGTGTTTTTGTAGCTTCGTTAGTGAGGAACTGACTGATGACACGATTAAACAATAGCATTCGGAATACACCAGTGTGTGAAATATGTTTGACTAAAATAGTTCAAGGGTAGTGCCAGAATAGCTTGGCGCCTCCAGGCACCAAGCTATTCTGGCACCACCCTTGAACTAAAGCCAATGGTCTATATCCTTATCTGAAAGTACTATGATGTAGCTTGCATATGGCAGTGTACAAATTTGAAGCTTTTAGCCTCAGTATGATATGGGATAAGCTGCCCTGTAAATATGTGCATTTGATTCTGCAAAGGTTCTTTCTTTAGTGGTTTATTAGGCAATACTGCATATTGTTGCAGATGTGTGCTAAAAACAACTCCAACAACTATTGTTTCGAGTAACACTAATTAACTTTGTAAATTAGAACGTTTTGTTGTTCTTTTTAATGGAACAAAACAGATCTCCAAGGTACTTCACTACTACATGAAACTCCACCATTAGTCGCTTCAAGGGTTCTTGTAGCAAGGTTTGCGCTCAGAATTGGTCATGTGACATAGGAATAGGCTGACTGTTTTGTTCCACACAGCCTCTTCCATGGCTGACTGTTTGATAGGAGTATATATACTGGATCTAAAACTTGCAAAAAGGAATTAATTATTATTAAAAAAGTTGAAGAGGTACTGACAGCGCTGAATTACAAATGCATCCAATAAATGCATCCAATGTCTATTTCAATGTCTATTTCAAAGCTAGCTAGCTAAAATTCCAAGTGAAGTGTGGCCAGGTCAACCGACTTTCTATTTCAGAGAGAGAGAGAGAGAGCTTTTCTTTGTGTCAATTCATGTATAACAATGATAATTGTGTCTGGTGCTTTGCGTCAGTTCAGCAATAATGTAAAACAACAGCAACATTGTATAATGTGGTTAGTGCTTTTATGTCACTGAAGTCAAGAATTCTTCCTGTCGACATGTTTTACTGCAATGAATTATTTTTTACAAAAATATTGAATAGATACAAAGCTGGTTAATGAACTCATCCAATATCTTCCTCGAAGCTAGCTGTATTAAACATTTCATATGAATAAGACACAAATTAAGGACTCAAATGTGGGTCAACCGACTTTGTATAAACAGCATTTTTTTTATTTTTAACCCATTTCATACTGAGGCTAAAAGCTTCAAATTTGTACACTGCCATATGCAAGTTACATTATAGTACGTACAGATAAGGATATAGACCAATAGCTTTAGTTCAAGGGTGGTGCCAGAATAGCTTGGCGCCTAGAGGCGCCAAGCTATTCTGGCACCACCCTTGAACTATTTTAGTCAAACTTTTTTCACACACTGGTGTATTCCGAATGATAAGGGTTAATGAGTAATTCAATCTAAAAATGCTGAAAAGTACTCCGCAATACATCTTGAAGAAAGCATTTCCTAAATTTTCAGACCTATACATACACAAATACAGGAGAAACTCATGTCTACATACACACACACACACAGCGTTGACCGCCAAATGTACGTTGAACAGCGCGGTTCACTTCACTGTCAGAGTGTGATGTGTGCCCGCCTATGTTCATCATTTGCATGCTACGGAACGTGCTCCGACCAGCCCCATCTCTTAAGTCTACCGTATTTTCAGCCCCATTTGCTGCCTGAACAGTGCCCTAGCTAAAATGGCTCCCGCCATTCTTTTCCGAGTCCCACCATTCTTGAAAGAGTTCTGCAGCTACCTGTACTTTGTTGTCAGCAACACTGTGGCAGCTGATTCCAAACTATTTAGCAAGCAGACAATCAACGATATTCAGTTGTCACTGCTCTGCCAAGTGATGGAACATTTTTTTATTGAAATTTCAGTGTGTCCGGCACAAAAGTAGTGCATCCTTCTAATGTCTCTCATGTACCTGGATCCATTAGCTTTAATTCAAGTGCATCCTTTTGGAAATAAGTGCGTCAGGGATGCACCTGCATGCATTAAAATTAACTTTGTGTCACCCTCCCACCAGATTGTGAAAAAACGTTCACGAGCACATCAAATGTACGTTTACTGAAGATGCAGAAATGAAATTGAAAATGTGACTTGTTTCATCAAACACACAATCTAAGCCATGGTTGAGTGATTTTTTTAAAAATGAAACTGATGTACAAATTGATATGGCTGGGATATTTTGCAAGCTTTTGTTATTCATGATTTTGAATAACTTTTTTTCCCCAGTAAACTACACTGTGCATCTCTCTGCAAGCGGTCCTGCAGTCATTGACTCCTCCTTCACCTTCACAGCGGACCTTGTGGTCAGCCCAGATGTTAATGTTACAGATCATGACTACCAATACACTTGGCTGAATATGGCAGATGGTGGTAAAAATGTAAACACCGGTGGCAAACATTCAGAACTGAGAAGATTTTTTTCGGAGTTTGATGTGAGGGGACCTGGAACCTACCTTATGACTGTGCTAGTTGCGCCAGCTTCCAAACTGTCTGAAATACTGGCATTTGACTCCGTTCATTTCACAATCACAGGTAAATAAGTCATGATGATTTGCACTACCAGGTATATTTTACCAAAACTGTAATAAAGCAGAACATTCTATTGGTCATTGTCAGAATAGCATGCACAGTAACCCATTAGCCCCGAGTCCCTACAGCAGGAGATTGACCATGATAACTCAAGGGTAGTGCCAGATTAGCTTGGCGCCTGAAGGCGCCAAGCTAATCTGGTACTACCCTTGAATTATCATGGTCAATCCATCCCCTGCAACTGGTACATAGTCGTTGGGCAACACATCCACAATTTGAGTAATGGGGCCTTGGGGCTAAAAGGGTTATACATGTAATAGGTAGCGGTTGGCTCAGAATTATCTGTGACACACCGCAAGTTATCGATTGGCCATGATAGTTCAAGGGTGGTGCCATAATATTTTTGTCCCTGTAGATTTAGGGGTGCATATGATCGTCTTATTCTATACCTGCGTGTTTTTCTGTGGGCTGGTGGATTGGGTGCCTGATAGGTGGGGGCAGGGGATCTAACTGTTTGTGTGTCCAGCGCTGAGTAATTCCCCTTGGTATGTGTGCAATTCTACCAGTGCTAGCCTCACCTATCTTGTTTGTGAGTTGTCCCTATAGATGCCAAGCTATTCTGACGCCACCCTTGAACTGTTATGATCAGCCTGCCTCCTAGTCCTGAACTGTAATGCAGTCTTTCGAGGATAACTGCCATATTAAAGTACCGGTTGGCCTCAGGGGTAACGTGCATAAGAATGTCATGAAAGTGTGGCTTTACCCAAGAAGCAAACTGTTCTCTGGCCACCTCTAGCCATAGTTGGCATGACTATATGCAAGCCATGTAAGTCTGAAGTCAGCCAGAAGACATTTTGCTTACGATACATGTGTTTACTCTTCCTAAGCCTGTGTAAGTTTAGCGTCATGTTAATGCAATTGTCAATAATGCGACCTGACCTGATGGCTTCCAGGTATCATGATATAATGAGAATGACCTATATTTTGTAGCTTGTGGTTCAGTATGTTTAACCCTTTTAGCCCCAACACCCTACAGCAGGAGATTGACTGACCATGATAAACCAAGGCTAGTGCCAGATTAGCTGCAGGTGCCAAGCTAATCTGACACTACCCTTGAATTATCTTGGTCAATCCATCCCCTGCAAATGGTACATAGTCGTTAAGTAACACTTCCAAAATTTGGGAAATGCACCTATGGGGCTAAAACTAAAAGCTTAACACTTTGGCTGTTAGTAGCGTTTTTATTTCAATGATTCCTGCAGGAATCATCGCTGCAAACACCACTACCGACTGCCAAAGAGTTAACCTATTTAGCCCTGTCGCACTACGATCTTGAATTATCATGGTCGATCCATCTCCTGCAACAGGTGCATAGTTGTTAGATGACGCCTCCAAAATTTGGGAAATAGGTGCGTCGGGCTGAATGAGTTAACAAGTCTTCCGTTTGCAGGGCGCCTGAATGGCAATCTTAATGCAAGTCAGCAGCTGATGTACCAGAGGCACAATGACACTTTTGCTACAAAGAGACCTGTGAGCCTGCGGATTAACATTACAGATCGTTTCCGACGTGAAGACTCTCCAGACTTTACATTCTACTGGTACAACCATACAGAGGCCAATGAAAGCCAGCTGATAGAGCGGACGCAGCAGCCAGTTCTTACGCACAACTTTATTACAGTTGGTACTTTGTTCCTTGACGCTGAAACAGTTGTTTCATTTTCATCTGATGAGAAACGAAAGCCTCCTGACATCTCTGAGAAACATGGACTGTTTACAAAACAATTATTTTTTAAAGGTAAGATTTTTTTGGTAATAGTGTTCACTAAATAAGGTTCTTAGTTCTGACATTGCTTCGTTTTAACATATTGTTTTTAATGAAATAAGATTGGTGGACAGTCCAACATATACTAAAATTTCCACAAAAGGCAGGATAATGCACCAGGAAATCTGGCAAATTGTGAGTGGGGTGGGTGGGGGGGGGGGGGGGGGGGTCTTACTCTTAGTTGCTGTAACAGCGGTATAGTTGTGTTGGGTGAGTACTGTGAGTAATAGGAGGTTCCGACAGCTTTGAGTTTGCCTGATGAACATTGCATATGGAAAATAACATTGCAAGTGGTTGGGAAGAATAGTGGTCCTGGGATCCCCTTCTGGGTCAGAGGGTTTGAAGTATGTATTGCAAAAGAAAGAACTGCAAAATTTGCAAATGATAGTATAGTGGTAAGGTTGTCATTGCATGTGGTGTGTTTTGGGCAAAAGAACCTGGCGGAGCCCATCCCTCTCCAGGCTGTTAACCACAACCGAAACTCCACATAACTTGTGGCTCGCCTTGGTCCTGGACACGTGGCCGATGAGACCCTCATGGGACTCCTTCGCCCTGGGTGGTGACTTCATCAAGGAAGTTCATACACCGAATCAGGTACCGTGTCAGCACCCTAGCCTTTGGTTATCCAAAACCTAACCTGCAAGGCAGCAGGGGACTTGTGGAGGGCGGGGTCGTCTATGTCCCATGCAGATGTGAACATCTGTCCACTGCCCACAGGACTTGCCAAAACAATCCTGCAAGGCACTGTGCAAGGAGGACGAAGGAGAGGAAGACAGAGGAAAAGATGGGAGGACAATATCTCAGAGTGGACAGGACTGAAGCTGCGCGATACGATAAGAATGGCAGAGAACAGAGAGGAATGGAGGGAGCTGGTTGCCAAGTCATCAGTGGTGCCCCAACGGTCGGCAAGACTACGGGATATAGATAGATAGATAGATAGTATAGTGAACTTCAGGTATGATTTAATTCTTTAGCTGT
Source organism: Semisulcospira habei (assembly GCA_036245525.1). NCBI lineage: Eukaryota > Metazoa > Mollusca > Gastropoda > Semisulcospiridae > Semisulcospira > Semisulcospira habei. The sequence goes on along the minus strand of BTPG01000008.1, from coordinate 7,717,489 downwards.
CCATAGCAGTTTTTGTTGCAATGATTTCTGTGGTAATCATCGTGACAAAGAAATACTACTGACAACCAAAGGTTGAACACAACGCCAGGAGACTCAATTTGTTTGTTGTAGCGGAAGTGTGATAAGTACAGTGATTGACATAGTCAGGACCTCTTAACCCTTATCATTTGGAACACACCAGTGTGTGAAATAAGTTTGACTAAAATTGTTCAAGGGTAGTGCCAGAATAGCTTGGCGCCTCTAGGCGCCAAGCTGTTCTGGCACTGCCCTTGAACTAAAGTCATTAGTCTATAGCCTTATCTGTAAGTACTATAATGTAGCTTGCATATGGCAGTGTACACATTTGAAGCTTTTCGCCTCGGTATGATATGGGTTAAGAGTTGTTCTATACGTAAAACTATGACTTCTTGTATCTAACCATGTTTCAAGCGAAGTTTACTGCAGTGCACTTTATGCAAACACCAGTATACTCAAGCTTCCTGTTAGTTTTTTAGAAGCTCTGAAACATGCAGCCACTGTTACTGTAAACAGCATGCACATGGGATTACACATACATCACAACATGTAACCATCAGTCTACACTGTGTGTTTTTCAGATGAGCTGTTTGCTTGCAACAGCAGCCGCATTGACACGGACAGTACTGATCAGAGCGTCAAACTAGGCAACCCTGTCACCCTGAATGTTACCTGTGCCAGTGGAAGGTTAGTGTCAGGGTCTAGCGTTCACCCTTATCATTCGGAATACACCAGTGTGAGAAATAAGTTTGACCTCAATAGTTCAAGGTTAGTGTCAGAATAGCTTGGCACCTCTAGGCGCCAAGCTATTCTGTTGCATATGGCAGTGTACAAATTTGAAGCTTTTAGACTCAGTATGATATTGGTTAACAGTGTAGCTTATACAGTATTCACTGTATATGCTCTAAACTATAAGGCATTATTTAGACATTTACTGATAACAAAAATCCTTCCTCATCATTAAATTAAATTATGCTAGGCAGGGTTTGCGCTTGGGTTTTCAGTTTTGCGGACGTGTAGACACAGGGTCAGTAAAAATGCGTATGACAGCAAAATTGCATGACGCTAACGCCAACGAGCAGCTGATTGCACACACCATATACCAGGATGACTGGGGCAAAAAGTTCTAAAGCTCATTTCTTAGCCCTTAAATGCCGGAACAAAGTGGGTGATACCCAGCTGGAAGAGACTTAAACCCTCATGAGCCCTGGCAGTCATGAGGAAGGGGTGGGGGGGGGGGGGGGAGGTGAGAAATCACTGTTCACGATTGCCCACGAGGAGAGAGGGGTGGTGATCATTGTTCACTATCACCCATCGGCTGTTTTATATAAGCTATCAGCCTCTGGAACTGGAAGCTACGTCGCTGAGCTTCATGCGTGTAGTCCACTACACACCGACTAGCTAATTCAGCTAAAATACCCTGCACCAATCTTGCACTTGACCACCAAACTCCGACAGGCAGGTAGTAACTAGCGATGGCAGAGGGCTTCTCTGCTACATTACAAAATGCTTCTCTTTGATCAAATACAAGATAGAAGCCAACAAAAGGTCTTTCTTCTGTGAAGTTCAGTGCACATGTGACGGTGTGACCATGGAAGCTTAGGTCTGCAACCAGTGGTCAAGCAGAGATCACTTGCTGCACTAACTCTAACTCTACTAGCCATGGAGGCAAAGAGCTACATTTGGCTAACACAGTTCCTGACACAAAGGCCAACAACCAGCTGTACTCTAATCCTCATGATAATTGCAAACTAACATAAATACTATCATTTACTAAAACATTACTAGAGAAAGAATACTACTACAATTACAACCTAAATATGATGCACATAGAAACGGAAGTGAATCTTACTTACATTTACCGGTATTAACCCTTATCATTCGGAATACACCAGTGTGTGAAATAAGTTTTTCTAAAATAGTTCAAGGGTGGTGCCAGAATAGCTTGGCGCCTCTAGGCGCCAAGCTATTCTGGCACCAACCTTGAACTAAAGCCATTGGTCTATGTCCTTATCTGTAAGTACTATTATGTAGCTTGCATATATGGCAGTGTACACATTTGAAGCTTTTAGCATCAGTATGATATTAGAATAAGAATAAGAGTACTTTATTATCTCAAAAAAGAAATTCTTTTCGCCACCACAGGTGCAACTCGCAATCACACACCCTCACACAACAGTTTTCAGACAAATGGACAATGGCTCGGGACGGGTAAAGCCCGTCGCCAAGGCATCTAATGGCCGGCGCCAACGGCCCCAACCCGACCCGAACCTCCCTAACACAAGCAAACTAAAGACGGCCCTATCTTAGTATCTCTATAACACATAATATAAGGTTTTTAGACTTTCTGCTTGGCTGAGACTAGTTACACAACAAAAATATACAAAAAAAAGACGAATACTTTCACAGTTGCTACCTGGGGACCCGTCGCCATAAGAACAGCGCCGGCTATTAGACAGTCGCTCCGGCATAAACAGTCACCACCTTAATTATAACTTAACTAGCATATAACTTCATAGTCATTTTTAAAGCAATAGTAGTAGGACTACATCATTAACGTAAAAGCAGTCCAAAATGGTTTCTAAAGAGTACACACTGGCACGCTGTTCAGTAAGAAACACAATCACTGCGTCTGGGAGGTGTCTGTCATCGCATCATTCGGCTGGAATGGAATGTGGGGCCTGAAGCTTGCTGGTACTAGCTTCGTTGAAAGCACTAGCGCTATTCTGTAGGCAGTGATGTCGAGCGTGGTGTGGGACTGAAGAGCCACTCCTGAGATGATGAAAGGGGAGGAAAGCACATTGGTTGTATTGCAACAGCATAACGCACGCTGTTCTTCTAATATCCACATGGTACAACAAGAATCAGCGTGTATCAACTTCCAGCATCGCACAGCGGATAAAATCCAATTAACAGTCACAGCACATCAAATTGCCAAAAGTCATCAAAAAGAAATACCGGCCGTGATGCAGCATTGCAGTGCCTGACATCGTTCACTGGCTCCCCATCCCCCAACGCATCCAATACAAAATTCTGTCTCTCTGCTACAAATCCCTGAACAACTGCGCTCCTGCCTATCTCTCCAACTTACTTCACCCCTACACACCTTCCCGCTCCCTCCGCTCTGCCTCTGACCCTCTCCGCCTCCACATCCCTCGCACCAAACTTAACACTTTCGGCCCCCGCTCCTTCTCCGTCTACGGTCCATCCACCTGGAACACTCTCCCACTCTCTCTCCGTCAGAAACACTCTCTCTCCTCCTTCCAGTCCGCCCTCAAAACTCACCTCTTTCAACAGTTTTAGCACTATATCACCACACTCCCCACCCCAAGCTGACCGTCGTAATGTATTCCACTGTTTGTGGTACGCAAGTCATTGTCTAAAGCGTGCGCATGCGTGCGCGAGTTGTGAGTGCGCGCTTAGAGTTATAATTATTATAAGATAAGCGCATTATAAATACCGTAATTATTATTATATCAAACCAAGGTACAATGTCTGTTTAGTACTGCCGGTGACAACCATTTCTGCCGAAGCGGGCGGCCAGGAGGCGTTGCATGGCCGCCATCTTGTCTTTGATATATTATGGGTTAAGAAATACTAAAACACACTAATGGATCATATGCATGTTAATTGTACCCATTCTAACAGAAGTATGTTTGTATGAATACTTGAACTAAACTGCCATTAGTCAAACTGTTCAATGCATGTCTAATGGACTCTGCTTCAAGACAACAGCTACAATCAATAACAAACGCAAGTTATTTTGAGCTATATCTTTATTTCACATTGCCAATGTGGAGAAGGATTACACTAGCACAAGAACTACACTGCCACAGTATGCACAGGAAAATACCACTTTATTGTGTGTACTCGCCTACAGGGACAGTTAACTTATTTAGCCCCAACGCCCTACAGCAGGAGATGGATTGACCATGATAATTCAAGGGTAATGCCAGATGAGCTTGGCGCCTGAAGCCGCCAAGCTCATTTGGCACTACCCTTGAATTGTCATGGTCGATCCATCTCATGCTACTGGTACATAGTTGTAAGATGACTCCTCCAAAATTTGGGAAAAGTGACCATGTGGTTAAATGGGTTAAGATTGCCCCAGGATGGAGCTTGCGAGAGAATAAGCATGAATGGCTGAAAGCTGAGATGAATAAAAAGACTTGTTTTTGAATCTTTTGCATCAAATATGAATCCATTATGCACTGTTTTTCTCAAATTTGTTGCCAGGAGATAAAGAGATAAATATATTATGCTAGATAGGTTTGTCATGTTTCTTTCTGCAGTGCTCCTACTGCGGTGTGCTGGAATGTGACGTCTCTGAACGCCACTTTCAACTCTACATGCAGTCCGAGCGAGTTTGAGAACAAGACAGAGCACCACGTGTCTGTATCTCTGGTCACAGTGGGCTGGCAGACAGTCCATGTGGCGATCTACAATGATGTCAGCTACTTCAACTTCACACACAATTTTTACATCTATGATGCAGGCAAGTCAGGCTCAGTTTGTCACGCTTTATGTATTAACTCCTTATGCCCTGAGGACAAAATTATCAAATTTTTGTAGATATTCTCTGAGGTTTTTTATCACAGTTTTGTTGACAGATCATTTCAAGGTTGCTGTCAGAATAGCTTGGCGCCTCTAGGCACCAAGCTATTCTGACACCAACCTTACAATATCATGGTCGATCCACATCCTTTTGTAGCCTTTCAGGGCTTTATGGGTTAATTCATGGCCACTATTGGAGATGGTTTGACCGTGACGGCTCAGGAATAATGTTTGATTTGCTTTGGGCCATGATGGTGCGCACATCAAAATGTACATGTGTGTGGTAACACATTGTCTAACATCGTGGGGAGAGTCTGGCAGCAGCTTACTTCGTAAGCTGGTGTTGGATTTTCTGGACAGTAGTTGGTAAAGTGCTAATTCTGTGTACTTTAACACTGTTAGCACCAACTAAGACTATCATTAGTGAAGTGTAGAGCGTGATTAGCCCGGTGCCAGAGGGGCAAGCAATTCTAGCACGACTATAAATGGACATATCAAGTTTGATTCTTCTTGCTGAAATGGCTTTTTATACATGTAGCACTTGGTAGACAATTCTAAAACATGAAGTGATCCTTTCAGTCTTTGCATCCACACATGAAACCATCAATGTTCTGTAGGCACCGAATGTGAAAATGACTTTATTTAACATTTTAAAGTTTAACCCATATCATACGGAGGCTAAAAGCTTCAGATTTGTACCCTGCCATATGCAAGCTACATTATAGTACTTACTGATAAGATATAGACCAATGGCTTTAGTTCAAGGGTGGTGCCAGAATAGCTTGGTGCCTATAGGCGCCAAGCTATTCTGGCACTACCCTTGAACTATTTTAGTCACACTTATTTCACACATTGGTGTATTCCGAATGATAAGGGTTAAAAGCATGCATGCATTTTCATGTTTTCCAACAGGTACGGTAAACATTCCAGCCCTTGTCTTCCCCATCGTCTTTATCCTAATTGGCATCGTGATAGCGGTGGCTGGCGTGGCATACATCATGCGTCTGCGTAAAACTATGCACGTGGAGGTTGCCGATTTTGACTTCCACCCCTCCATATCGGTTCGAGACCCGCACATCTTTTCCTCAATTGCTATGGCAGCGAAAGGACTGTACCGTCGCTTCCGTTACGGCGAAGTGGAGACAGTGGGCATGCCTGCCAGACCAGCGTATGTGCAGAGGTCCTTCAGCTTGTATGAAAGCCTTTAACTCATTCAACCTCGGTGCACTTCAGCAAGAAAGAGATTAATCTTGATAGTTGAAGGGTGGTGTCAGACTAGCTTGGCGCCTGCATTATAGGACGCTAGTGTTGCACCACCCTTCATTATCATGATCATGCCGTCTGTCTTATAAACTTGTATGTAGTCTCCAAAAGGCAACTCCTTCCAAAGAACTTTTGACCTCAGGCTTCTTGTAATCTGAGGAAACTCCAAACTATTGGTCTTCCATTTTTTAATATGTGAACAAGGTACATGGCTGCAAGCCTGACTTTAAGAGAAGCTTTGCAGAGTGTTATCTTGAACTGGACCTTCTTACTTGAAGCCTGCCGATGTCACATTGGAACAGAACACCTCAGGTTGCAAGTTTGCAGTCATGGTGGTGTTTCTACGTGCATGTGTAACAGCAGATGTGACTTTGAGTGCTATGACTGCTTTGAGATTATTCTCTGAGAGAATTATTGTTTGTGTTTGCATCTGTAGTGACAGCATTATGTGATGGTCAATTGTGAGAGCAGTGCCTTAGTTTAGCAGGAAAGTGTTTGGCATTTTCTTGTTGTAGATTGGAAACCTGGCTGGACAGCAGTGGAATGGTAACTGATATGCAACTTTTTTGTAAGTATTTGGCACACTTGCAAATGGGTGCTCTTTTGCTGTCCATAGATTTTTTTTGTTGAGGTGATTCTTGCAGGAATCAGCTCAACAAGAAGCACTATGGCCAGCCAAAGGGTTAGCATACTATGTGTTATGTGAAGTTGCTTTATCCAGTAAGTTGTTTTACATGCTGCACTTACTTGACCTTTCCTCACTGATGTGACTGTCGCCATAAGTCTATTACTGTAACTATGAAACGCCTATGGAAAACGTTGACGCCTAGTGTCGCGGGTGACCCGCCTTTGAGAGTATTTTTTAACAGGTATTTTCCAAGTGTCTGTTTCAAGACAGGGTGTCGCGAGCACACTGGTAAAAAGTACAGTTGCAGGAGGTGGATTGACCATGATAATTCAAGGATAGTGCCAGATTGGCTTGGCGCCTGAAGGCTGCTGTAGAATGTTGGGGTTAAATGGGTTAATATACATGGCAATGTGTTACTGTGAATGGTCAGTAACATTTTGAACAGTACTCCATAGTAATTGTAAATTCTCACATACACTGTGGATCAGCATTGTGCTGCTTGCCTTTATTTCTGAAGATAGAATTTCCTTTCTGCAAAGTTCAACAGTGCGTGGCATGCTGCACAAATGATTTAACCCATTTAGACCCAACACCCTACAGCAGGAGATTGATTGACTATGATAATGCAAGGGTAGTGCCAGATTAGCTTGGCACCTTTAGGCGCCAAGCTAATCTGGCACTACCCTTGAATTATCATGGTCAGTCCCCCTCCTGCAACTAGTACATAGTTGTTAAGTAACCCTTCCAAAATTTGGGAAATGCACCCGTGGGGCTAAAAGGGTTAAACAGTGGAAATTCAGTTATTTCCAACAGTAGCGTCATTTGAAAATCTACCTTGTTTGCTTTTGTTTTTAACATGGCAAAATTTCATTTCAAACGCAATTTCAATGCAGTAGATGTAATAGAGTGCATGCGCACTTACTTGCGATATAAGTTATTGGTCGCAGGGGTTTGCTACACGGACCCTTGTAGACCTGAGGGAGGTTAAAGGAATCATTGTACCCCAAAGGCCTGAGGGGTACAATGGTTTCTTTGACCTCCCGAAGGCCTACAAGGGTCCGTGCAGCAAGCCCCTGCTACCAACAACGTATTTGTTTTCATTCCTCCACTATCTTCGTAAAAGAAATCAAGAAGAAATCTGCCGACCAGGATCGTGCCAGACATGACCGACGTAAAAGGAATATATATTTATACATAACAGACTTATGACGCATTTTAAAATCTTTCATGACGTTGCCGTCTACAATAGTGTGCCTGTTGTTTCGAACAACACTAAGTAACATTGTACTTTAGAACGTTTGGTGATCTTTTATAGACCAAAACTGGCATCGAAGACTCGCCAGAAAGTGGGTTACAAAAAGTCCACCATTTGTTGCTACAAGGGTTTTTGTAGCTCGGTCATGTGGCACAGTTTGCGCTAAAGAGATTGGTTGTGCGACATAGGGATGAAAACAATACATTTTACATTATACAGACATGCTGGTTTGTGATTACTGTTCAAAGCACAATACTCTATAGTGAATTCAGACGTGGCAGAATTGATGACCTGAGCAAATGATTATACATTCCTGTACTTCTCAAGCTTTACCATCGTTTAGTTTGTCATTTTGCAATTTAATCTCAGACTTTGCTTTATTGGATAGTACTTGATGTGCTCACCATTTTTTGACAGGTGATGTGTGACAAAAGAATTTGTGTGCTAGTCAGTGATTTTGGACATTTCAGCCCAGGCCCAGGTGGTCCAAAATCACAGGGTTGTCCACATTTATAGTTTTACTCAAGTACATTGTATACATCTTAAGTGCAATATTCTTCAAATGGGGACCATTTACATGTACTGTGAACCATTTTAGTTAGGACATGCCAACTCTTTGGCTGCCCGTAGTGCTTTTTGTCAGGAATTATCACAACCAAAACTGCTGCAGACAGCCAGAAGGTTGAAATACATTGGATGGTGTCAGGACTTATTTTACCTGCAAAATGTAATGAGGTTTTTGATGCATGAGTGAGACTTTTCCGGCTACAGCCGGATTTCCGGATTTAAAAAAAAAAAAAATGTTCACTTAAAAAGTGCCCCAAGACCCTCGCTTTAGGATTTAACTTTTTTTTTGGTCCCACCAATGTTGATGCAAGAGAGTGTGTATTATGCTTTAGTTCCTTGTCACAGAGTATTTGCTCTTCTTTTTATATTTGATATTGTTTTGGTGTTCATGTTGTTTCTGATATTATGTTACAGTTCAATATTATTTTATTGCTATCCAAGCAAGACTTTTGTCCCAAAGCATATAGTGATAAGATGCCAAAGCAAAACAAGCAAGTTTCAGGCTACATGAATACTCACAAACCAGATAGGCGAGGCTATGTATGTTCATGAACCATGATGGTTTGTCATAGGCATGTATGTATACTGACGCGTGAAAGAATTGTGACATTTTAATCATTGATATACAAAATGTCACAATTCTTTTGCTTGTCAGTATATATGGACATAAAATGTTTTTGCAACATGCTAGATCTTGTTGAGGAAGGTACATTTTTTTGTCAAGTGTAAAGCAAAAGTATGTTTGGGCCAGTGGTCTGTCATCTGTTGTTCATGGTAAACTTTAACGTTGGCATTTTCTCGGAGACCACTCGAGCCACAGTCTTCAAACTTGGCCCAAGGATACTTTGTGGCAAGACCTTTCTAAATATACTAATGTGAGTAACCCCTCTCATAGGTCAAGGTCAATGGGGATCAGAAAATAGGTTATAAAAATAGCTATATTTTGGCAAAAATTGTTTTCTCAAATGCTATTCACAACCCATACTTTGTACACATATACCGGTACCCCATGGTAAGATCTTTCTATGCATACTAATTTGGTTGACCCCTAGGAAAGGTCAAGGGTCACAAGAGCTCAGGAAATAGATTAAAAAAATACAAATAGTTTGTCAAAATGTTTTTTCTCAAATACTATTAACAGCTTCAAACTCAAACTTGGTACAGAGATACCTGATGGTAAGACCTTCCTATGCATACTAATTTTGATGACCCTTTGGAAATGTCAAGGGTCACAAGAGAACAGGAGATAGGTCACTAACACTAGCCATTCTTGACAAACATTGTTTTTTCTCAAATACTATGGTATTTACAACTTTTATCCCGGTAATACAGAGATACCTGATGCTAATTAAGACCTTCCTATGCATACTAACTTGGATGACCTCTTGGGAAGGTCAAGGGTCACAAGATCAGCAAATGATGTGAAATTTGTACAATTAGTTTATATCAGAATTTTTGCAAAACCTTTCAGCCAAACTTGGCAGAAAGCTAGATGATGATAAGACCTTTCTATGCATACTAACCTTTAGCACTCTGCTTTCCGCTGTCAGTTCTTTCCCTTGCACCTGCATTCTTTTTTAGTGGGCTAAACCCAACGCTACCCTACTTACTTCAAAAGCCTACAACATTTTCATTTTTCTATGTATGATTGTGGAATTTGGCATGTATGTAAATACATGAATCAAGATTATGTCTCAATTCTTAAAACTGTGTTGTCTGTGTTATTATCCTAACAAAAAATAATAATAATCAATGCTTACTACGCACCGTTTCCGCATTCACTAGCACTCGATTCAGAATCACTTCTCTGCCCATCACCACCATCTCCCACCCCCCCCCCCCCCCCTCAATCTCAAGTCTTCTTGCAAAAACCCAAGAAAGTCTTCATCATCAAAATCTGACTCCATAAAAGTATTCCTTGATGAATGCTTCTAACTCCTCATCGGTCATCTTTTGTCAAAATGAAGCCGTCAGAACAAACTCTCGCTTAGAAAATTCGAATCGCTCAAACACACTCGAAGTTAGCAAGATGGCCGATATAAAACGGAAGCAAGCCTCATTTACAATCACCCACAATCCTTTGCAAAGGCTTCATAGCAACCCATTGTGTTTACCATAGACGATTACGAGCAGACCACGCGGTGGCGACATATGTCGCCATCCGATAATGAAGCAAGATGGCGGCTGGCGACAAAATATTTTTAATGTCACCGCCAGCGTGCTAAAGGCTAATTTGGTTCAACGCTCAAAAAAGTCAAGGGTCAAGGGAGGTTGACAAAAATGAAAAATGCGTACATTTTGAAAAAAACATGGATTTTGTGGGTACAAATGCCAACCCTTTCCATACTTTATGTTAGAACACTTGAACACTTGCTTATTTCAGTGACCTGTTGGAAGGTCAAGCTCACAAAGGTTATTACTTATGTGGATCAGTCATGCACGTGAACATTGAGCGCTTTGCTATTCTTGTTATGTTTGTACTTAAGCTTATATTCCAGAAATGTCACCATAATACCCTTTGCATTCTTTTCCCTCTTGTGAATCACATTTTTGTACATGTGATGCTGGAGACGTGCACAACATTTGATGACTGTGATACTTGTGTTTATTCCTGCATGAAGTGATTGATTGATTGTACATTGCTTAACGTCCCGACAGTAACAAGGCTTTCTCAGGACGTGCCTGCACTGCTTGTAAAAAAAAACAACTAAACAGAACATTGAATGTATGTCGCCAACCGGTCAAATACGTTAAATAAACCTAACACATGGGGCCTAAATAAAGCTAAGACCATCTAGCAACACACATCCAATATCAAGAGCTACAGGCAGTGCAGACAGTAGGGAGAGTTTTAAAAAGGCAAATACAGGTGAATGGACAAAGGGTAGACAGAAACACATGCCCCAGAATAGAGAGAAAAACCCACCCTGTGGGGCTGACCAGGGTGACCCTGGGAACTAAAAAATACCTAACCCCACCCAAGTCCCCCAGGGCAGACCCGGGTGGGGTTGCATGAAGTGGACATGTTCTCTTTTTACTCAACTCAAGATACATTTGTGCAGGTCTGTGATTTTGGACCGTAATGTCATAAGATCCAAAATCAGAAAACAGTATTCACATCATTTCATCATGTTCTAGGTCTACATTTTTTAGACTATTTATCATATTCTTTCACAAGACTTACCTTTGAAGTTTTCCAATGCTTTATGCAAATAGAGTTTATTTTCTGACAAAAAAAAAAAAAATTCCACCTTGAAAGGTTTCCGTGACAGTTCAGAAGTAGGTCCACGACTACCATGCATGTACTATTACAAGGTAAACTTGATTTGCGATTGGACATATTGTGCAGCGTGTAGTTTGTTGTATGGGCATTGTGTTTATGCACTCTTTTAACTCGTGACTGAACTCATTCAGCCTGACGCACGTATTTCCCAAATTTTGGAGGCGTCATCTAACGACTATGCACCTGTTGCAGGAGATGGATCAACCATGATAATTCAAGGGTAGTGCCAGACAGGCGCCAAGCTAATCTGGCACTACCCTTGAATTATCATGGTTGATCCATCTCCTGCTGTAGTGCATCAGGGCTGAATGGGTTAAAAGCATTACATTATTTTAGAATAATGGCTCAAAATACCTCATTTCTCAAGAGTTGAGTGCAGTATTGTCATCAGACTTGTAGTCATATTTAGTCAATCCCTTGGCTGTTGGTAGTGCTTTTATGTCGCAATGATTACTGCAGGAATGATCGCAACAAGAAACGCGACAGCCTGAGATTTAAAGAAACACCTCACAACCAACACTGTAAAACAGCCATCATCATACCCACATGTAGTTACAGTTTTGTGAGTCACTTCCAGTTAATCCATTTCATCCTGAGACTGATTTTTAACAAATTGCTTATTGTCCTATCAAGGCTATTTTACGAATTAGGAGATGGATCAAGCATGTTAGTTCAAGGGTGGTGCCAGAATAGCTTGGCGCCTCGTGCGCCAAGCTGTTCTGGCACCACCCTTAACTGTCAGTCAAATTTATTTCAAGCAGAGGGTGTATCAGGATGAAAAGGGTTAATGTATCACACTGAAATCCCACCCTACTACTAGGCAAGAAGCTAACCAGGCCTTTATTAGAACTGGCAAGGTCAATCCATCGCCTGCTGTATTTTGTAAGGCCGAAATGAAGGAATTATTGAAGCTTCTTGTGCATGCAGCCATAGGTACGATGTACAGTACCCTTGGCTGCATGCACTTGGGGGTTAATTGAAACTTGACTGAGCTCATGCATATTTTCCTATTTTGTTACCAGTCATTGTACAAATTAGGGACTCACCTGTTTTATGTGGTTTTTACTATTGGGTCTTTTAATAATAATAATAGCATTTATATTGTGCGATAACCCATCTTAATCACGTTGGCTCTGAACGCTTAAGAACATAGAGAAACAAAACGAGATGCCAAAACACAACTTGAAGGGCTAAAGGCCATTCTTAATTAAACGAACCTTAGTTCGCAAACTCTGACAATCTAGAGTTCACGATCTCGGGCGAACCAGGTTGTTTCTTAATTGGACGATCTAAAGATACGGCGAACCTAGTTCGAAGTAGTTCACAAACTTCGGCAAACCATAGTTCGCTGTCGGAAAAAGATTGCTCGATATGTCGAGCGATCCAAGGCAAACCTTTTCTCTGATTGGTCCAAACGTTTACCCTCTTCTGTGTTGGAGATAAGAAGATAGTTACCGATACAAACAACTATGGCGGACGGCGATATTTCACTCGTGTGAAGAACAAGACCTATTTTTATTGATTTGTGGGAGGCGCAACGCTGTTTGTGGGATTGCTACTGCAAGAAGTACAAAAACAATCGTTCAAATCGCGAAGCTGCATAGTGGCAGCCATTTTGAACACCTTCGCAGACAGCAAGTACGCCGAATCAAGCACTTCAGTTAAGAAAGAGAACCATGGCAAACCTGGTTTGCTGAAGTTCGCCTAGGTTCGTTCAACCTCAAACAAACCAAAAGATCACCGATCTTCTCCGATCTAGGTTTGCCGATGAAAAGTTTGTCCAATTAAGAACAACTTTAAGGGGGAACGTAATACTAAAAGATAGTGATGACAAAAAACAACTAAAGACTATTGCCAGCAGTGTAGAAAAAGACTACAACTTTTAAAGCTAGTGGACTAGAAAGACGCATGAGCTTTGGGGATCACAGATATGATTTTTATAACACATTTTGTGGTATGGACATTGGGCTTTCACATGTCGGTGAAAGCCAATGTCTGTCTGTATTGTTTTCATCAGTCATTGGGATAAGCATAGAGGTTTTGTTTTGCATTTCCTTAACGTTTTTCAAGGCGTTTCCATTATTTGCTTTGCCTGGATGAATCTAAGCTGCGTTTGCTCTATTGTGTTCCACTAGTTTGATTTTATGCTGATGCGGCACGCTGGCTCAACATGTTGCACAGAGTGATAGAACCAATAAACTTGTGCTGTTGTATACATAATATATCATTGTTTTTGCCTTAACACATATCATACTGAGGCTAAAAGTTTCAAATTTGTACGCTGCCTTATGCAAGCTATAGTATAGTACTTACAGATAAGGATATAGATATGGCACTACCCTTGAACTATATAAGTCAAACTATTTCACACACTGGTGTATTCTGAATGATAAGGGTTAATTAACATATCACTCGTCAAACCATGTCATATTTAGAGTCTGCCTGCAGACAACTTTGGTGATCATAATAGTCTGTTGTCATTCTTATACCACATCGTCACTCATCGTACCATGTCATGTCAATTTTCTTGAGAAGAAGTACCCAACGGAGAAAGAAACACGCTTAGAAAATTTCAATTTTCTTGAGGTTTTTGTACTCTGTAACCAACTTTTGTAATTATGCCATAAAGTTTGGTGATTTCTGTTTTTATTTTCATAAAAGTCTGTAACAGGCCACAATGTAATAAACCCAAGAGAGAGTACCATTGCAAAGCTTTCTTTTAACTCTTTTTCAAATAAGCAGATGTAGTAAAGACATTTTAATATTTTTAAGTGAAAACGAATACCAGCACATCTGATGCATTGGTCCCTTTATGGTAGAAATAATTACAATGTATCACATTTGTTTCAGTGAACGCCAGGTCCAACAAATATGGCGCTGCCTTAACTCATTCAAAGTGCCCTGCATCAATAGCCGCAAACATGTTGCGGCACTTCCACAGCTGCCAGATGCATGGTGCCCTCAACCCTTATCATTCGAAATACACCAGTGTGTGAAATAAGTTTGACTAAAATAGTTCAAGGGTGGCGCCAGAATAGCTTGGCACCTCTAGGCGCCAAGCTATTCTGGCACCACCCTTGAACTAAAGCCACTGGTCTATATCCTTATCTGTAAGTACTATAATGTAGCTTGCATGTGGCATTGTACAAGTTTGAAACTTTTAGCCTCCGTATGATGTGGGTTAATGAATTAACCCATTAAACCCCAATGCCACATTTTCCGAATGATGACTATGTACCTGTTGCAGGAGATGAATCGCCCATGATGATTCAAGGGTTGTGCCAGATAAGTTAGCGCCTTACGACGCCAAAATAATATGGCGCTACCCTTGAATTGTCATGGTTTGATCCTGCTGTAGGGTGTAATGGCTAAATTGGTGAACTCCCTTGTGTATGTGCCACTGGTACTGTAAACAGTGCTGGTGGCTGCATGCACAAGGGGGTTAAAAAAAAAGTAATGTAAATAAATTATCACACAAGAAGAAGAAGTACATATACCTCAGTAAGTGATGTTAACAGTAACCATGAAACAACAGCGAAAACTCACTTGCTTCTGTACCTTGTAGCATCCTATGAACACGTTTGCAAGTGCAAAAAACAAAATGAATGTACTGGTAATCTTTGAGTCAAAAGTCTAACAAAATCCTTTTCTATATGATAAGTGTCCCACTAAGCAGGAAGTTGTTTTTCCAAGGCAAGTATTTGTACAGATGGTTTGCTCCCCACAATCTGTTTGTAGTATTTCTGCATCTGAAATAATAAAATCAAAAACTGAAGCATTGCTTATTTAACGTTTTTCATTTGTAAATTAGGAAGGGCCGTGTGAATGATGCAGTGTAGGTTCAATGCCTAAGGACCCCATCCTATGAGCACCCCACCCCATCTGAAAAGGCCTTTGTGGCTTGTGAGGATCTGTGCTTCGATCTGCAGTCATTGCACATGGTGATACCCACGCACATCGCAAATGTCAGTTTCACAGTAATCTTTGTGAAAATGCAGCTACAGTCAAATCTGTCGGTCAAGATGACCACCTTTTGAAGCAGCTAGTCAAAGCATTTTTAGTCCCATGGTCTTCCTTCAATATTCTGTTAGTTGATTTTTTTTTCACAAGCAGTGCAGGCACATCCAGAGAAAGTCCTCTTGATGTGGGGGCATTAACCTATTTAGCCCTGGGTACCCTGCAGCAGGAGATGGATTAATCATGATAATTCAAGGATAGTGCCAGATGAGCTTGGCGCCTAAAGGTGCCAAGCTTATCTGGCACTACCCTTGAATTATGGTCGATCCATCTCCTGCAAATGGTACATAGTCATTAGGTAATACCTCCAACATTTGGGAAATGGGACCCTGGGCTTAAATGGGTAAAGCAATGTACAACCAACCAACCGTCTTCTTTCTGTAACTTAGGTGACCCTGTGTCAGGAGGCCACCTGTCCAAGGGGACCACTTTTCCTCAGTCCCTTGGATGGCTGCCTTACACAGGTTTGACTGTACAATATGTCAAGTTAGTACAATCACAGGCAGTCTTTGTTTTGACCATTCCGGCCATCTGCAAGAGCATATGGAGCTGACATTGGTCAGAAAGAGCCATAGATTCTCATGAGAATCTATGGCTCTTTCTGACCAATGTCGGCTCTGGCTGCTCCTCAAATTGTGGAGGGTGTTTGGGGTTATGTATACAGATGCAGGTGGAAAGTTGAAGCTCAGACATTTGCTGATAACAGACTTCTGGTCACTGTTTTTGCAATCGGACTTACATTAGAACACAATACAGAGCTATCACCAAACACAGAAAGATTAGAAATGTTTGACATAAAAACAGGAACTGATCAACAAACTGCTGACATGTTGTCCTTAAGCTGGTGCACAGTGCACCTAATTTTAAGTACTGATATGCATGCTCACTGGATATGCAGCAGTATTGCTGACAGAGGCTGTCCTGCATCTGTTTCAGTTACCAAAATATTTAAGAACATATCATTGGTAATCAAAATACATTAGTAGTTTTTCTGCAGGAAAAAAAAAGTCAGATGGCCAAAGACAGAACATTCATATTGGGGTTTACTGTTTATGCATACAAACTAGACCTCAGAGGGTGCCGACTACCTAGCCAGATACACCCATACACACCTTGAAAACTGTCTTGCAGCGCTCCAGCAGATATTGCCACTTGATGTTTGTACGTTGCTCATCTGGAATGTTTGCAAACCTAGCAGCCTGTTAAAAAAATGGAAATAACATGGGAAACTAAACACAGTACCTCATCCAACCCAATCCAAACAAGGTGTAGACTGGCATGAGTACTCGGCAGGTGCTATAGGGAATCGCTGTCTCTTGTTTGTGGAGATTGGCATCCTCACATCCTTGTTAACCCATTCAGCCCTGACGCAATACAGGCGCCAAGCTAATCTGGCACTACCCTTGAATTATCATGGTCGATCCATCTCCTGCAACAGGTGCATAGTCGTTAGATGATGCCTCCAAAATTTGGGAAATATGTGCGTTGGGATGAATGAGTTAACCCATTTAGCACCAAGGCCACTTTTCCCATATTTTGGAGGTGTTGACAACTGTACCAAGTTGCAGGAGAGCGATCGGCCATGATAATTATAGGCTAGTGCCAAATTAGCAAGCTTATCCTATACTTGAATTATCATGGTTTTATCCATTGTCAGGACTAAGTGGGATAATTATAGGCTAGTGCCAAATTAGCAAGCTTCTCCTATACTTGAATTATCATGGTTTGATCCATTGTCAGGACTAAGTGGGATAATTATAGGCTAGTGCCAAATTAGCAAGCTTCTCCTATACTTGAATTATCATGGTTTGATCCATTGTCAGGACTAAGTGGGATAATTATAGGCTAGTGCCAAATTAGCAAGCTTCTCCTATACTTGAATTATCATGGTTTGATCCATTGTCAGGACTAAGTGGGATAATTATAGGCTAGTGTCAAATTAGCAAGCTTCTCCTATACTTGAATTATCATGGTTTGATCCATTGTCAGGACTAAGTGGGATAATTATAGGCTAGTGCCAAATTAGCAAGCTTCTCCTATACTTGAATTATCATGGTTTGATCCATTGTCAGGACTAAGTGGGTTAAATAACAGCACATAGTTGCTCATCTGGTAAATTGTATTGTTTTTCTTACTGTCGATTAAATGCGTGACTGATTACAGGGCCCGTGCCTGATATGTTCTCATATGCAGCAATCATATCAGGTAATCTGATTAATGTCAACATCAGTAAATGGTCAATGTCAATAAATGGTCAATGTCAAATAGGGTCAGTGTCAACAGTCATGCCTAAAAATAGAAAATATGTGCAAAATGTTTTCAAACATGATAATATAGTATCAGCCATTTATCAGGCCAGCTGTAATGTGCTCATGCTGCATATTAGGTCACAATGATCAAGGATGGAATTGTTTTCTCATATGACTATACACATACAAAGGGGAACTAGCACTGGACAGATGAACAGTCGGATGCCCTGCCCCTTCATATCGGGCACCCAATCGCCAGCCCACAGAAAAATACACAAAGTACAAGACGATCATATACATCCCTACACCAAGGAATAGGGTGTGAAGCTTAAGGTGGAAATTTTCTGTTGCCTGTATCTAATTCTGCACAAAACTGGCTGATGCATCAGCCAGCGTTGTGCAGAATTAGATGCAAGCAACAGAAAAATTAGATAAAGCAAAAGAAAATGTAAGAAAGTTGATGAAAGTGACCAAAGCTGATCAACCACCCTAGTACAAAACCTACGGCTTGTTGAAATGGTGATCTGTATGCAAGATCCCTGCTTGAACATGGTCATTTCTGTTTGTTTCTATTGTGCATTGTCGATCCGTCATTTGCAGAATGAATTCACAGTGATGAAAGTTAGCATCCGCTATTCCTCCCTCCTTCACCCCTAGTACCTACCCTATACTACAAACGTTTACTTTCAATCCTGGGTTAAACTCATTCCTGAAGTTGAGCCCTACAGGCTAAGTCTATTAATTTGAAATTGTCCTCTGAAGACTGCAGTAAGCTTGAGACACCAAGATATTCTGGCACCATCCTTGAATTGCCATGACTAATTCATATTTTGTTCTAAAATGTCATGACTAAAAGTGCTAGCATGCGAGTGACACTTGCCAGATACTAGTTTTGTCCCACTTGAAATATCAAGGTCAATCTATATTGTCTTGTAATGTTTAAAATGTGCCAAAAGTCCCAAGGTCAATCTACACTGCGTTATAATGTTTGAAATGTGCTATAATGTTAGCATGTGAGCATCACTTACTGGACAACCCAACAGTGACTCTGCCACAGAAGGCTGAAGACGGCAAAAACTGACAGTGCCGGTGTGGTCTGAGAAAGACACTGGAATGTTGTACTCTGTGATCACAGCAGCACTTGGCCCTGGAATGCCAACAGTTGTACCAGCCAGGCAATCAGGGTTTGTGCATGTGGAGAAGTCTTCATTCCCTATTCGCTTCTTACACTTTGCACTGAAAAGACACATCGCAGATCTTGTTTTGAGAATTATTTTTAATTTGATATATACTGACATACATATGATACATATTTTCATACATATCAAATTGACCTGTTCATCGCCAAGAAAATCTTGCTCCATCCAATTGAAGAGGTATCCGCAACCAGTTTGTGTCCATGTTCCTTTGGCGGCCGGTGATCTTTGATGCTGAATTGACAGCAATTTCAGACACACACACTCTGCGTCCTCTGGCAGTGAAGGGGTTAAATGAACTAATAAGAATTTTTTTTACAACATTTAACATTAACCCTTTTAGCCCCGGGACCCTGAAAGCAGGAGATGGATTGATCATGATAATTCAAGTGCAGCACCAGATGAGCTTGGCGCCTGAAGGCGCCAAGCTCATCTAGCACTACCTTTGAATTATCATGATCAATCCATCTCCTACAACTGGTACCCCCACCCGGGTCTGCCCTGGGGGACTTGGGTGGGGTTAGGTACTTTTTAGTTCCCAGGGTCACCCTGGTCAGCCCCACAGGGTGAGTTTTTCTCTCTATTCTGAGGCATGTGTTTCTGTCTACCCGAGGTCCATTCACCTGTATTTGCCTTTTTAAAACTCTCCCTACTGTCTGCACTGCCTGTAGCTCTTGATATTGGATGTGTGTTGCTAAATGGTCTTAGCTTTATTTAGGCCCCGTGTGTTAGGTTTATTTAATGTATTTGACCGGCTGGCGACATACATTCAATGTTCTGTTTATTTTTTTTTTTCACAAGCAGTGCAGGCACGTCCTGAGAAAGCCTTGTTGCTGTCGGGACGCTAAGCAATGTACAATCAATCAATCAATCCTACAACTGGTACATAATCGTTAGGCAACACCTCCAAAATTTGAGAAATGGGACCTTGGGGCTAAAAGGGTTTATGGAAAAAAAACAAACTGTTCAGCTCTTCCTCACAGCCTAAAGTAACATTGAGAAACACACTCACCAAATATTTCTAACAAGAGAAGGGGTTTCCGAGTCCACATCAAACATGGTCAAGATTGCATACATGATCCCATAGCATGTGGCAGTTGTGCTGTCTGCGGCCATTGCTTCTTGCTTTTGCTTCATCTGCTTCACAGTGAACACTTCCTTGATGCTGCTCACTGATAGGGAAACAATACCAGTTGACAAAGATTGTATTTCTTAACCCATTGCATCCTGAGGCTAATTTTGTAAAATTTGTTGATTGTCCTATGAAGGCTACATTACAGATTAGGAAACAGATCAATTGTTTTAGTTCAATGGTGCTGCCAGAATAGCTTGGTGTCACGTAACGGATGTGACATGTTGTTTCATTTTTTCGTCAAGTCGTTTTCCTGTTAAATAAGTGTAGGTCGCCGACTTCTGTAAATAGCCTTAGTTTAGGGAAGTTAATATATGTAGTGTGAGCGTAATCGTAAAGCCCGTGCGGCAAGCTTAACGGTGAGCGAGTACAGCGGTTGCACGCTTTCGTCAAGTAGCTTTAACAGAACAGTGTTCAGAGTAAAGTTAAACTGCGAGGTAGCAGAGGGATATTACAGTCAGTCAGCGGAGTTAGCCAGCGAAGTGAGAGTCTGGGTCAGGGTGCGGCCTCGTTTGGAGCCCTTGACAAGCTGTGTGAGGGTTGTTTTACCCTCCCTGCAAGACCACGGCCAGTGTTCCTGGGTGTGGGTGTCCGAGAGACTTGTGACCACGGCTGCTACTCACCAGAAGACCCCTCCGGTTCGTCTTCGTCTTGTTTGTCTCGTCCTGCCGGAGGACTCACCAGTGACAGGTAAATGTTCATGCCATTTTCCTCAGTTAGCTGCTGTGCTCTCGGGTGTGTGAATGTGTATATAGGTGCGGAAGGGTATGTTCGTCTAGTTTTTTAGTGACGTTTTAAGAGTCTTTAACCATGTTTTTTAGGTTGGGTTGTAGTGTGGTGGGTGTCGGATTTAGTTTATGTTCGGCTGTCGCCGAGTGAGTATATTTAAAGGGCCATGTTGTAAAATGAATTAAAGTGGGTATCCTTTCAAATATATTTGTATTAAGTCCTAGATGTAATGTAATAAGTTTGTCACGTTGGGTGGTTGCTGGTGATTATTTCATATTGTATGTACACTCATGTGGATATTTTGATAATGTTGGTTTTAGCAGTGGCAATGTTATTATACAAAAGTGGTTGTGCTAGCTTAATGTTAGTGTAATGGAATAGTGCAGACCTGGTGAATGTTGAATGTACATAGGAAGCTTTCATATCCATGATTGTATATTTAATATGGCCAAGGCGGATATTAGGGTGAGACGAGACACAACTCACATGGTTTGTGAGTAGATGCGTGTTAAGCCAGAATTAACTGTGTTGGCACTTTGACTGACAATGCGCCCTTTTCCAGTGCACTGGCTTCGATCATTGGCTTCGAAGATTGGCTTCGAAGACTGGCTTCGAAGATTTCGTCGTTCTTCGATCTCATCATCCATGACCAACGGTGACGCATCATCGGGAGTCGGAACGCCTTCGCCAGCCGGTCCTGTTGGACAAGTACGTTGGGCTACAGCAGGCTGATTCTACGTTCTGCGCGTCGGTCACAGGCGTGCGTGGGCAAGCGCGGCTACGGTGCTCTGTGGTGTAGGGGTATTACTCTTACTTTACGAGCCACCCTGTCTAGTGTGGGACAGAGGACACTGTACAGAGACAAAGTTACCCGCCTTGTATAGCCGTTAGCCATATTAGTCATTTTCACCTGTTAGTCATTTTCGTCTATTAGTCATTTTCACCTGTTAGTCATTTTCGTCTGTTAGTCATTTTCACCTGTTAGTCATTTTCACTTGTTAGTCATTTTTTATCTGTTAATCTTTTTTCAGTGTTAATACGTTATGAGTGTATGCGTGGGTATGTGTGAGTGTGTGGGGCGTTAGTGGGTTGGGTTGGGGGTTAGAGTAAGAGTGGGTAATAAAGGATTTGTTTGTTGTTTATCACTGGCGTTGTGTGATTTATTTAGAGTGGGTGGGTTTTCTCGAGTGTCAGCACTCATATTGTCCACGGCGCCCTGACTCCGTCAGGCGTGTCGTGACACTTGGCGCCTGAGGTGCCAAGCTATTCTGGCAGTACCCTTGAACTATCGGCCAAATTTATTTCAAGCAATGGGTGTATCAGGATGATAAGGGTTAATTCATCTTTACTGCGTGAAACATCTGCACTAGCGCAAGTAATACAGATGCAAAACAGCAATAACAAATTCAAGCGCTTACAGTCAGGATCAACATCAATTTGATGGGGTAGACCACAATCAATGTCCATCACAGTGCGATCCTGAGTTTTAAGAAACTGGTACAGGCACCTCGCCTCCTGGGTGTCTTGCAATGCAGTACACAAAGAGAAAGATGACATGAAGTAGTATCAAATATTTGTGATACATAGAAATATCATTTCACACTGGTTACCTCCCTCAATCCGCTATGCGCTGCGCATAGTGGATCAAGAGAGACTGTGATGTGTTACAATTTTAGTGGAAAAGATGAATGAAGCTTAAATGGAAACCATCGCCTTTATGCCCAAACTGTTTGGAAATTCTTCTTCCTACAAACCATGAATTTCTTAGTACATGCACTACTACTAGATATTATTATACCTACATTCCTAGGTTTCAAAACACTACACTACGTGCATTATACCATGTATCATGAGGCAAATGATGCAAATTATCTCTCTTGACGAACAGTCCCACAGCTATGAACGAGTATTGTGATTCATATGTAATTTGCTGGGTGGATCATGATGTGATAAAACCTTTAACTCGTTCAGCCTGGTGCACGTATTTCCCAAATTTTGGAGGCGTCATCTAACGACTATGCACCTGTTGCAGGAGATGGATCGACCATGATAATTCAAGGGCAGTGCCAGATTAGCTTGGCCCGACAAGTGCCTGATTAGCTTGGGGCCTGTCGGCGCCAAGCTAATCTGGCACTGCCCTTGAATTATCATGGTCAACCCATCTCCTGCTGTAGTGCGTCAGGGCTGAATGAGTTAACCCAGTGATAGCATATTTTATTTCTGGAATCTTTGCTACACCAAAGACCCCAGCTGTCCTAAGAACATAGATACAAAGCAAGCTCAGCAAGAGGCATATATTCTCATGAGCCCCCGCAGGTGCGGGGGCTCATGAAGATATGTGCCTCTTGCAGTTGGTGTTGTTCGCTGTGCTCTGGCAGGGAAGAGGTTAAATATACATTTTATCCATGGAAACACAACAACCTCAAGGTAAATCTTCACTTTTTGTTGCAAATTGTCTCTCCTGATGCTCAAACTGGCTTCATGGTGAGGGTGGGAGTTAGGTGGATATTAACTCATTTAGTCCCGAGTCCCTACAGCACGAGATTGATTGACCATGATAACTCAAGGGTAGTACCCTTGAATCATCATGGTCATTCCACCTCTTGTAACTGGTACATTGTCGTTCAGTAACACTTTCAAAATTTGGGAAAGCACTCATGGGTCTAAAAGAGTTAATGGTTATTTTTACTTCCTTTTTTTCTAATAGAGATGTGCCCGGTAAAGAAGAATATTTCTCATTTCTGAAATATTCCACAGTGTATCAGATGTACCGACAAACAAGTATATCTATGACAAATAAATCTAATACCCTGGTACATTCACCCCCACCCACCCCTTTGCCTATAGGAGGGGGGGGGGGGTGGGGGGTGGGGGCAGAACTTTAATTGCTTTGAAAGTTCTGATCTATATGGCACTACCTGGGTCAGTTGTGAAAATGGTTTTACAGTCTGCTGAAGCAACCAGACAGGATTTGAAGTTGTTGTGCATTATCTTCACGTCTGCTGCAAAGATCACTGAAACATAGTTGTGGAAACCAATCTGGCGTCGTCCACTCCAATTCATGTGTACACTAGAACGTAATTCACTGTGAAAGTGTAGAATCTAATATTTATGATAAATCATACAGCATCCACAGTGGTCTACTCAAAATGGTTTATGCGGGCGATTTTGTATTTTGCCTCTGACCATTCTTATGTTACTTGATCCCCTTTTGCAGCATGCTGCCACCGGCAGTGTAACCAGTACTGGTGGCAGCTCGCAGAAGGGGGTTAAAAACAAACTTTTATAAAACAGAAAGATGTACTAACCTGTCTCAAATGGTCTCCACAAAAGTGTCACGTCAGCATGCTGGTCCCATCTGGACAGACAAAAAAGAATGAAACTGTTCTGCACAAGCTACTACACATACAAGCATATATTTTTTTAATAAATTTGTGTTAATCCATTTAGCCCCGAGTCCCTACAGCAGCAGATGGATTGACCATGATAATTCAAGGGTAGTGCCAGATAAGCTTGGCGCCTTCAGGCGCCAAGCTCATTTGGCACTACCCTTGAATTATCATGGGCAATCCATCTCCTGCAACTGGTACATAGTCATTAGGCAACACCTCCAAAATTTGAAAAATGGGACCGTGGGGCTAAAAGGGTTAATGTGTTAAATATTTTTTTTACGCCAAGAAAATGTACTATATAATGCACTGGTACAAGTGATTATGATTTCATAAGCTTAACCCATATAGCCTTGATGCATTACAGCAGGAGGTGGATCAACAATGAGATTTTAAGGGTAGTGCCAGATTAGTGGGGCACATGATGGCGCCAAGCTAATCTGGCAGTGTCTTGAATTATCATGGTTGATCCATCTCCTGCAGCTGGTACATGGTCATCAGGTGACACATCCGTAGGGTTTAATGGGTTAAATCTCTTTTACACATCTGGCCCACAACTCATTCAAGGTGTGCCGCATAAGGATACAAGGAAAACTAAACTTCATTTGCCTAATATCCAAATGCACCACATCTCAAATGATTTCAGTCCAAATTCCCAAATTGGGATTTATTCTTAGAAAACTGCATTAGGGTCAAGGTGACAGAATAAAGTGATAGTTCAAGGTGATACAAAAATAGCTCAGTGCCTCCTGGTGCATATTCTAGCACAGCCCTTGAACTATCACAGTTGATCCATATTTTGTTGTAGTGTCTTTGGGCTGCTGTGTTATGTCAGAACATAAATTACAGGTCTAGAGGAAAGGCTGGGCATGTGTCATCAAACAACACAACATCACATTTCTTTGTTTGCTTCCCTGTCTTGGTGGTCAGACAGCGGATTTGGCCCACCTGAAATGAAAACATGAGTAAATGTTTCTGACAAGACATGATATGTTACCACCTACCAATATGGCCAACGAGTTATAATTCACATCAACACTGATGGATCAAAACCCCTGAGCAAAATAATATGATATGTATTAACTCATTCAGCCCGACGGCCGTATTTCCCAAATTTTGGAGGCATCCTCTAATGACTATGCACCTGTTGCAAGAGATGGATTGACCATGATAATTCAAGGGCAGTGCCAGATTAGCTTGGCGCCAACAGGCGCCAAGCTAATCTAGCACTACCCTTGAATTATATGGTGGGCCCATCTCCTGCTGTAGTGCGTCAGGGCTGAATGGGTTAAAGTACACTTCATCATGATACACTACCGCTTGAAATTAATTTGACTATGACAGTTCAAGGGTGGTGCCAAAATAGCTTGACCCCACTGTTCAAAAACTGGCCAATGAACTAGTTGCAGTTGGTTGAAAAATATCGTACATGCATATTATTTTAACCCCTTAATAGCTACCAGTACAGTCCTTTCCACTGAGCAGTATCGTCAGTAACAGCCAAAGGATTGAATCTTCCATTTGTTGGCAGAAACAACAAAGAAAAAAATTACACCCTCAATCTGGAACAGTTGGATTCAAGTTTGGTCGGCAAGGGGTATAGGTTCCTATGACCTATGTGACCACAAAGGTCCGCAGACCAATGTCCGCCACAGTGGGCCAGTGCATGGCTGAATGCAGGCCCACTGCGGCTGATGTCAGCCAAAGGATCTTTTGCTTACTGTCACTTATAGATGATAGAGTCTAGATGAGGCAGTCCGTGGCGCAGTGGTTAAGGCGCTTGCCACCAATGCCAAAGGTGCGAGGTTCGATACCGGGTTCCGGCGTCGGACTTTTCTCCTCTGGTAAGTGTCACCGTTAATTCGGGCGGACCGTCGGGGGTTCTTTCTCTGGGTACTCCGGTTCTTCCACCCCGCACCCACCCACCCCCCACACTTTGGTACCGGTTTCAGGCCACTTTACAAATTTCAAATACAAGCGATCAAAAATCTCTGTAACTTCAGTAGCTGAACTGGCCCTTCGTCTGTCTTGTACTGTGTTTGTCTTAAATGGCGTAAATCCGTGTCTGTTACGTGAGTGTGCGTGTTGGGTTTCAGTTCGCGCCGCTTTGAGTCGATTCGCCCAAAAATTGAGAAACAGCGCCTATATAATAATGGTATTATTATTATTATAGATGAGCAATTGCAAACTGCCCTTGCACAGTACACTGCCCCTCCCACTATGGTCACCTACTTCCATCACAGCAGACTGAGGAGATAATCAGTGTGCATACCTTCTTGACAGCAGCTAAAATGTTGATGTGTTCACCCTGTAAGGTGGCTCCACTAACAGTGATATCCTCTAGAGTGTAGTAATCGTTGTTGGGGCGGGTGGGCAGAGACAGAAAACTGGTGTATGTTGCTGCATCCCACCCCATGTACACTTCCACTGAGCCATGATTTTCTGACACACTCAGCTGAAAATGTCTGCAAAAAAATTCAGACTACGTGTGTACTTGATTGTGATTTTGGATCTTACAGCTCAAAGACCGGAAACATGTCAAAACACACACACAGTATGTTGCAGTATGATTTGGATCACTTGCAAGAGTGGTCTGACACATGGGACTTGCATTTTAATGTAGATAAATGCAGGTTCTTGCATGCTGGAAGGAACAATCCTGAACATGATTGCTTGATGAAAATTAACAGCGACATTAAAAAGGTGGTATCTTGTGAGGTGGAAAGAGACTTAGGTGTTGTTTTTGATAAAGTTCTATCTTTTGACCCCCATATTCAGAACTGTATCAATAAGGCCAACAAAATGGTTGGAGTAGTTAAGAGAGCCTTTAATTATTTGGATAAGGACATGTTTAGTAAACTGTATAAATCACTAGTCAGACCACATTTAGAATATGCAAACACTGAATGGTACCCAGGTTTAAAGAGACAATCAGTTGCACTCGAAAGGATACAGAGATTAGCAACAAAGCTGGTTAAAGAATGTAGAAATATGACTTACTTAGACAGACTCAAATACTTTGGACTACACTCCTTACGTGGACGTAGAATACGTGGAGACTTAATCCAAGTTTTTAGAATGTATAATGGCATCGACGACCAAAATTGGAACGACTTTTTTGCAGCACCATTTTGTGAAAGAGCCCGAAACTCTGACGGGAAAATCTTTGTACACCACTGCAACACTAACCTGCGGAAGTTTTGTTTTTCTAACAGAGTTGCCATTGTTTGGAATGAGTTACCAGTTTCATTAAAAAAAAGCACCTAAAAAACCCAGCTGGACGAATTACCAAAACTTAAAGAGATTTTCTATTCCTATAATGAATGATTTATAGGAAATTTGCATGCATAACCTACCCATAAAGTAATTAAAGAAAGAAAGGACATTTGCAGAGGCCTCATGGCCTATTTTGTCCTCACAATGCTACTACTACTACTACACACACACACACACACACACACACACACACACACATTCTCATACATGAACGTACACGGGTGTCCATGGTTTGAACTTCTCATCGTTTTGATGGTTAGCTTTTGGCTGAACTTGTGCACTCTTCACCTCAACTGAAATTTAAAGCACTGAAGTGTCTGAAGTAAATATATAATACAACAAGAATGGCAAAAAGCCCTCAAGGCTCATGTGCATGACCGATCCACATAATTAATTATCTTTGTGACCTTGACCTTCCAACAGATCACTGAAATAAGCAAGTGTTCAAGTGTTCTAACACAAGGAAAGGGTTGGCATTTGTACTGGCAAAATCCATGTTGTCTCAAAATTTATGCATTTTTCACTTTTGTCAACCTCCCATCACCCATGACCTTTTTGAATACAGGCAGTAAACCTAATTAGTATGCATAGAAAGGTCTCATCATCAGCTAACTTTCTGCCAAATTTGGTTGAAAAGTTTTACCTGATAAAAACTAAAATTTTACATAAATAATAATAATTATAATAATAACAATTTCACATCATTTGCTGATCTCTTGTGACCTTTGACCTTTACAAGATGTCATCCAAGTTAGCATGAATAGGAAGGTCTTACCTTCAGGTAAATCAGTACCAGGTTTTGCGATGGAAGTTGTAAATAGTATTTTAGAAAAAAAAATTTTTTATCATAAAATGGCTATTCGTGGCCTATTTCCCGTTCTCTTGTGACCCTTGACCTTTTCGTGGGGTCATCCAAATTAGTATGCATAGGAAGGTCTTACTATCAGGTATCTCTGCACCAAGTTTGAGTTTGAAGTTGTGAATAGTATTTGAGAAAAAAACATCTTTTGTCAAAATATGGCTATTTTTCACCTATTTCCTGATCTCTTGTGACCGTTGACCTTTCCGATGGGTCAACCAAATTAGTATGCATAGAAGGTCTCACCATCAGGTGTCTTGTACCAAGTTTGGGTTTAAAGTTGTGAATAATATTTGAGAAAAATATCAATGATGTCAAAATATGGCAATTTTTTTACCTATTTACTCATCCCCTGTGACCTTGACCTTTAACTCATTGGAATCGCCGTGTATCCGTATACGGCACATCTCCAATGAGTTAAAGGAGGTCACTCAAACTGGTATGTTCAGGAAGGTCATGCCACAAGGTATCATTGGGCCAAGTTTAAAGACTGTGGCTTGAAAAGTCTCCGTGAAAATGCCAACGTTAAAGTTTACCACGGACGACGGACGGACGACCATTGGCCCAGAGCATAGACTCACTTTTGCTTCGCACGTGAGCCAAAAATGAACAAACAAAACATATCCCATAGAATGTTGTGAAGACTACCAAGTAAAGTAGGTAAAAGTACTGTCAGAGGAGAAAACTGTGCATTATTAATCAGTGATCGTATCGATCTAGCTGATCAAAAGACGATCCTTGGTCAATAATGCGCATTTCTCTCCCCATACAATGCTTTTACCTACTTTACTTCCATCTGATAGTCTTCCAAAATTATTGGCACTGCCAGTCAACCCTCTTTTTCTTTGATTATTACAAAAAGGTTGTGAAGCTGATGTCAGCCATCGTTGGCCTGTGCATGGGCTGACAAAGGCTGACATTGCCCAAAGACCTTGTGCTTATAGACATCCTGTGATCTGTAACAACCTAAGAATTCAGTGTCACCTTACCAATATCTCCAATCTGGAAAGTGTTGATGTTGCTGATGTAGTCAATGCTACCCCAACAAGTAATGTTCACAAAACATGATGGTGAATCTCGGAGGGTGAAAGCAACTAAATGTCTCTCCGTTCCCATATCTGTCAACAAAAATGACCAGCTAATATCATTTCCTGAGTAAATACCCCAACTGGTAGGCAAAGGTCCTCAGCCATAGTTGGCCCAAGATGACATCAGCCTGAGAACCTTTTGCTTACTGGGACTGCCATCATACCACAGCTGGAAGATAACAACTTGCCAATTGCTTCTAACCATGACATTGTATCATGAGTAGAGGCAGTTGGCGAATCATCCTCTAGCGCTGAAGTGGTCACTATTACTATTAGTATACTTTTTCTGACACCGTACCCCATGTTCACTGTCTTGCGTTGAACTGTACCCTGTGTACACTGTCCAGTGTTAAACTGTCCAAGACTCTTCAAGTCCTGGGTGAGAGGTCATGTGAATAGGCCAACAATCACGACACTCACTAAAGTACTAAAATGAATCCCATTCTGTGGGGGAAAACCGTTCAACAATGTATGATTGTGTAGATTATTGAAGAGTTAAATGAGTATAATTTCTCAGACCACCGCACGTTTACAGAGTAAGACCTAAGAAACGGATGTCTAGTATCGGCTGAAGCTCGTCTTGACTACCGGTGTAAATGGGGCCTTTCGCGTTTCCTTTGGCTACGTCTTGGCTTGACTTCGCGAACGAAGATTTTATAGGAGTTGCCCACGACGTCTGCAGGCTTGTTCGTGGCTGCGGAGGCCAATCCGGGACAGGCAGGTTCGACCGCAGTGGCTGCAGGGGGAGGTATGGCCAGGGTTCTGAGTTGCGGCATCTCTGTTTTTTCTCCTGAACCGCTTGTCCTTAAGGCTAGCTCTGCGAGAATCCTCAAAGGAGACAGCTGCCTTGTAAATGGTGGAGCGCCAGGTGTCACGGTCCACAGCAAGCGAGGACCACTGGTGGTGGTCGATTTGGCAGGCACTAAGTGACTTCTTGAGACAGTCTTTGTATCTCTTCTTTGGTGCCCCTCTGTCACGGTGTCCAGTAGCAAGCTCGCCGAACAGTGTGATCTTTGGTAGGCGATGATCCTCCATCCTGGAGACATGCCCCGCCCAGCGGAGCTGTGTCCGCAGCAGCAAGGCCTCGATGCTCACAGTTTCAGCCTGTTCAAGGACCTCGACGTTGGTGACATAGTCACTCCAGTGAATGCCCAGGATGGTACGCAGGCAGCGCTGGTGGAAACGTTCGAGGAGTCGTAGTTGGCTGCGGTAGAGGGCCCAGGACTCGGAACCATACAGCAGGGTGGCGAGGACCACAGCTCTGTACACGCTGATCTTGGTGCCTATTTTCAGCTGTTGATTGTGCCACACCCGCTTGAAAAGTCGCCCGAAAGCGTTGTTCGCTTTTGCCAGCCTGCTGTCAAGCTCCCTGTCCAGCTTGGCGTCCGACGTGATAATGCAGCCAAGGTAAGTAAACTGGTGCACTGACTTTAGTTCAGACTCGCCAATGGTGATGTGAGGAGGGCGATACACTGTCTTGGGTGCCGGCTGATGGAGGACCTCTGTCTTTTTCAGACTGACCTCGAGTCCGAAGAGCTGGGCAGCGTCTGCGAAGCAGGACATGATGCGCTGCAGGGCTCTCTCTGTGTGTGCAACGAGGGCAGCGTCATCAGCAAAAAGCAGCTCACGAATCAGTTGGTCTAGGGTGCCATCGCTGAAGACCACCTCCCAGAGGGCCAGTGTGGCCTCAGAGCAAACAGGAGCACCACCGATATGGTCTTTGTGCTGAGACAGCTTCAGGAGAAGTGCCGCGAGCAGAACAGGGCTGTACGTAACTAACGTTTGTCGACCTAACAATTTAGCGTTCGACACTGTGAGCAGGCAAGGCATGTGGCAGATCCTGGAGCGACTTGGCTGTCCCCCAAAGTTCCTCAGCATGATTGTCCAGCTACACGAGGACCAGCAAGGCCAGGTCAGACTCAACAATGTTCTCTCAGAACCATTCCCTATTCTCAACGGCGTAAAGCAGGGCTGCGTGCTGGCACCGACCCTCTTCACCATCTTTTTTAGCATGATGTTGAAGCAGGCCACAGTAGACCTCGATGATGACGATGCAGTGTACATCAGGTATCGTCTCGATGGCAGCCTGTTCAACCTCAGACGACTGCAGGCCCACACGAAAACCCTAGACCAACTGATTCGTGAGCTGCTTTTTGCTTTGGCTACGTACACACGCACTAAGCGTAGAACTCTTTCTGTTGACATGCAGATTAGGCTGCTGTCAAAATGTCTTTCTTCTGGCAACAGATAATTGGTCCACGGACTAACTATGATCCATGGCCAGCAGGAGGCATATATTCGCATGAGCCCCTGCATTCACAGGGGCTCTTGAGAATGTATGCCGCTTGCAGAGATAACAGGCTGGCTGAAGGGCTGTTCCGTCTGAACCCAAAAGTTGAAATTCAACTTTCTGCTATATAAAGCTGAATCAGTCCACAGGACTGAATTGTCATCCATGCATTTTCATGTGCAGTTGATTGTGTTTCCTTTATATTTTATGCATACAATTAATCAAGAAAGTTGACAACCAAAAACCGGCTGTTTTACGGCACGTTGAGCAACAGTTTTGTTGGAAGTGAGACTTGAAAAGTCTCAGACAGTTTAACGCCAAACAATGTACACGGTGTACTGTTCAACACTGGACAGTGTAGACAGGGTACAGTGTCTGATAAAGTATACTATAATGACCACTTCAGCTCCAATACCTGTGATCAGAGCACCAACATGATGACAAAGGATGTAACTATGTGGCAAGGAGGATACGCACCAACATGCACACATGTAAACTAATATTTAACCCATTCAGCACTGACGCACTACAGCAGGAGATGGATCGACCATGATAATTCAAGGGTAGTGCCAGATTAGCTTGGTGCCTGTCAGCGCCAAGCTAATCTGGCACTGCCCTTAAATTATCATGGTCGATCCATCTCCTGCAACTGGTGCATAGGCATTAGATGACGCCTCCAAAGTTTGGGAAGTTTCGGGCTGAATGAGTTAAACACATATTTGTGTCTGATCTCAATAGAGACAAAGCTCACTCTTTTTGCTGAAAATGGAGCGCTGCTGTTCTTTTGCTATTATGATCCCTGTCAGTGTCTGAAAGATAAGAGCATAAAATATGGGAAATATTTAACAAGACAAACACGAATGTATGCAGTGACAACAAATAAAATAAATAAAAATAACAACAAAACAATATAGAGATGAACGAGGATTATCGCCAAACTTTCCAACTGAATAAAACTGGCTAGAAGCAAAGGGAGGGGGAAGAGCTGTCAAAATTGTTCTGACAGGCTAACAGAAATACAGAAAAGAACTTCTTTATTCCACACTTTTGGGGGTGTATTGGGGATGGCGGTAATGTCAATTACAAAAATGTAAGGTTTGCAATTTGTTTGTTTGTTTTTTTTCCCCTCCCACCCCGAACACATTTTGCATTCGAGGAGACCATACAATTTGGTCTGCACTGTATTATATAAATATACAATATGCACCATGGACCTCTTAAATTCACTGATACTGACATATACTATCGCTGAAGTGGTCGCTATAGTATACTTTTTTTGGACACTGTACCCCTTGTACACTGTCCTGTGTTGAACTGAATACTGTGTACACTGTTCCTTTTTAAGCTGCCCAAGACTTTTCAAGTCTCACTTCCTACAAAAAAACGTCGCTCAACATCTGTTTCCAGTTTTACTCTGTAAACGCCCCATAGTCTAAGAAATTATATTCATTTAACTCTTCAATAATCTTTCCATTCATACATAATTGTTTAACTCCCCCCCCCCCCCCCCCCCCCCCTACACACACACACTCCCCCCCCCCCCACCCCCATTTCATTGTGGCCTATTCAAATGACCCCTCACCCAAGACTTCAAAAGTCTTGGACGCTTTAACACTAGACAGTGTACACAAGGTACAGTTCAACGCTGGACAAAGTACACAGGGTTCAGTGTCCAAAAAAGAATACTACATGCATGTACTAGTGACCACTTCAGCACTGGTACTATCACTTACAACATAAGATGTCTGGGCATTGACGTCACAAATTCTTTTTACTTCGGCTGGCTTTTGATTATCCCCTTGGTTAAATCCTGGTTTAGTCCCAGTCGCATTGTCAAACTGGTCAAAATCACCGAACTTGCCCAGCCAGGCCATGGCGCTAAACTGGAGCGCTGAAATTTGTCGTCTGCTAAACTGCGAAAGTTCGACAACCGGATACGAGCGGAAACGAAAGAGTCACCTGCCAACATGGCTGACGAGAGTGATTCTGGCTCGGTTCAGAGCATAACAAGTGATCAAAGCGGGGAAAAGAAACTAAACGACACCAGAAGATATTATGCTTTGTATACCTTCTACCCTAATAGGTCAGTATAATCTGTATTTTTGTTAGAAACACTCTACTTATGCTTGAAATAAAAATGTCTAACGGATACGAACAACAGTCGCAAGGGCGCAACAAATGAAACAAGTAAAGTTGAAAAAAAGCACGAAAAGTGGGTAGGACTCCCATGCACCTGTAGTTGCTATCGGCCACGCAGCGCGCATGATGCCATTACTGTGTATAGGCATAACTGCATTCATTGAAATGACAATTATTTCGTTTTGTTTTACTTCTAGGAGGGGGGGGGGGGGGGGGGCTAGTTATTTGGGTTTAACGCCGAGCAGGCAACTAAGGCCGTCTCACGGCGTAGGGGGGGGGGGGGGGGGGGGGGGGCCTCTGAAGTTGCAGAGATAAATTATAAATAATTCTACTACATGTAGAGCTGGCTACAACTTGAGAAATTTTGTGCCAAGTTTGTTCATTGCTGTACTCTTAATCTTATCAACTGTTTGTTTTTTCCATCGCATCAGACCAAGAAGTGTTGGCGATTCAGCAACTATTGAAGGAGAAGATTCTTCCGAAGATGGCAACCTCAGGTGAGATGCAACTAATATGAAAAAATGTGGGATGGGCAAATAGCACAGTTATTACAACAAACAATATACCAATGTCAAGTCGACACCACAGAAGCATTTTGATGTCAGCGTATTTGTGAGATAATAAAGAAACCTAAATATTAGAGAATTGAGAATGTCGCAGTGAGTGTCTTATGCTATGTTTCCATTTATAAACATGAATACGATCCAAACCCAATGCGATGATGCAATTTTTCTTTAAAAAATTGCGTCATTTTTGTTCGAAGCCAGATGCAAATTCGTTTATCGCATCGGACATATGTAATTGTAAACACACAAAAATGAAAAGGACTTGCACGATTTTTACTGTTTTGGACCCGCTTTGGATTCGGATCGGTTTTGTATTAGATTAGTGTTTATGGGTAGCCAACTTTAATTGCATACATGCGGACATAGCTCAGTTGCTGAAGCGCTGCCCACTAGTAGTGGAATGTTCTGGGTTTGGTGTCCTGGTGGTCAAGAATGGGATTTTTCCTCATTTTATCAAGTCAAAATCTCATAGTCATAAGAGTTATACTAGTTATAGGGCTTGTCTGCTTTCATTTGCACAGCCTTTGTTTAGTCGATCATCAGCTGCACACGTTAAAATCCCATCTCAATTGTTCAGAAAGAAAAGGCCTATCAGGACGAAAGTGTTGGAGAAGCGACAAACAATGTGCACATTATATACCTGACCATGATAATCAGTATTTTGGCAGGGAGGACCAAATCCACTCGCCCATTGCCAAATGTGAGCAGATTTCTTATCGGGCGAGGCATAGTCATGTTCTGGGAGCCCACATGGCAAAGGAGAATTTCAAAATCTGCATACATTCATCTTCTTCTTGCAGAGTTGCCAACCACTACGGAATTTCCGTAGTTTACTACGGAAGTAGATGTGTTACTACGGAGCTACAGAAGTAGTAAAAATACTACGGAAAAGCAAAATCAATAGTTACAATTTTTTTTAAGGTTCGTTGAGCGCCTGTGGCTACAGTGTAGGCTGCCGGCCGAGTCAGGGTCACGGTCACCCAACTAAGTTACTGATCACAGCTTCCAGTGCGTGTTAGGCTTTGAACCAATAATTGTGAAGCCGGTTGGAATGCAACCAATCAAAATGCGCATGCTTTGACGTATAACCCTGTTCACACCGTTTGCAGAGGTGCCTACCTTACGCGCTAGCTTGTAATTTTACGCATTTTCGGCTCAAATTACGGGAATATGACCAGTCCCTCTAAAATACGCAATTTACGTGGGGGGGGGGGGGGGGGGGGGGGGGGGCGGCTAATTGTGGACTGCAGATCGGCCGTTAGGCTCCCAGCCTCTGGAACCAGAGACTGTCACTAAGCTTTGCGCGTGTAGTTCGCTATACACTGACTAGCCAAGGCAGCAAAAATACTCGCACACAGCGCGCCAAGCATGCACTGAACTCTGACTCGCGGGTAGTAACTAGCGATAGCAGAGGCTTTCACTGCTACAAATGCACAGTGGTGCGTACAAAAGTATGATATTCAAAGACAGTCAAGGGTGGTGTCAGAATAACTTGGCGCATGTAGGCGCCAAGCTATTCTGACACCACTCTTGAACTAGCATGATATATCACAGTGTCTCCAGCACTGTTGACCTCAAAGGACATCAAAACAAAAAAAAACTATAATTTCATCCTCAGGATGTGATGAGTTATAATAAGGTAGGATATAACACGAATAATATATATCACAACACTTAGTAGGATAATATATATCACAACACTTAGTAGGATAATATATATCACAACACTTAGTAGGATAATATATATCACAACACTTGGTAGGATAATATATATCACATTGACTACTGAAATTGACGCGCATTGACTACTGAAATTGTCATGAAACTACTGAAATTCTACATTTTGACTACTGAAAAAAAAAATTGGGGTTGGCAACTCTGTTCTTAAATGCCGTCACACTTGGAGTTTGGCTCTCAAAATGAAATCTGTGGTCTTCTGTAGCGCCTTCACAGGCCCGTACAGTTTCATGCATACATTCATTATTTGGGGGTCTGCAAGAAAACAAATGTGGGCTCCCAGATTTCACTTGGATGGTAGTATGAATTGCTAGCAGGACCCTAAAACATTTGGTTCTCCTTGTGTTAGTCGCCAGACACAGCATTCAGTGAAAAATATCACATGGTTTAACATGCACTATGCAGGTATGCCTAATTCATTAAATTATGTCTGTGTTGCAGCTTGAGCATAGCAGCTACCAACTTGTCAGCCTCGGCAGAAACAGATCTCCGCAAGTCTCTTGCTCAGCGACTGTCAAAGTCACCTTGTCCTTGTGGGGAAGGGAATTTCCTGCCTGTTGGATTAAGGTGAACTAGAAAATCTATATGGAGAAGGTGGGATTAGCTCATTCGAGACGAGCCACCTCCGGATACGCGGGTTATGCTGCGTATCCGGAGGCGGCACGTCTCAAATGAGTTAAGGCACACTGAAAACTCTATGGTTCAAAGTTTAATAGAAGCAATAGTCAGATTTTTCTCCATGTTTTGTAATAGTAATACTGTGTCGTTTTCTTCTAACAAACGTTTAATAATCTACCCATAAGGCATTGTGTGACGGAAGATAAATTTGTTCATGACATTTGAAGGGTGCAAAATAAGTTCTGCATCTGAAAATGTGTCGAGCTAATCTGACACTCCAGTATCATGTGCTGATTCGTCTCCAACAGCTGGTGCAACATTGTTATAGACACCTTCCAGACTTGCAACAGTCATTAACCCTTTTCATTCTGATACACCCATTGCTTCAAATAAATTTTACTGATCAAGGGTGGTGCCAGAATAGCTTGGCGCCTGAGGCGCCAAGCTATTCTGGCACCACCCTTGAACTAAAAGTACAGTTAATCTATCTCCTAATCTGTAATGTAGCCTTCATAGGACAATAAGCACATTTTACAAAATCAGTCTCAGGATGTAGTGGGTTAACCCTTTA
The DNA here is from genome assembly GCA_036245525.1 of Semisulcospira habei. NCBI lineage: Eukaryota > Metazoa > Mollusca > Gastropoda > Semisulcospiridae > Semisulcospira > Semisulcospira habei. Next base: position 7,680,068 of record BTPG01000008.1, on the reverse strand, counting down.
GCATTTGGATTTTTACTATAGAAACTGCTCCTAGAGTTTAAATTCTTTAGTGTTACATCAAGAAAAGTATAGTTTCATTTGAGAGGCCACCATTTGATTGCCTGACATCCTAGCGTGCTGAGATTTGGCAGAAGTTTTGGAAAGTGGCTACACTATATGTGCATGGTCATGTCATGTACCTAGGGTAGACGGGTCATTGTCCCCTAATAATAATATGTGAACAAATCTTGGTGACAGCTGTACAGTGTATTACTATTAGTAAGCAAATCATGCAGTTATAATAATTAATAAATCAACGCATTAAATAGGCGCTTTATCCAATTGAATATCGGCTCAAACCGCTGCAGCAAACTGAACCCAACTAGCACGCTCACGTGAATCACATGCATTCATTCACACACTGTACATAAACACAGAACATTCACGTGGTGCTAAGGGCAAGCTCAAGCGAGCTACTGACGTTTTTGGAAATTCAAATCGTTTTATATTTGAAATTTGATAAGTGGGATAAAATTTATACCAAAGTCATGGAGGAAGAAGAGCCGGAGTACCCGGAGAAAGAACCCCCGACGGTCCGTTCAAATTAACGGTGACACTTAATAGAGGAGGAAAGTCCGACGGCAGAACCTGGTATCGAACCACGCACCTTTAGCATTGGTGGCAGGCGCCTTAACCACTGCGCCATGGACCGCCGCTATACACTAGACATGCAGCTGCGAGTCCAAAAGTGAATGCTGCGTCATACCTTGTCCATCTCCAAGCCCAGCAAACGGGTTATATGCTGATGACTGGGTCACAAATTGTCACAGAAAGTGTCACATGTCCACAGTGCTAACTGCTACAGGTAGTGTCACGTGGCCAGGGTGTTTGTTTTCCATTTTGGATGTTTTGTTTCTCTGAGATTGAGGGAGAAATAAAAGGAAACATTCTAGTGGTCTGCACTGGTATCATTCACACGGTTGACCGCCATTTTGACAAAGAGGTCATGAGAGGAAAGTTGTCTTTTGGGACATTTAAAGTGTTTAATTCTGCATCAAAGTGATTTTAAAAGTTAGTCTGATTCGAGTAATTTTTGTCTTTTTCGTGTTTCTCAGCATCTCTCAAAATAACATAGGTCTACTCCTCGTATAGTCAGGAATATCACCCCCATCGCTGGTAGCCGCCATTTTCTCACGGTCCCATTGGTGAATGAAAATAACGCGGTCAGTTTTAGGCTCTATACTATACGAAATAGAGGGTGTGTGCATGTAAAAATTGCCCTAAGATATGATTGGATCCCCTGGGGTTTCTCCAGCAGTCATTGGTTGTTTTTGGATAGCCAGGTGAAGGCCACAGCATGATGGGAAAACCCTAAGCACGTATACCCGGAATGAACAGTAGCGGCCGCTTGCTCAGCTCCCAGTTACTCCAAGAGTGAATGATAAAGGTTTTGAGGTATGATAAAATGCAAGGGAACCCAAATTTGTTCGTTGCTGAATATCCAAAGTTTCTTGTAAGCAAATAAGTATCAACCTCGCGCTGGGACCATATGGCGTTGAGGCGCGTCCCCTGGGTGGTGGATAGGGGTTCCCTCGTGAGAGGGGTGCACCGAATGAAATAAGGTGCCGTGAACCAACATGGTCTAAGGGAAGGTGACCCCGACAGAAAACCCCTGGTCCTCCTAGTAAGGGGGTTGGGCGTGGGGGTAGCTTCCCCACCCTGCAAAAAAGGAAATAGCTACAAAAACGCCGACGAAAAGACTAACAGTAATTCCTTTCCTGGAGGAGGAAGGTTCTTCTACCAGAAGACTTATGACGTCCTGTGGTGAAAGCCGGAAGTCTTCGGAAGCCACAGGACCGAGCCGCCTCTCTCTATCCAGGGATACAACCATGGGGACATGGAATGTCAAGACCATGTACCAGAGCGGCAAGGCCGCCCAGATAGCAGCGGAAATGCAAAAGTACAACCTTTCCCTGCTAGGTATCAGTGAAGCCAGATGGACGCAGTCTCGCCAGAAAAGGCTGTTAAGTGGGGAGATGATTCTGTATTCAGGTCATGAAGAGGAGAATGCCCCCCATACAGAAGGTGTCGCATTCATGCTGTCACCAGTGGCACAGAGAGCGCTGATGGGCTGGAAACCTCTTGGGCCAAGAATTATCACAGCAGCCTTTAGAACCAAGAAAAAGCTCAAGCTGAACATCATCCAGTGTTATGCGCCCACTAATGACAGTGACGAGGAAGAGAAACAAGAGTTCTACAACCGACTCCAGAGTGCCTTGGACAAATGTGCGGAGCGAGACATCACCATCGTCATGGGCGATTTTAATGCCAAAATAGGGGAGGACAACACCGGATACGAAGAGGTGATGGGGAGACAGGGACTAGGCTCGGAGATGAGTGAGAACGGGGAGAGGTTTATAGACTTTTGTGCTCTAAACCGACTTGTCATTGGAGGCAGCATCTTCCCACACAGAAGAATACACAAAGCAACTTGGGTCTCACCTGACCATACAACAGAGAACCAAATAGACCATATCTGCATTAGCAAGAAATTTAGAAGATCCCTTCAAGATGTTCGAGTGAGGAGGGGAGCAGATGTCGCCTCCGACCACCATCTGCTTACCTTAAGAATGAAGCTCAAGCTAAAGAAAAGCCGCACAGAGACAACAAGAAGACAGCGCTATAATGTAGGCCTCCTGAGAGAAACTGGAGTTAGAGAAGCGTTCAAACTAGTGCTGTCCAACCGGTTTCAAGCGCTACAGGAGCTAGTAAATGAAGAGGAGGCGGTCACCACAGAGCAGCAGTGGAAGGCAGTTAGAGAGGCGCTGAACTCAACCTGCGAAGACACTGTAGGGTTCAGGAAACACCATCACAAGGACTGGCTGTCGGCACAGACCTTGAAGAAGATAGAAGTGAGGAAGCAGAAGAAAGCAGTTGTCAACAACAGTCGCACGAGAGCAGCCAAAGTAAGGGCACGGGGGGAATACTGGGAAGCCAACCGCGAGGTGAAGAGGAGTATCAGGGCAGACAAGAGGGCCTACACAGACAGCCTGGCAGCAGAGGCAGAAAAGGCAGCAGGCAGCGGCAACATGAAACAGCTCTATGACATTACCAGAAGATTGTCAGGCAAGTATGGCCATACAGAAAGACCAGTAAAAGACAAAGAAGGCAAGCCTATTGCAGACAGAGCAGACCAACTCGACAGATGGGCCGAGTATTTTGAAGAGTTACTGAACACACCTAGCCCACCCGACCCCCCAGACATCCAGCCGGCAGAGACCGACCTACCCATCAGCTGTGACAGACCCAGCCAGGAAGAGATCAGAAGAGCAGTGGCATTTTTGAAGAACGGCAAAGCAGCAGGCCCAGATGGCATCCCACCAGAGTCTCTGAAAGCAGACCTAGAGACAACAGTGGAGATGCTGTACCCACTGTTTGGAAAGATCTGGGAAGAGGAGGTGATGCCGGCTGACTGGAAGGAGGGGTACCTAATCAAGCTTCCCAAGAAAGGTGACCTCAGCAAGTGTTCCAACTACAGAGGAATCACCTTGCTGTCAGTACCAGGAAAGGTCTTCAACAGGATCATCCTGGAGAGAATGAAGAGCTCCGTTGACCCCCAACTGAGAGACCAGCAAGCAGGATTCAGGAAGAACCGATCATGTACAGACCAGATCGCCACTCTCTGCATCATCGTGGAACAGTCTCTGGAGTGGAGCTCCCCATTGTATGTTAACTTTGTGGATTACGAGAAAGCATTTGACAGTGTGGACTCGAGAGACTCTGTGGAAACTCCTACGACACTACGGTGTACCCACAAAGCTCGTCCGCCTGATCAAGAGCAGCTACGATGGCATGACATGTCGCGTGATCCACGAAGGGCAGTTCACCAGGGAGCTCCAGGTCAGAACTGGTGTCAGGCAGGGGTGTCTGCTGTCTCCGTTCCTCTTCCTACTGGCCATAGACTGGGTCATGAAGATGACCACAGAGCACAGACGAAGTGGAATACAGTGGACACTGTGGACACAGCTTGACGACCTCGATTTTGCAGACGACTTGGCATTACTGTCCCACACTCATCAACAAATGCAGGACAAGACCACGAGGCTTGCTGACATCTCGTCCCAAGTGGGCCTCACCATTCACAAACAGAAAACAAAGACAATGAGGCTGAACGCAACCAGGGAAGAACCAGTCTTGCTTGCTGGCACCCCGTTGGAGGAGGTGGAGTCCTTCACCTATCTCGGGAGCATCATAGACAAAAAAGGCGGCACTGATGCAGATGTCGGAGCACGAATCGGTAAAGCCAGAGCAGCCTTTCTCCAGTTGAAAAAAGTGTGGAGTTCCAGAGAGCTGTCACAACACACCAAAGTCCAGATTTTCAACTCCAATGTAAAAGCAGTTCTCCTATATGGAGCAGAGACTTGGAGATTGACAAAAACCACAGTCAACAGAGTACAGACCTTCATGAACAGTTGCCTTAGAAGAATTTTGAAAATCCACTGGCCAGAGAAGATCAGCAACGTCAGACTCTGGGAGAGAACAGAGCAGATAACAGCAGAGAATGAAATTGGGCGAAGAAGATGGGGATGGATCGGTCACAGTCTGAGAAAGCCAGCTTCCAGTATCACTAGGCAGGCATTGTCATGGAACCCCCACGGAAAGAGGAAAAGAGGTAGGCCGAGAAACTCATGGCGTCGAGACCTCCAAGCAGACATCAAGAGACTGGGAACCACCTGGAGTAGAATCGAAGGAGAAGCACAGGACAGGAGTTGCAGGAGGTCTCTCGTCGACGGCCTATACCCGGGTAGGGGTGACAGGCGTAAGTAAGTAAGTAAATAAGTATCAAAAGACATGCAGTGCGGACCTGAGAGAACACATTGTTACATACATATATAAATGTGTTTTTTGTTATAACTTTTATTGAATCTTTCTGTAAAGTTTGCTTATTAAATGTAAATCACTGAATGTGTTTTATGTTATCTGTTACCTATGTTAAATTAAACTGTGCATAGCGATATCACTATATCATGTTTACAGCATATTTTTGTTTTGGTTTCTAACAGCTCCACTGAAGAAGTTACATCTTCGGCGGCTTGCTACTATTGTGTGCTGAAAACATCTTCCAGTGCTGACTCAGAAGACAGTACAGTGACCAACCTGCGAAGATTTGTTGCCTGCTTTGTTTCCTTCTCAGACAGCTCACTCGACTTATATCCTTTGAGATTTTGATTCAATTCTAATCTTGTATTTTGGATGGTTCACAATGACCCTCTTGCTGATGTAGAGAAGAACTTTACAGTTTATGCATTTTGTCACATTTCTCTAGGCTGTTATTTCAGTATTGTCTTGGAGATGGTGTTACTGCACCTATTGTAATATATTTAACCCTTATCATTCTGATACACCCATTTCTTGAAATCAGTTTGACTGATAGTTCAAGGGTGGTGCCACAATAGCTTGTGGTGCCTCAGGCGCCAGGCTATTCTGGCACCACCCTTGAACTAAAACAGTTGATCTGTCTCCTAATCTGTAATGTAGCCTTTCTAAAACAATAGGCAAATTTTACAAAATCAGCCTCAGGACATAATGGGTTAAAACAGTTAATGCATATTAACCCTTTGGCTGTTGGTAGCGCTTTTTATCACAATCATCGCAACAAGAAGCGCTACTGACAGTCAAAGGGTTAATATGAGAATATTGCACTTGTTTGTGAGTGCTAAAGGTTTCCAGGATTCATAAAAACAGAATAAACAAAATCCAGGCCAAAGAGGGACAGCCAAGTGATTAGGATGCAGGGGAATAACCAACAAGGAAAGAAACTTGATTCAGGGGAAAGAAAATAGAGATTGAATTTTGCCTGAGCTCTCGTTATTCAAAGTAAATCACAAGTGATCAGTTCGACTGATAACGTCAGTTTTAGCGAGCATGTTAATTGTTATTGGTCCACCTGAGCACAAGTGATTTATTTTGGTAATGGGAGGTCAAGCATGATTTAAGTTATTTATTTATACAGCGACTTTTTGGAATGGTTGTACCTCAAAATCAACATTTTCTTTTCTCTTTAAAGTGCTGTGATGCCACAGTTGTGTTGCTCTTACTTTACCTGGCCTAAGTGGCTGATGGTTAAATGGCACTTCAATGAAACAGTCTAAAGTACAGCACAGATTGCGCAACCCAAAACCACTACATTTATACTGAGACAGCCTTTTAATGCATGGTCGGGAAAAGCGTGTGAACGGAAGCCATGCTGGTAGGCACTCGCCAGAAACTTTCCCAGCTCCCTCCCTCTCTCCACCTTCAACTCGACAGCACCCCCATCTCCCTCTCTGACTCGGTCATGAACCTTGGCGTTATCCTCGATTCCTCTCTTTCCATGACCAGCTTCGTCTCCGCCACGGCCCAGGCATGTTATTTCCACCTCCGCCGCATCAGTCAGATCAGAAAATACCTCACTACCGAAGCTGCCACCAAACTCGCTGTCTCTCTCATCTTATCTCGCATCGACTACTGCAACTCTCTCCTTTCCGGCCTTCCTCACTCCACCACTCTCACTCACCAGCGCGTCCAGAACAATGCTGCCCGCCTCGTCCTCCGAAAGAAAAAATCCGACCACATCACTCCCCTGCTCAAGCTCCTTCACTGGCTCCCCATCCCCCAACGCATCCAATACAAGATTCTGTCTCTCTGCTACAAATCCCTGAACAACTACGCTCCTGCCTATCTCTCCAACTTACTTCACCCCTACACTCCTCCCCGCTCCCTCCGCTCCGCCTCCGACCCTCTCCGCCTCCTCATCCCCCGCACCAAACTCAGCACTTTCGGCCCCCGCTCCTTCTCAGTATACGGTCCATCCACCTGGAACACTCTCCTACTCTCTCTCTGTCAGAAACACTCGCTCTCCTCCTTCCAGTCCGCCCTCAAAACTCACCTCTTTCAACAGTTCTAGCACTATATCACCACACTCCCCACCCCAAGCTGACCGTCGTAATGTATTTTCACTATTTGTGTTAATAATAATAATAATAAGGAAGATTTATAAGGCGCCAATACATGGTAAGATGCTCTAGGCGCCGTACATATGAACAAAACATACAAATATTACACAAAAAGTGACAAAGCCACATGTACAATTACACAAAAGAACAGAATTATGACTAAATACATGAACACTGATAATCAAAGTGGGAAAAGATGGGTTTTAAGACTGTGTTTAAAACTGGCACTAGACTCACTGTGTCTCAATGATTTAGGAAGATCATTCCAGGCTGATGGACCCTGGTAAGAAAAAGATCTCTGCCCAAATCCTTTAGTCCTTACTGTAGGAATACGAAGCATTTTATTGTCAGACGAACTGTGTTACGTGAGTCATTGTCTAAAGCATGCGCGTGCGAGTTGTGAGTGCGCGCTTAGAGTTATAATTATTATAAGATAAGCGCATTATAAATACCGTAATTATTATTATTTTATTAAATTATTTATTTGTTTAACTCATTCTACCCCAACACCGAAATCCTAAAATTTCACCGTTGTTCTCTGAAGACTGCATTGCAGTGCAGGACACAGATCGACCATGATAGTTCAAGGGTGATGCCAGAATAGCTTGGCTCTCATAGGCGCCAAGCTATTTTGGCATCACCCTTGAACTATCATGGTCGATCCTTATCTTGCTGTGGTGTGTCTGGGGTAGAAGGAGATAAAGCAGTTCGTCAGACTGTTTTGTCCTGGTTTTTGGCTCACGTGCGAAGCAAAAGTGAGTCTTTGTTCTGGGCCAGTGGTCGTCTGTCTGTCCACTATCATCTGTGGTAAACGTGTATTTTCTCGGAGACTATTCAAGCCTCATTCTTCAAACTTGCCCCAAGGATACTTTGTGGCAAGACCTTTCTAAACATATCAATTTCAGTGATCTTTCTCAAAGGTCAAGGTCACGGGATAAGGATATAGGTAAAAATTGCCACAATTCACAACTTCAAACCCAATCTTGGTACAGTGATACCTGATGGTAAAACCTTCCTATGCATACTAATTTGTTTGACCCCTTGGAAAGAGGTCACAAGAGTGCAGAAAATAGGGTTAAGAAAAAAGCCACATTTGACGAAAGATGTTTTTTCTCAGATACTATTTACAACTTCAAACTCAAACTTGGTACAGAGATACCTGATGGTAAAACCTTCCTATGCATACTAATTTGGATGACCCCTCGGAAAGGTTAAGGGTCAGAAGAGATCAGGAGATTGGCACAAATAGCCATTTTCTGACAAAAATTGTTTTTTTCTCAAATACTGCTGGTATTTACAACGTCCATCCCAAACCTGGTACAGAGATACCTGATGGTAAGACCGTCCTATGCATGCTAACTTGGATGATCTCTTGGAAAGGTCAAGTGTCACAATAGATCAACAAATGATGAGAAAAATGTCAAATTTTGGGGTACAATTTGTTTTTACCAGAAACTTTTCAAAACTGTTCAATCTAGTTTGGCTGAAAGATAGCTGCTGATAAGACCTTTCTATGCATACTAATTTGGTTCACTACTCAAAAAGGTCATGGGTCATGGGAGGTTGATAAAAGTGAAAAATTAGTATATTTTGAGAAAGCATGGATTTTGCAGGTACAAATGTCAACCCTTTCCTTATGTTAGAACGTTTGAACACTTTGACCTGTTAAAAGGTCAGGGTCACAAAGGACATTAAGTATGTGTATTAGTCATGCACGTGAGCCTTCTTGTTTCAGAGAGTGTTTCTTCCTTGGACAGAGCCAACAATTTTGTTCTCATGTAGTTTTCCGTTAAAAAAAAGAACCCGTTCAGCCCTGACGCACTTACAGCAGGAGATGGGTCGACCATGATAATTCAAGAGTAGTGCCAGATTATCTTGGCGCCTGTCGGCACCAAGCTAATCTGTCTCTGCCCTTGAATTATCATGCTCGACCCATCTCCTGCAACTGGTTCATAGTCAATAGCCTCCCCAAAGTTGGGGAATGCGTGCGTCGGGCTGAATGAGTTAAGAGATTTCTTTCCTTGATTTGGGAACATTCCGCAAAGACCTGGACAGCTACTGTGGAGGACTTGTGCAGCTGCTGGATGAAGAGGTAATCATTTTGCCTGATTGCGTGGTAGTGCTTGAAAAGAAAACCGCGTGTGTGTGAGGAATGTATGTATTTGTTGGCTACGGACATGAATATACCATAACTGCTCAACGCCTTTTTTTTTTTTTACCCCCTTCACTGCCGAGAAAGGTGAACACGATCCAACTGCAGGAGACATAGATCCTCATGAGCTCCCGCAGCTGCGGGGGCTCATGAGGATCTATGCCTCTTGCCAAGATCACTGGGTATCCATGTTCCTTGGACGGTTGTGGCTTTTGTTCATTGAACAAACAGGTTTCAGAACAAACTATATGCGTCCATTGGCAGGGCAGAGGTTAATAAACAAATCTATATTTTTTAGCACTGGTGAAAATGTAAGAAATTTCAAAATGGTTGGTAGTACAGAATTAAGAGTGCCATTTCAAAGTGGTTGATCGTTTAACCCATTCAGCCCTGACGCACTACAGCAGGAGATCGGTCGACCATGATAATTCAAGGGTAGTGCCAGATTAGCTTTGCATCTGTCAGCGCCAAGCTAATCTAGCACTGCCCTTGAATTATCATGGTCGACCCATCTCCTGCAACTGGTGCATAGTCATTAGATGACGCCTCCAAAATTGGAGAAATACGGACGTCGGGCTGAATGAGTTAAGATGGTAGAAACATTAGAGCATTTATGGTGTATTGCAACATAACAACCATGTTTTGAATGAGTTGTAGATAGCAGATATGTTTTCTGTATGTGATGAATGGCGCAGCGCCTTGTGTATGCAGTTACTGGTAGTGGTACTGTTTACGCAAAGGAGTTGAAGGTTTATCATTGTGTTTTCGATTCTCTAGCTGCAGAGTTTTCTCTATGCAGAGAAGTTGCTTGCACTGAAACTCACACTCACACATTCAGAACGTGCTGTGAAATTTTAATGACAGACTTTGCTAATTTTTAACTCATTTGAGACGTAACTTATATGGATACACGGCTATGCCGCGTATCTGACTTCGACACGTCTCCAGTGAGTTAAATGCTTGGGCTGAGGAGGGAAAGCATTTTTGTAGTGCATTTCTGTACATGTGTGGTTTGCCTCCCAGCATTTTCCAAAGGACTGTCAGCAAACAGGCGATGTTCACTGGCAGGTAACTGCATGCAGACAAATTTGTTGCTATTTGCTGGCCACACTTCTGTGTTTCTTTAACTACATTATTTATACACTGATGAACGCTAGTGAGAACTCACTATTGTACTGTAAATTGTCATTAGTGTTAGTCCTTTTTAACCCCCTTGTGCAAGCATCCACTGGCACTGTAAACTGTTCTGGTGGCTGCATGTTTAACCATTGTTTGGTGATTGTGTCTTATGGTGGAATATATTATTAGTTGTGTAGAGCTGGGACAAGATTATATGGCTTTTGTGACATTGAGACTCTCATCTGAATAATAAGAGGCATGGCCTTGAGTTTAGTAAGGATGGTCAAGATGTGAGAGTATCAAGTAATTCTGTTTTGTTGGTTAACACAAAAAATCACACTCACAAAAATAATTAGGCAGCAGTGCACATGTTGACTTGTGAGAGCTGCCGTGCGTCTTGTTGGTAGACTTCTGCTCACACAGTTTCAATATGAAAGAAGTGCACACATCAGTCGGTCTAACAGTGACTTACTAACACACCAAATTTGATGTCATAACAGTCAGAGCATGTTCATTAACCCTTTTCATCCTGTTACACCCATTCCTTGAAATCAATTTGACTATGATAGTTCAAGAATGGTGCCAGAATAGCTTGGCGCCTCAGGCACCAAGTTATTTTGGCACCACCCTTGAACTAAAACAGTTGATTTATCTCCTGATCTGTAAGGCACAATACGCAAAAAAAAAATTTAAAAATTGGCCTCATTCAGCACAGCGCAAGCATTTCCCCAAATTTGGAGGCGTCATCTAACGACTTTGCACCAGTTGCAGGAGATGGATCGACCATGATAATTCAAGGGTAGTGCCATATTAGTTTGGTGCCGACAGGTGCCAAGCTAATCTGGCACTACCCTTGAATGATCATGGTCGATCCATCTCCTGCTGTAGTGCGTGAGGGCTGAATGGGGTAATCTAATATACCTCAGGAGGGGGAAAAAAACAAAGGAGTCTGATCATTTTCTCAGAAGTCCATCAAAACAGTACCAAGGTTTAATTTAACAAATTACTGTCATGGAGCCACATAGTTTGCCCCCTCCTCCTCCGCACACCAACCCCTCCCCTCTCCCCCCCCCCTTCCCCCCCCCCCCCCCCAAACCTTTTGCTATATGACATCACATCTGAGTGGAGACAAATGTAATTTGTACAGTGACCTTTGTAGTTGTAAAGTACACATTCTGCGATTGTCAGGGAATTTGGGTGGCCTGTATCAGCTACTCACATTGGTTTATATGGTTATTCACTAATTGCTTGTGGATTGGTTGACATACAGTAGTGCTTGTAGTAGGCAGACTTTGGTATTATCTCAGCTATTGTATGGTAGAGGCTGTTTAGATTGCTGTCAGTACAGCTGTTGGGACAACTATTTTTAAGGCCTGTCAGTGAATTTTGGTGTACAAGTTGCAACTGTAAAAAGAGGTCAGTGTTGTTGGCAGTAATAGTTACAGAAGAATTGTTGGCTCACGTGTGAAGCAGAAGTGAGTATGTTCTGGACCAGTCCGTCCATCATCGTTCGTAGTAAACTTTAACATTGGCATTTTTGCCGAGTCTTCAAACTTGGCCCAAATATACATTATGGCAAGACCTTTCTAAACTTACCAATTTCATTGACCTCTTTCAAGGGTCAAGGTCACAGGGGACTAGGAAATACATGTAGGTAAAAAAAATGGTCATATTTTGACCACACAAAAAATATTCTCAAATAATATTTACAACTTCAAATCCAAATTGGTACAAATATACCTGATGATAAGACCTTTCTATGCATACTAATTTATGACACCTGGGAAAGGTCAAGGGTCACGAGATCTGCATATAGGTACAAAAAACATATTTTGTCAAAAGATGGTTTTTTTCTCAAATATTGTTGTTAACTTAAGGCCCAAAACTTGTTACAGTGATACCTGATGGTACAACCTTCCTATGCATACTAACTTTGATGATCCCTCGGAAAGATCAAGGATCACAAGAGCTCAGGAAATCGGTCACAAATAGCTATTTCTTGACAACAATTATTTTTTCTCGAATACTATTTACAACTTCAAACCCCATCTTGGTCCAGAGATATCTGATGATAAGATCTTGCTATGCATGCTTATTTGGATGACCCCTTGAAAAGGTCATGGGTAACAAGTGATGAGGAAAAAAGTAGAATTTTAGCTTTGATCAACACTTCTGCTAAACTTTTCAACAGCTGATAAGACCTTTCCACGCATACTAATTTGGTTCACTACTCACAAAGGTCAAGGGTGATGTGAGATTGAAAGAAGTTTGAAAAATGCATAAAATTGAGAAAATGTGGATTTCACAAGATACAAAAGCCAAACCTTTACTTATGTTAGCGCTGGACCAGTCATGCAAGTGAGATTTAAATCTTATCATTCGGAATAGCCCAGTGTGTGAAATAAGTTTGGCTATAATCATTCAAGGGTAGTGCCAGAATAGCTTGGCGCCTCTAGGCGCCAAGCTATTCTGGCACTACCCTTGAACTAAAGCCATTGGTCTATATCCTTATCTGTAAGTACTGTAATGTAGCTTGCATATGGCAGTGTACACATTTGAAGCTTTTAGCCTCAGGATGATAGGGGTTAAGGGCCTTGCCATTCTTGTTTTAAGATGTGATGGGATCATGTTGAATGGTTGTATTTGTGTGCCAGTTAAATGGTGTGTGTGAAGAAAGTGTTTGGAGAGTTTGTTCTGTTTCTTGTTGCCATTTTGTTTGTTGTTGAGAACGGTAAACTTCTGAACTCCACTTCCATATTTCCGTATGACATCAAATGTTGTGCTACTATTTTGTGTACAGTTGTATTTGTACGCATACCAAGGGGAATTACTCAGCGCTGTAGAGACAAAAAGTTAGATCCCCTGCCCCCGCCTATCAGGCACCCAATCGCCAGCCCACAGAGAAATACCCAGGTATAGAACAAGACGATCATAGAGGATGTAGATGATTGTCTTGTTCTATACCTGCGTATTTCTCTGTGGGCTGGCGATTGGTTGCCTGATAGGCAGGGGCAGGAGATCTAACTGTTTGTCTGTCCAGCGCTGAGTAATTCCCCTTGGTATGTGTACAATTCTGCCACCTATCTGGTTTGTGAGAGTTGTACTTGTGCATTGTATCATGTCTCAGTATACGTCTTGGCTGATACAGCTGTAAATTTTTTGTACCGCCATCCATCTTGCAAAGAAATTCTGCAGTATATTGAATCAGTAAATGTCTGCTTTGCAACTTACCTACTGCTAATATTGTACACATAGATCTACCAATATGTTCCTCTAGAATAGTTGCACGCACTGTTTTGTCCTCCTATATTAATAATCTTTATAATTTTCATAAACCTATTGGCATCTTTATTCTGCGCTTAAATAAAAGCAACTTTGTTTTGCAGAAAAAGATTCTTGCAAACGGTTTGGTATGCTGTCCCATTTTGTCTGCGTTTTAGGCGTGCTACTAACACATGTAGCTTCCAGTCTATAAATAGAACTACCATCTTTTCAGAGACATTTCTAAAAGTGAATTGTATCAGTCTCATCAGTATTAACCCATTCAGGCTGGACGCACTACAGCAGGAGATGGGTCGACCATGATAATTTAAGGGTAGTGCCAGATTAGTCGGCACCAAGCTAATCTGGCACTGCCCTTGAATTATCATGGTCGATCCATCTCCTGCAACTGGTGCATAGTCATTAGATCAGCTATATCTTTTACCGCTCGGATATTACTCTGTACTGAGGTAATTCCCTACAGCTCCAAAAACACATGGCCCCACGGTACTGACTAAACATGTCTTAATTATTATTGACCGTTTTGTCATTATTGACCGTTTTGTCTACTGCAGTTAAATTACCATACTGTGTGTTTACATAAACTACAACATTCTTAGAGAGAGAAAGAGATGAAATGAAACTTTATTAAGAGAGAGAGAGAGAACAACAGCCTAGTGATAATAAAGTGTGAAAATAGTTATAACTAAATAGTGTATACACGGTATAAGTGAAGATACAGTCGTACTGTACTATCAGTGAACTGAAAAACTCGAAAAGCTTTTGGTCAGGCAGGGAGCCGCAGGAGCAAAAAGGAGGGGAGGAAATATGGTCGCGGCGGGTTTGATATGTGCCAGATATCTCTCACGACTCGCAACCCACACTTGCCGGAATTTAGGGACCTTTTTTTCTCTGTCCGTTGAGTTATAGACTGTAGATGACGCCTCCAAAATTTGGGAAACACGGCCGTCGGGCGGAACGAGTTAAACGAGTAGATAAGAATCTGTTGGTAGAGGGGGCTGCTTGTTGAAAGACACAAGTCATATGGTGAAGGAACATAATAATTCACAACGAGGTTTTTTGGGGTGACAACATAATTTGTACTGTAGTCATCATATTCTTTTACTCGCTGATAGTGTGTCTTCATATCTATAGTACATGTACTGAATATGTACCTATAGATGTACCTTTGTGTCACAGACCATAAGCGAGTCCCATGCAGTGTCAGTAAAGGTAAATCCATGCACAGCACATGAGAGAAAGATTTGTGTTAACCCTTATCATTCAGAATACACCAGTGTGTGAACTAAGTTTGACTAAAATAGTTCAAGAGTAGTGCCAGAATAGCTTAGCGCCTGCCTCTAGGCGCTAAGCTATTCTGTCACCACCCTTGGACTAAAGCCATTGGTCTAGATCATTATCTGTAAGTACTATAATGCAGCTTGCATATGGCAGTGTACAAATTTGAAGCTTTTAGTCTCAGTATGATATGGGTTAACTTGCAGTGCAAACGGCACCACTTTGCATTTGACCTTTGTCTTCTGCAGGTGTGTGCAATTGCCCTGTCCAATAACATGGCACACCCAGAGCCAAATGACTCATTTAACACTTTGCGTGTCAGTAGCGGTTTTTGTCGTGATGATTCCTACAGGAATCATCGTGACAAAACCGGCTACTGACACGCAAGGGGTTAAGCCCAACTTGTGCATGCAGCCATCGGTACTGTGAACAGAACCATTGGCTGCATGCACAACGGGGTTAAGATTTTTTTTTTATCAACTATGCACAATGCACAAGTTGTAGGAGATGGATTGACTGTGGCAGCTCAAGAGTGGTCAGCCCCACGTCCATCCCTTTCTGTGTAATTATAGAAGACATAGATTTACATGATCTCCTAATGAGCGCATGAGAATCTGTCGATCTTGCCGCCCAACGGTTTTCTAAATTGAGGGCGCGGGGTATTGCTCTTTACTAAGTTGGGGACTGTAGTGCTTTGTTGCCGTAGCTTGGCGCTACTGTGAGCTAGTCAGGTTCCAACCTTGAGCTGCTTGGTCAGTTTGTTTTTCCAGGTATGTGCAATTCTGCCCAAGGAAGCCAAGTGAAAAGCAAGATGAAAAGTCGTTTGCAATGAAACTTTTGCTTTTAATCCTGTGGCTGTTGGTAGCAATTTAGTCACGATTCCTGCAGGAACCATCACAACAAAAACCACTACCAACAGCCAGAGGTTTAAACAAAAATGGTCTTGGTCGTCTGGCTTCACAGGGCATAATCTTTCACTACAATAAACAGAGCACATAATGCTGATACGGACCTGCTTTTTAATGTTTTTTATTGAGTTTTTATCAAACCACTTGTGCATGCAGCTACTGATACTGTTTTTAGTACCGGTGGTGGCATGCACAGGGGGGAGGGGGGGGGGGGGGGGGGTGATCACTCGGCTGACTCCAAATGCCAGATTTATGCTTGTAACCAGGTAATAGCAGAATATTATAATCAGAATATTATTCAGTAAAATCATGTACTTTCATTGTCTTGGAGTGTACCTGTAACCTGTGATATTGAACCCTTTCACTGGCGGAAAAAAAAGCGAACACGATCTGATTGCAAGAGTCATGGATCACCATGAGCCCCCCCCCCCCCCCCCCCCCCCCCATGACTGTGGGTGCTTATGAGGACCTGTGCCTCTTACATTAGACCAGCTTGTGTCCATGTTCTTTGGACAGTTTCGGCCTTTGGCTGTTAAATGAACAAAGATTTCAGAAGTAAAATACACATCCAATGGCAGGGAAGGGGTTAACAGCAGTCGGTAAATACTGTGTACATGATCAATACTGTGCACATGATCGTTCAGACGTGCGATATGCAGGCATGCTTACAGCTAGTCACCGATGTATAATCATGTAGATAATAATAATTGAGTGTCCATTAAAGGTATTTGAAAATTTATTTAACCCTTTTCATCCTGATACAGTGCTGCTTGAAATTAATTTGACTATGACAGTTCAAGGCTGGTGCCAGAATAGCTTGGCGCCTGAGGCGCCAAGCTATTCAGGCACC
This sequence comes from Semisulcospira habei, assembly GCA_036245525.1. Classification (NCBI taxonomy): domain Eukaryota; kingdom Metazoa; phylum Mollusca; class Gastropoda; family Semisulcospiridae; genus Semisulcospira; species Semisulcospira habei. The sequence goes on along the minus strand of BTPG01000008.1, from coordinate 7,663,505 downwards.
ACCCTTGTACTAAAATGGTTGATCCATCTCTTAATCTGTAATGTAGCCTACATAGGACAATAAACACATTTTTAAAAATCAGCTTCAGGATGTAATCTATTAATGACATACATAAATACGCCTAAATAAAATCATTCAATGTACATGATCAATTTATAGTCTATTTACAGCTTGCACAATGATAACGTCTGTTCACACGCTTCTACTTCTAGTCTCATACTCTCCATTCAGCCTGTTCACGCAGGGACTTTGTGCGGCATGGAAGCACTTTATTTCTTTCCTCCTGACTTGCCATTTATTGATCTTCATAAGTTTAATTGCATATTCATTGAACATTGTACTGGAAAACGTGTTGAACATGCAATCAGTTGATTAGGTTCTTTGTACTCCATGACACAGTATTTTCTTCACACAGCTGTTAATGGATATTAAGCATTTTGTTTCCATTCTGTTTCGTTCAAAATGGTGATGATTGATGATGATTTCTGAGTGCTATTTGTATTCTTCAGTTAGGTTTATGTTTGTGTTGTTTCGCATGTTCTCGTTTCCTTTATGCCAGTAATTGAAAAAGGTGACAAGTTTTAATTCTGTACAAAATGTGTTAGTGCCTCATTTGTTTGTGCGTGTTAAATTGTGTGAATAAATTTACTGTCAGTGTCAGTGCACTTAACCCTTTGTGTGTTGGTAGCAGTTTTGGTTGGAATGATTCCTACAGGTATCCTGACAAAAAACACAACTGACACGCAAAGGTCGATTTGTCTCCTGAACTTGCTTGTAGTCTTCAGAGGTTATGACTCGTACAGAAAAATATTCAATGTTATATCAGCTCATTCAGAATTAGCATGCTGCACAAAGATATCGGTTCACTATGATAGTTCAAGGGTGGTGCCAGAATTGCTTGGTGCCAAGCAATTCTGGCACCACCCTTGAACTGTTCACAATGTTATCTTTGGAGTGCAACTGTCAAATTTGGCCATTGCAGGCTTGGTGAGAGACATTGTTCATGCTTTGTTGATATTTTGCACAGTTGAGCCAGCTGAACACGGGTGTGAAGACGTACCTGGAGGGATGGCATGAAACGGTACTTGACTACCTCACTCGCTGTATGGGGCGACTCGGTGATCAAGTGCAATACCTTGTATATAGTGTGAGTATCACTGTAGATTTAATACTTGATGACATGCTTTATGCGAGAAATATACAAATAAATAGGGCTAGCATGAAACAGTAGTTAACCACTTTGCTCTCTGTATTGTGTCAAAGTGTGATTCCTTGTATATAGTGTAATAATAATGGTATTTATATAGCACATTTTTCATATTTATAGTATAACGCAATGCTCTCTCTCTTTCTCTCTCTCTCTCTCTCTCTCTCTCTCTCTCTCTCTCTCTCTCTCTCAAACACACACACACACACGTACACACACACACACACACACACAGTCTGTAGGGGATGTGTGCAGAAATACCCCCAAAATTGCTTGAATGTCTGAGAGAGAAAGTAAGTTTTTAACTTTGCTTTTAACTGAGTAAGGGTGGAGGCATTTCTGAGCTCAGTCGGTAAGAAATTCCAATTTAATGGAGCAGTATATCACTGTAGATTTAATACTTGATGACAAACTTAATGTGAGAAATGTACAAATGAATAGGGCCTGCAAGAGGTATAGATCCTCATGAGCCCAGAAAACTTCAGCCTTGAAAAGCTTGAACTGGTTCACCAGTCACCTTCATGAAAGTTTATAAGACATGGTAGAAATAAGTATCAAATTCATGCTTATCCATGTGCACCTTTCTGTCTGAAAACAGGCTCTTGTTGACGCAACTCTACAAATATCTTGTGCTAGCGGAACTGAGGAGGAGGACATTAGAAAGTAAGAGTCTAAGACTGACAGTGATGGACTCTTTGTTCTACGGCACTTATCCCTTCACTTACAGCCAGATATTTATGTTCCCTCAATGTTAGTGGTCAGAATTACTTTGGACACTACCGGTACACAGTTTACACTGCAGGAGATGGATCGACCACGATCATTGAGGGGTGAGGTCAGAGTATCTTGGCGCCTACAGGCGCCAAGATATTCTGACCTCACCTCACAACCATTGTGGTCAGTTTGTCTCCTGAACCTACAAATATGAATAGGAAAACCTTTATTGTCTCAAGATGGAAAATTTGTTTGCAGCGGAATTTTTTTAAACGGATGTAAAAACAACAATGTGAACATAAATACATTTGACTGACTAGAACACACTGACTGATTACAGCACGCATATAACATCACAACCATCTGTAATGTTAATATCCACCTAGAAGGAAAATGTACTTAAAAACTGAGACGTCATTACCTTATACCATGCGCACAGCACACATGCACGCACACACACAAACAACCCAAACACACGCACACTTGTGTATTACATTACATGACATTGCAAATTCATGCACCTGAGACTGACATCTTGACCGTCCTTCAAATGATGCCATGACTATAGGTCTATGCCATGGCATCATTTAGGAAACGGATGGATGGATGGATGGATACTTGTGGGTAGTCTTCGGAGGACCAAGAAAGTTACTTTTTGGGATGTATTGATAGTTATTTTTTGGGGTGTAACACCGAGAAGGTGACTAAGGCCATCTCACGGTGGTGGGATGCAGTGAGAATTGACAGGGGGAAAAAAATCTTGTAACTGAAAATCAATGTCCTTATTCTGTGTCCTTATTCTGTGTCCTTATTCTGACACCTCACCTCAATTGTTTTGTGCAATACACTTGTCTGTGTGGGACTTGCTCCCCTCTGTCCAAAATTATGGTACCGGTTTACAGGGTTTACCTTTTTAGTCCCAACGCACTACAGCTGAAGATGGATCAACCAGGATAATTCGAAGGTAGTACCTGATTAGCTTGGCACCTAATGGTGCCAAGCTATTCTGGCACTGCCCTTGAATTATCGTGGTCAATCCATCTCCTGCAACTGGTGCATAGTCGTTAGGTGACACCTCCAAAATTTGAAAGATGTAGCCATATTCCTTGTGTGTGTGTGTGTGTGTGTGTGCTATGATTATGACAAAACCATTTGGAGGTTTTGTCATGATATAACGCACACACGCACGCACTCGCGCTCGAGTCACTGTACAAACACACCTGTACTACATGCCTGCGTTTTGTGTAGGTTTGTAAGCTGCTGCAGTTTGTCTCCTCTGCTGGAGCAGTTGCAGGCCAGTGACCAGCAGAGTGCCGGGATCAGTGCTTCTGGTGAAACATGGCAGGTACAGCCCAACATCATCACTCTGACACTCACAGAACAGGGGGCCGTCTTCGATATGCAAGGTTAGTCATGGCAGGAAGAAAATTTGACACGACACACTCCTCCTTCAGTTCAACGGTGGTGCCAGAATAGCTTGGCATGTGGCGCCAAGCTATTATAGCACCACCTTTGAACTGAAAGGGAGGGGGGGGGGGGGCATGTGGCGCCAAGCTATTATAGCACCACCTTTGAACTGAAAGGGGGGGGGGGGGGCATGTGGCGCCAAGCTATTATAGCACCACCTTTGAACTGAAAGGGGGGGGGGGGGGGCATGTGGCGCCAAGCTATTATAGCACCACCTTTGAACTGAAAGGGGGGGGGGCATGTGGCGCCAAGCTATTATAGCACCACCTTTGAACTGAAAGGGGGGGGGGGGGGGGGCATGTGGCGCCAAGCTATTATAGCACCACCTTTGAACTGAAAGGGGGGGGGGGGCATGTGGCGCCAAGCTATTATAGCACCACCTTTGAACTGAAAGGGGGGGGGGGGGGCATGTGGCGCCAAGCTATTATAGCACCACCTTTGAACTGAAAAGGGGGGGGGGGGCATGTGGCGCCAAGCTATTATAGCACCACCTTTGACTGAAAGGGGGGGGGGCATGTGGCGCCAAGCTATTATAGCACCACCTTTGAACTGAAAAGGGGGGGGGGGGGGGCATGTGGCGCCAAGCTATTATAGCACCACCTTTGAACTGAAAGGGGGGGGGGGCATGTGGCACCAAGCTATTATAGCACCACCTTTGAACTGAAAGGGGGGGGGGGGCATGTGGCACCAAGCTATTATAGCACCACCTTTGAACTGAAAGGGGGGGGGGGGCGGCGGCGTGGGGGGGGGGGGGGGGCGGGAGAGGGAGGGGGGGGGGGTATGTGGGGGCAGGGGGCAACTCTAAAAAGATAAAAGAATGTTCCAGCTAAGGCTGCATCTGTCAGTCCTTGTGCTATCATAACCCTTTGACCGTTGGTAGCGGCTTTTGTCGCGATAACTCCTGCAGGGATTATTGCGACAAAAACCACTACTGACAGCCAAAGGGTTAATTTATTAATATTAGTACATGTACTGTATATGATCTCTGGTATTATCCCTCTTGCGCATGCAGCCACTGGTCTGTAAACAGTACCAGTGACTGCATGCAAAAGGGGTTAATTAAAAAAAATGGACCAAACAATGGTCTCACTATGGCCATTTCTTGTGCAATAGTCCTGTAACACCATGGCTGGCATATATCATGCTGGCTCAAGGGTAATGCCTGATTAGTCAGTCAGTCAATCCTATTTGTCCCAGGTGGCACATAAGGCATCCACTCGAGTCCGCCACTGCTGTCAGTTGGCTGCGTGTTTGTTGAAGGTGTCACCATTTGGGCTGGCTTCCCTCTATTCCTTTTCCATTGTTCTGCACTAGGTTTCAGTGTCTGAATAACTTGGCATTTATTTTGGTATTGAGCTGACCGGGCAAGGTCAGTCTCCAGTGACCAGACATTGGAGCTGTATTGTGGAAGAACGTTTACAGGTATCAGCAGTTAATTTTTGTCAGCGGTAATGTTTTTGGTACGGGTGGCTGCATACACAAGGAAGTTAACCCATTTAGCCCCGGCAGCAGGAGATGGATTGATCATGATCACTCAAGGGTGGCGCCAGAAGAGCTTGGTGCCTTCAGGCGCCAGGCTCATCTGGCACCACCCTTGAATGATCATGATCAATCCATCTCCTACAACTGGTGCATAGTTGTTAGACAATGCCTCCAAAAGTTTGGAAATAGGGTCATGGGGTTTAGAGGGTTAATATTGTTTGTTTGAAATTATTTTTTTTAAACTCAGTATCATTTTTTATTTTAACACTTTCAGGCATCGAATCTTGCAACTTCTGCAAGCTCGCAGCCGACCACCTCATGGCAATTGAACCCAAGAACGTCACCAAGATGAGAGATTCTTTGGAGTCTGTGAAACTTGCAGTAAGTATCACTGAGTGTGGTCTGTGATATTGGACCATACAGCTCTAGGCCAACAGGTCCAATCTTACATGCCTGCAATTGTACGTTTGTATTATTTGTCTTTGTCTCGCTAGCTTTTGTCAATGTCACCAGCACATGTGCCCATTAATTAAGCTCCATGACAATAAAGTTGAAAATAACTTAACGCTTTTAGCCCCAAGGTCCCATTTCTCAAATTTTGGAGGTGTTGCCTAATGACTATGTACCAGTTGCTGGGGATGAATTGACCATGATAATTCAAGGGTAGTGCCAGATTATCTTGGCGCCTTCAGGCACCAAGCTAATCTGGCACTACCCTTAAATTATCATGGTCAGTCCATCTCTTGCTGTAGGGACTTGGGGTTAAATAGGTTAAATAACTTAAAATCTGATTTGTTTCCTCAAAAACATTACCGATGCCATTACTACAATGGAACAACCTATAGCTAGCGTAATTTTAGCCCAAAAACTTACGATGTGTACCTTTAGGGCCAGGGGAGGCCACCAGGGGTGCCGTGACCTGGTACCCAGGTAGCCTCCCTTCCCACCCGTTACGGGTAACAGCCCGAGCAGCCAAGCCAAACCAGTTCTTTCCTTTAGCTTGCAGCGTATAGACGTGTTTTCTTAGCCCTCTGCTGTGCCTCTACGGCTGTGTATGGTTCAACGGCTGTGTATGGTTCAAGCTGAACTTTTATCTTCGTCAGTGGATTCGTTCCCGGCCTGTGCTTCGCCTTGCCTTGGAACTTTTCTGGCCTTGTGTGTACCGACGACTGTGTATGGTTCAAGCTGAGCTTGTATCTTCGTCAGTGGATTTCGTTCCCGGCCTGTGCTTCGCCTTGCCTTGGAACTTTCCTGGCCTTGTGTGTACCGACGGCTGTGTACGGTTCAATCTGAACTTGTATCTTCGTCAGTGGAATTCGTTCCCGGCCTGTGCTTCGCCTTGCCTTGGAACGTTTCTGGCCTTGTGTGCACCGACAGCTGTATGGTTCAAGAGTACTTGGACTTTCGACAGTGGCTTCGTTCCCGGCCTGTGCTGTAGCCTTGCCTTGGAACCTTCTGCCCGTGTTGTAGCGTAGGGTCATGTTCATAGACCTCTACTGTGCTGCCTACAGCTGTGTATGGTTCTTGGAGCCCTTCGACTTTTCGGTAGCGTGACTTCGTTCCCGGCTTGTGCGGTGCCTTGCGGAGCCTTCGACCTGGCGACCGGTGTGCTCCGGCTTTGGTTTCGCCGGTCAAGTTCGCCGTTGCACGGACGGGACCTTTGTTGAGGACCCAGCCTTCCTCTTCCTGGATGCTTCTGGGCCTCTGCCGCGTGGGCGTTCTTCTTCTTCTTCGGCTACAGGTGCTACCTTTCCCTGCCCCTTGCGAGATGTCCAGGTAAGGTCTCGATGTTCTTGCCAGCGCCGCGCCTCTGACGGCGTGCGCCGGCATCTTTTGCTATATCGTTGCTTGTTTTTAAGGAAGCGATATTGCTCAGAACAGGATAGTGGGGAAGGGTGGAAGTGTGCGCGCTTTTCGTTTCGAGGAACGTGGCCTTCTGCTATGACCAGTCGCTTCGTTGTTTCACTCTATGTTGCAGTGGTCAAGTCCGCTCCTGCACACGATGTGGCGACTTGCAGTGGCCGAGTTACAAGCATGCGATCTACCTCCCCGGCGCTGGTTACGCTTCGGGACACTCCCGTGATGTCTACGCTCTGGGTAGAGGACCTTGGGACACCCAGCTGCGGAGCCTACGGCGTGACAGTTCGCCGCACCGCCCGCAGCCACAAGCATGCTTCGGCCCCGGATCCAGCAGAAACGCACTTCGCTGCCATTGGGGGACGGCATACAAGGCTCCCCCCTTACGCACCCACTCTCTCCGCTCGCCCCGCTCTGCGGAAAACAAACCCCAACTCTCTTCTTGGGGGACGCCTTGATCCCCCCTTGTGCACCAGCTCGCTCGAGCCAGGTCCGCAGCGAGCTAGCTCGCCCCGCCTTGCGGAACCCAAGCCTCACAAGACCTTCGGCAGCTCTGATCGCCGTTTCTCCCCGACGCTGGCGGCTTCTGCGTACAACCCCCGACTTGCGGCCCCAAGTTTGCGACCGCCTGGACTCAGCTCCTCGCCCCTTGCCCGCGTACGCCCCCTCGGACTTCGGTGTCCTACTTCGGACCCGCAGCCCTGCGTCTTCGGTCCTCGCCTCCCGCCGCTGGCTTTCTTCGTTCTCTGCTCGAGAACCTGCTTCGCTCGCTGCTTCACCTTCGCGGACGTCTCGCCCTCCTCGTCGGTCTTCCCCTCGGGCATCGCTGGTTCTTCTTCAGGTGTCCGCCTGGGTCGTCCATTCTGCTTGCCCTCCAGCCTTGTCTTTCCCCTCTCCTTCCCCGGGTCCCTTTCCCCACCTTCCCCGCTCCCATCCCCTTCGCGCTGTCGACCACGTGCTCCGCCCCCTTCGCTCGGACGCTCCGCTCGTCGCCTGCGCCTTCTCAGCCGCTCACCCTGGTCTCGCTCCGTCCAGCCCTTCGTGCGTCAGCCTTCTGCACCGCCCATCGATGTGGATAGCAGCTCTCAGCTCGCTCTGGAGGATTCAGACTCGGCTCCCTTCTACCGTTCAACTTCCGCGCGCGCTCTTCTACACCCTTGGCCCTGCATCCAGGACATCCAGGACGGAGACCCTTCCCTCGCTCGACGCGCCATGCTTCTGCTGCCTCGTGTCTTCCCCGAGCCTGGCGCCTTCCCTGTCACCTGCTTGGACGTGGTTCTCCCCCCTAGAGGTTCGTCCCTGCCACGTCCAGAGGTTCATGGTTTGTGTCGTCTGCTCCGCCCCTGCAGCAGGTTTCAGGCTCCGACGTGGTTCCCTTCGTCTCCTTCGTTCGCTGGCCGGTGGACTGGACAGCGCCTTCAGTGCAGCTGAATGCCGGACACTCACAGGCCTTGCTTCTGCCCTCCCCGCAGTGGATCCTGCCGCTCCGCAGCAGCTGGTGGAATTCGCGCCTCCCGCTGTTGCTTCCCCCCGTCTCGTCGGACGGCTTTCCTCTTCACGGCGCTCGCGCCTATACTGGATTCCTCGTCCGGGCCAAGCAGCGCTTGCCTTCCTTGTGAAGCTGGCTCTTCTCCTTCTCGCCGCTGTTTCGGTCCCTCCTCGCTCTGGCTGTGGGGAAGAGGTCCCGCCTTCCGGGCGGCGTGTCAACGCTTCGATCCTCGTTTTGCCGCTGCCGCGCCCTGCTTTGCTCGTCGTCTGCACCTACCTTCCGCAGGACCTACGGAAACTGCTACGACAGGCTCCGCTTGGCGATCCCCTCCTCTTCGGTCCTGGCAGTCGATGAAGGATGCGTTGAGGACTCAGCCCTGCCCGTGCCCGCCCTCCCGGTGTCGCCGCCTCCCCCGCGCGTCCCCGCCGCCCACCGCGCCCGTCCACCCCCCCCGACCCCGCCTCTGTCCCCGCCTGGCCTTGCACGGCTTCAGGCGGCATCCGATCATCGACCTTCAGCTTGGCACGAGTTCTTAGCAGCGCCTTCCTTCCCTTGGGGACCGCCTGAGCCTTCGCGCCGCGGTTCCTCCCTTGGGCCTCTCTGTCAGCCTGGTTCTAGCGGACGCCTACACTCCCGTTGCCGTGCATCCGGCTTCGACGGTGGCGTTACCGTTCCGCGCCTTCCCCATCCCCACAACCTCCACTGGGTTCACCCGTCTCTTGGTCGGCGTCTTCGCCACGGCCGTGTGGACTTCGTCGAGCCCCTCCTCATACTACGTCGACGCTCTGCTCCGGCGCCTCCGGACCCCACCCTCCCGGGATCCGCTACGAGACGCCTTCCTGGCCCCATTGACTCCTGCGGCTGCTTTGTCAACTTAGGCAGGTCGGATCTCGCACCGTCCTGCCGCTTCGCGCACCGTGGTCGGAGTCCTTTCGGACCTCGTCGGGTGTGGCTCCCGGAGCTGAGGATCCAGAAGTTGGCTACCTGACTCGTCTTGGTGCGCAGGAGGAGACGGTCTCCGCCAGACTCTGGTTGCAGCCCTCAGGCCTGGTGAGCTCCGCTGCGGATCCCCTTCCCCTTGGTAGGCTCAGCTTGCTCCCGCTTCACCTTCTTCTACTCCTTCACTGGCGCCCTCGACCGGAGACTTCGAGGCTCCCGTTCCGGTTCCTCCCTTGCTCGTTCCCTCCTCCACCGCTGGGCGGTCCCTGCCTGGCTTGCGCCTGGAGTCCCTCCTTCGCCCATCCCCCCCCCCCCCCCCCACCTGGTTGTCCCTTGCGTCAACGCCAACCGTTCCGGCTGGGGTGCACACCTGCTGCCGACGTGCCCCGGCAGCTGGCCACCAGTCCTTGCGGGCATGCCTTCAACCGGTTGGAGTTACAGGTGATACGGCAGCTCCCCTCGCTTGGGCATCGACTCTCCGACATCAGGACCTGATCGTCGTTCCGACGATTCCGCTGGCGTGTCCTACGTACAGAAGCAGGACGGGACCTGCTCCCCCTCCTCTGCTTTCTTCTTACCAGCGCCTCCGTTGGGCAAGGATCGCCGCGTCTCCCCCCGAGCGAGATACTTTAACTGCCCTGCTTGACCTTGCAGATTCCCTCTCCCAGCGTGGTCAGCCTCTCCACGCTAAGTGGGAAGAGAAGAGGAAGAGGCGCTTCGCCCGGGCGTCTTCCGGATGATCTGCGTCACGTGGGAGCCCCCCCCCCCCCCCCTCGTTCTTCGCGACAGGGTGGTACCTTCAGCTCCCCCTCCTCGTCTCGCCCGTCCTGGAACCCCTAGCCTGGGCTGCCGTTACGCTCCCCCTTCCCTGGGACGGCCCCTGCGCTTCCGCTTACCCTCCCTCAGTCCTTGTCCCCAAGGTACTTCTCTAGCGCTAGGGATGCTATGCGATCCAGTCACTGGGGGCGCCGTTCTGCCGGACCAGATCCTGCGCCACCGACCTCCTACCTGGCCACGGACCCCTCACTGCGGCTTCCCTCTCCTCGCACGATGCTCTAGCTACTGCGCCAGGCGCTCTATCTTCCGTGCTCTGAGAGACTCCTGCTTCACGCTTGGAGATTGGATGGCAAGCCCTCGCCGCTGGAGTTCTCGAGTGAGGCAGTGACAGCTATCGCTTCAGGCCGTGGACCCTTGACCCTGCGTGTCTACGAGGTAAGGTGGAGAGTACTTGGAGCTTGGTGCGACCTCCGTCGCCCCTCCACTACCGATCTGACTTCCCCACCGCTGGCTGAGTCCTTCCTGGCCTTCGCTGAACAGCACTTGGCACCGATCACCTCAGGGGCTACCTCGCTATGATCGCCGACGCTTACCGGCACCCGGGCCGAGCGGAACCCGACAGTGTAAGGACCTCGCTGACCTTGTGGCCCACTTCGGCACCCAGCGACCTGCCCTCCGCTCCTTGATCCCGCGCTGGGACTTACCCGGGGTACTCTTCTGGATGTACGTTTGCGTTTCGAGCCGCTTCCCTAGCAAGCCTGGCCGACGCTACACGAAGACTTGCTTCTGCTTGCCGTAGCCACAGCCTCCAGAATGAGTGAGCTGCCCGCGCCTGCCGTGCCCCCGCCTGCCTGTAGTGCAGGTTGGATGACCCCGTGCAGCTACTAACGGACCCGACCTTCTGGGCCCTGAACTAGTCCCCGCTGACAGCCCCACAGGTGATCACTGTTCGATCGCTGACGCCGATCGACTCCTACTAGGAAGTCAGATAACAGGACCCGGTGAGAGCCTTACGCGTGTACCTATGCCGTACCAAGCCGCTCCGCCAGGGACGCACCCGCCTCTTTTTCTCTCTGTCCCCAGGTAGACAAGACATCTCAGCCCAGACGATCTTCCTGGCTAAGATGGGTGATGCGCTCCGCCTACCAGGACCTCTGCCCCGATGCTACCAAGCGACTACACTTCCGGGCCCACGAGGTCAGAGCCATGGCTGCTAGCGTCACGGTCGACCGCAACTGCGCTGTCAGAGATAGCCTGGCTGCCATAGGCTGGCGGACCGAGTCGACCTTCACCCGGTTCTACCTCAGTAACCTAGTTGGCCAGCGAGACAATCTGGCCCTGGTGGGGGACATCGCGGCGGCGCAACACTCCCTCCCGGCACCTTTGGTGCCGTTGGTAACCCTTTAGCTAAAATTATCGGGAGCTTGCGCCGGGGAGGACGGGGCTGGCTAATGCAGTCAGTCACTGGGTTACGCAGCACCCTCCTCCTCTTCGCTATTCTCCATTGTAGTAATGGCATCGGTAATGTTTTTGAGGAAACAAGTTAATTTTTCTCTAAAATGTATTTTTTCGAAAAATACTTACCGATGTCATTACGCGGATGGCCCTCCCACCTGCCCTGCTTGCCGCTCGCCAGCTAAACGAAAGAACTGGTTTGGCTTGGCTGCTCGGGCTGTTACCCGTAATGGGTGGGAAGGGAGGCTACCCGGGTACCAGGTCACGGCACCCCTGGTGGCCTCCCCTGGCCCTAAAGGTACACATTGTAAGTTTTTGGGCTAAAATTACGCTAGCTATAGGTTGTTCCATTGTAGTAAAGGCATCGGTAAGTATTTTTCGAAAAAATACATTTTAGAGAAAAATTAATTTTTTTCTTCTTTCTGCAGTTTATCCACAACTTGAACAAACTGAAGAGGTTTCTGCGGCAAGCTGAATTGGACCATTATGCTCTTTACCGGTAAGTTGACGCTTAACCCTCTCAGATGGATCGACCATGGTAGTTCAAGGTTGGTGCCAAAATAATTTGGCACCTACAGGCGCCAACATATTCTGACACCGCCCCTGAACTATCATGGTCGGTTTGTCTCCAGAACTTTGCTTGTACTCTTCAAAGGATAGCCCACAATTTCGGGGATGATAATTAACAAAGATAGAGTGACCCTCCAGAATAACAATGAGAGATCAGTATTAAGTTTTCAAGGCGGGCAAGCCAGAGGTAATCTTTGTGAGGAGAACATTGCCTACTAGTTGAAAACAAGTTAAAATATGTACACTCACAGCACTAGCTGTGGGAAGACAGTTTATGATACAGTAAGCTTTTTGGTGTCGATTATAAGCGGGTGTACATAAATGCAGGTTAGTAAAACAGAAGCAAAATAAGGAGGTGTGAACAGGAAGGAAGAGGACTCGGTGGTACATTTTAGTTTCACTGCATCTTTTCACGACACCGTATTCTTCAGTCTGAGTTTACAGGCATGGGAATTGTCCGCCTAAAGGCTAATTTCCGCCGAAATGATTTGCTCGGCCGCCAAAAAAAAAAAAATTGTTTGCCGAAAAAAAAATTGGGGTGCAAAAAGTAACTGAGCACCGGTCATTATACACTGCGAGGCATTCGTTCAAGTGATATGCCGCCCGCTAGAGTTACGTGTCACCTATTGTGGCTTTAACGCAGTCGTTACTTTACCGTGCAAGCGGGCAATACAACACTGAACGCACTCTTTTCATGCTCGCTTCCCGTCTCGCGCACTGTACGTGTGGGGGAAATGGCGGTACTATCATGAGTTGTTGAAAATGACGGTGAGAAAGGATATTGTTCAAGACAGAGTGCTGTTTAGTGTGCATCTGACCATGATCTGGTAAGCAGCACCCCCCCCCCCCCCCTCCCCTGTCGTTTGATTTTTTGGCCGCTGAAATGAAGGACCACGCTACCCCCCCCCCCCCCCCTCGTCGTTTGATTTCAGCCACGCTACCCCCCCACCCCCCCTCCCACTGGAAATTTCAGACTTTTTTCACTTTTCTAATTCCCATGCCTGGTTTAGTGGGTTCATGTCTCGAAGAAATTTTAACATTCTGACAAGGGAAATCTGCAGAAACGTACGTTAGTTAAACCATTGTGTCCCAGGTACAAAATACCAACATTCGGGAGATGTCGTCTGAGGACTGCATTACAATTCAGGAGACGGATCAACCATGACAGTTCAAGGGTGGTGCCAGAATAGCTTGGCGCCTATAGGCGCCAAGCTATTCTGGCACCACCCTTGAACTGTCATGGTTGATCCATATATTTCTGTGGTGCATGAGGGCTGAATGAGTTGATATGCATGTTTCTGTCCAGTGCCTTTGTGTTCCTGAAGAAGTGTGGGTCTGGAAACCTGTTGCTTCGCTACGTGAAACTTGATGCCAGCCCAGAGACTCTCAGCGTTCTCGCCGCTCTGGAAGAGTTCATTCAAGACAAGCAGGTTCAGCTGACGTAAATCCGTCACAAGCTTAACACCACGTACATGTAATTCTTCCAATGATCTCAGCCATCACATCTCTATTAACTTAAATCTTTTTCATGGTTAAGCCGTGTGACCCTGACGATACAACCGAAGAGAACTTGATCATGATAGTTCGAGGGTGGTGCCAGAATAGCTTGGCACCTCACGGTGCCAAGCTGTTCTGGCGCCACCTTTGAATTATTATAGTAAAACTATCTCCTGAACCAGTATGCAAGTCTTCTAAGGACAACTGAAATTTCGGGCTCAGTGTCTTGAAAGCAGGCATTTCCTTTTCACAGCAAGTCGGCTACCAACTCCTTTCATCAAGAAGCATAGATTCTCATGAGCCTGTGCAGGTCCAGGGGCTCATGAAAATCCATTCTTGTGTGAATATCAGAATCCTTTTCCGCTTTGTATACTTTCTCATCTTGTGAGAAAACAATCTGTGGTACGTTGTCCTGTTGTTAGAGAGATGGAGTCTTCAGATTTGATCATCTCAAAGTCAGTAGCAAATTTTTATGGGAAGTTTTGAGAGTGGTCATGCAAGACACTTTTTTTTTACACAGATTATCCGTTGCTGTTTCTGTACATTTTTCGTAAGATGACTTCTCACGCATGATAACGTTCATTTTCCACGTGAGGGAAAAATGGATAACACAATCCCCACAGTATTTGAATACATGTAATACCCTTTTGTTAAGCATGCCCATGTAAGTTAAAGTGCAGCTGAACCTGTCTTCTTTGAGAAAAAGTCCAGCAAAATACCTCATATTCTTGGAATTTTCTGTTGGGCATTTTTACCTTGATGCAAAGATAACAAAATTACTTTCCTTCCACTAATTGCTGCCGATTTTTAGGCTATAAGTTAACTGTTGTGGATTTCTTCAGTTATGAGTTCGTGTGTGAGGTTGCAGTTATGGTTGAAGAGTGCTGGCAGTTTTGACAGCTGTTCAGCTGTTTGGACTTTTTTTTTTTTTTTTTTTTTGGTGGTGGTGTAGGAGAGTGCTGGGACTGCATTTGGCTGTGGTTTCGTCTTTCATGTACAATACATTTACAGTTCATTTCAGTTTTAATCCATATTATACTGAGGCTAAACGCTTCAAATTTGTACACTGCCATATGCAAGCTGCATTATAGTACTTACAGATAAGGATGTAGACCAATGGCTTTAACTCAAGGGTGGTGCCAGAATAGCTTGGCGCATAGAGGAACTATTTCAGTCAAACTTATTTCACACACTGGTGTATTCTGAATGATTAAAAGGGATGTATGTCTTCCTTATCTGCCTTTCGGGATGATACAGTAGAACTTGTTTTGAGCAGCCATTTTTGGGGAGGAGGGCAAGGAAAGTGAACTTGAAGGAGTCTTAACCCATCATATCCTGAGGCTGAATCTTTGTAATTTGCTTATTGTCATATGAAGTCTACATTACAGATTTCAGTTCAAGGGTGAAGCTATTCTGGCACCATCCTTGAACTAAAATGGTTGATCTGTCTCCTAATCTGTAACGTAACCTTGAACCCTTGACCTATCAGTCAGATTTCTTTCAAGCAAAGGTGTATCATGATGAAAAGAGTTAAAAAGGGCAAAAGAGTCACTTGCCAGTAGAGACCGTTGTTTTCTTGACGACAGCCGCCGGAACGATGGGCTTTAATGACTGGCGACTGGTCGCTCAAGACAGGCTCTAGTGTACGTATGTGAAACTTTTGATGCGGAGGGCATTATTATTTCATGTTGGCAGCAGTATCCAAAATGCCATGTACATAATTATCACGACTTGCCACAGGCGCCGCTCACAACAGGCACTATGATGCAGCATAAACATGTCGTGTTTTTTACCTCTTGAAGGCATTACAGGTAGTTTGTTGTTAGAGGATGCCATTGTAAAGTGTGGATGTAACAAATTACCAGAGACCCAAGTTTCTGAATTCAGCTATTTTAACGCATAACGCCCTGAAAGACTATGACGGGATGTGGATCGACCATGATATTTCAAGGTTGGTGTCGGAATAGCTTGGCGCCTAGAGGCGCCAAGCTATTCTGACACCAACCTTGAAATATTGTGGTCGATCTGTCTCCAGAATTGTGATACTGACCTCAGATGATATGTACAGAAATTTAATAATTTCGTCCTGAGAAGTTCAAAAAAAAAAAAATGACGTAATTTATGTAGAAAGACTGTGGTCAACATCTCTTTAAAAGTGTTGTTCTATCTCATTATTGTTGCATCAGTCTTAAGATTGTAAGTGAATTTTACTGTACAAGCAATCAAACATATTTTCTGTGTACTGATGGTTGTGACCATGTTCATGTACTTTATAGGTGTCAAAATCTCTCCGTCTTGAACTTGAAGCGAACATTCCGCCCATTGGTGTCTTTTGCTCCTGCTTGCCATTGTTAAGCTGTAGATAAGAGAAGTGAATTGCATACATCCAAAGATTAATTTCACTTCTGTACTCAAAAGTTAATTTACCGCAAGCACAAAAGTCAGCTGTTTGACCCCCTTCAATTGCTGGGACGCAGTAAACACAACACAACGGGAAGAGGTACAGACCTTCGTGCACCCCTGCATCTAGCAAGAGCCACAGATCCTCATGAGCCCTTCCATAGGGGCTCATGAGGATCTATGGCTCTTGCTGGGTACACTCAAATCTGCATCCCTCATGCAGAACACTTATGCAGTTTCGGTCAGTTACAGTTTGAGAATTTATTTCCTTTGATAGTGATGGAGTGAAGCAGATACAGCCGTGCAAATTTTCTTCCACATTCTCCATCAACTGCCCTGATTTCGTGAGAAATATTAAGGAAAATATGTGAGCTTTTACACAACCACTTTAACATTACGTAAACTGGGTCATACATGTGCATTGTTCTGTAACTATACAATACATACCACTGTAATTTGGGTGAATACTCTGCCACACTTTTCACCACATGCATTCTGAACATTCCAGTTATGTTTTGTATTGTTGCTGTTCATGTTGTAGCCAACTGTGTGCATTCACCTGCATGCATTCTGCTTGATGGGAACAAATATGTATGTAGGTAGAAAGGCTTGCTTGCTGGTCGGGGATTTTGGACCTTACGGCCATAGGTTCAAAATCCCAGACCAGCAAACACATGGAGAATAATCCAGATACATTTTCTCCTCAACACGCGCGTCAACGTGTATATTGTATGTGTGTCCATTTATTGTAGTATTATGCAAATTTTCTTCACATGAATTTGTGCAATATAAATGTTTGTTCTGATATGTTGATTTGTTTACACAATACTTCTCTTAAATGTCTCGATAACTCGGATGGTTAGTAGTTTTCCTGAACATTCTTATGCAAACTATTTATGAACCTCTTTCCTGGCATTCGTCTTGTGGAGATAGACGGTGAGTACCAGTATTGTCAAGGTATCGCCCAGCCTGCCTGTAACTTTTGAAGTATAGTAAGCTTGGTGTATTGATGTAAGCTTGTTACATAAAAAGAGAAACGACTGTACCGGTATATTGCTCATTTATTGGCACAAGTGCGAGTGATAAAATGTCTGCACATTTATGAGATATATGAACATGCTCTTGCCTCAGCAGACAGCAGGAAGGTAGAAACCATTTATTTATTTGAAGCAATGGGTGCATCAGGATGAAAAGGGTTAACCCATTCAGCCCTGATGCACTGCAGCAGGAGATGGGTCAACCATGATAATTCAAGGGTAGTGCCAGATTAGCTTGGCGCCAACAAGCGCCAAGCTAATCTGGCACTGCCCTTGAATTATCATGGTCGATCCATCTCCTGCAACTGGTGCATAGTCACCAGATGAAGCCTCCAAAATTTGGGAAATACGGCCGTCGGGCTCAATGAGTTAAACACATGCTCTCTCAATAGAAGTCTTGAATTCAAAAACAAACGTCGCATCATGAAAGAGCACCATTTAGATGGTTACAGGCACTAAAGTGATGGTCTATGATGACATATCTCTCACAAAGGTGGTCGCTCTAAACCGGCTCTGCTGTATTCACTGAAATTCAGACTCGAACTTCATGGTCTGACACTGTGACGGCCGATCTACAACTGAACTGCACAGTGCAAACAGACAACAGTGTACCAGGCTATGGTACACACCATAACACTACTCGCACTGCTATATTTGTCAAGGATGACCACATGGCAATATTGGATTCTCTCTTAGTCTTACTCCTGGGAGTCGGTCTATACAGGCATTTGTTTAGAATCACAAGGCACAATTCATTCCACTTGAAATGTGTTTCACATATGCTATTCACTGGCTTCTTAACCTATTTATACACCGAAGTACAACAGAAGTTGGAGCAAACATGATAGTTCTAGGGTGGTGCCAGAATAGGTTGGCACCTTAAGGCCAACCACAATAGTTGACTTGTGGTGCCAGAATAGCTTGGCGCCTCCAAGCTATTCTGGCACCACACGTGAACTGTCAAGGTCGATCTTCCAACTGGACTGTTAGCATTCAGAACACAACTCTAGGACTTCAAATTATCGACTATCGTAGGGCTTTGTAAGTTAACATACATTTCTTTTAGAAATGTGTGGATTTTCCATTTGTCAAGTTGCATATGTTAGTGTTGCTTCTCTGACACGTTTATAGTAGGCGTCTGGGTCTTTCTTCAATAGTGATGCAAGATCCGGCACAAGAGGATCATCTGGGTTAGGTTCAGTCAGCAATGTTTGAACAGACATCAGTACTGTACAGAGAGCAAAAGCAACATGTCAGTTACTTACTTACTTACTTACGCCTGTCACCCCTACCCGGGTATAGGCCGTCGACGAGAGACCTCCAGCAACTCCTGTCCTGTGCTTCTCCTTCGATTCTACTCCAGGTGGTTCCCAGTCTCTTGATGTCTGCTTGGAGGTCTCGACGCCAGGAGTTTCTCGGCCTACCTCTTTTCCTCTTTCCCTGGGGGTTCCATGACAATGCCTGCCTAGTGATACTGGAAGCTGGCATATGTCAGTAACTATGGAAAAACTGCCTCACAGATTTTGCAAAGAATTAACCCTTTAAGCCCCAAGGTCCCATTTCTCAAATTTTGGAGGTGTTGCCTAATGACAGTACCAGTTGCAGGAGATGGATCGACCATGATAATTCAAGGGTAGTGCCAGATTACCTTGGCACCTGATTAGATAGATTATATAGACCGTTAGATTATCATGGTCAATCTAACTCTTGCTGTATGTCTACCCTTGGTCCATTGACCTGTAATTTCCTTTTTTTAAACTCTCCCTACTGTCTGCGCTGCCTGTAGCTCTTGATATTGGATGTGTGTTGCTAAATGGTCTTGGCTTTATTTAGCTTATTAGACCGGCTGGCGACATACATTCAATATTCAATTTTTTTTTTCACAAGCAGTGCAGGCACGTGCTGAGAAAGTCTTGTTGCTGTCGGGACGTTAAGCAATGTACAACTACAACTAACTCTTGCTGTAGAAACTCAGAGCTAAATGGGTTAACCTCTGTGCATGCAGCAATGAGTATTGTACTGGTCGCTGCATGTACGAGGGATTAAAACACACAAACCTAACACTTGTCACGTGCCCACGCATGAATGCATGCACCCACGTGTATACAAAACACACACCAGCAAAATCAATTATTAGTATATCACAAAATTCTGAAAATTTATCTTTTTCTCAAACATGCACCTAGTTTTATTAACAGTAAAAGACTTGTCAGGTATGATTCAAGCTATGACCAAAATAATAAATAATTTGTCGACGTCGAATGAAATGTACAAAATTGTCATCCTGTTTCACAAACTTACCTATTCCAATGGTGATTGCAGGGGACCATTTGTCTCTCAGAATGTCCAGGTTGATTTGCCCATGACTGTCAATGTTGCAATGTAAGATCTTGGTCACAAACACCACCTAAGCAGGATGAAGTTGTTTCTCGTACTCATATTTCTTGTTTTCGTATCTCTTTTGTTTGAACATATACAAATGTAACAGTTGTACCAGTATGCCTCCACAATGCTAACAACTAGAGTTGAGATTTAGATCAGAAACTGTAATGCTAAATTGTGCATGCACAATGTAACAAATTTAACCCATATCATAGTCTGAGGCCAAAAGCTTCAAATTTGTACACTGCCATCAGCAAGCTACATTATAGTACTTACAGATATGGATATAGACCAACGGCTTTAGTTCAAGGGTGGTGCCAGAATAGCATGGCGCCTCTAGGCACCAAGCTATTCTGGCACTACCCTTGAACTATTTTAGTCAAACTTATTTCACACACTGGTGTATTCTGAATGATAAGGGTTAACACAGCATTTTTTTTTCAGGGAATAGACATTCAGGAATCAGAATTAGGTCAAAATGGCATGTGTTTTGACAAAAATAGTGGTGGAAAAGCCATGCTTGTTTGTCTGGACTTTTCCCCCACTGGTTTGCATGTTTGTCTGGACTTTCCCCCCACTGGTTTGCATGTTTGTCTGGGCTTTTCCCCCATCGTTTTGCATGTTTGTCTGGACTTTTCCTCCACTGTTTTGCATGTTTGTCTGGACTTTTCCCCACTGGTTTGCATGTTTGTCTGGACTTTCCCTCCACTGGTTTGCATGTTTGTCTGGGCTTTTCCCCCATCGTTTTGCATGTTTGTCTGGACTTTTCCTCCACTGTTTTGCATGTTTGTCTGGACTTTTCCTCCACTGTTTTGCATGTTTGTCTGGACTTTTCCCCCACTGTTTTGCTTGTTTGTCTGGACTTTTCCTCCACTGTTTTGCATGTTTGTCTGGACTTTTCCTCCACTGTTTTGCATGTTTGTCTGGACTTTCCCTCCACTGTTTTGCATGTTTGTCTGGACTTTTCCTCCACTGTTTTGCATGTTTGTCTGGACTTTTCCTCCACTGTTTTGCATGTTTGTCTGGACTTTTCCTCCACTGTTTTGCATGTTTGTCTGGACTTTTCCTCCACTGTTTTGCATGTTTGTCTGGACTTTTCCTCCACTGTTTTGCATGTTTGTCTGGGCTTTCCCTCCACTGTTTTGCATGTTTGTCTGGACTTTTCCTCCAGTTTTGCATGTTTGTCTGGACTTTCCCTCCACTGTTTTGCATGTTTGTCTGGACTTTTCCTCCACTGTTTTGCATGTTTGTCTGGACTTTTCCTCCACTGTTTTGCATGTTTGTCTGGGCTTTCCCCCCACTGTTTTGCATGTTTGTCTGGACTTTTTCTCCACTGGTTTTGTCAAAACACATGCAATATTGACTTACTTCTGATTTCCAAACAACTTATATAAACACTCACTCTTGGTGGTTTGAACGGATACATGTCCGGGAATGTCACGCTTAGCTGAAACACTCCCCCTACATAGGGGCTGCCCTCCTGTGAATGTTAACATAAGTTGAAATTAACCCATAACATGCTGAGGCTGTTTTTTTAAAATTTTATTTGCATATTGTCCTGTGAAGGCTACATTAGTAGATAGATCAACCATTTTAGTTCAAGGGTGGTGCCAGAATAGCTTGGCGCCTAGGCGCCAAGCTATTCTGGCACCACCCTTGAACTATCATAGTCAAACTAATTTCAAGCAGTAATGTATCATGATGAAAAGGGTTAAATACATTAACCCCTTGACTGCTACTGACATACCATTTGGCATGAAAGACATGTAACTAACGCTGAGTTGGTACACCTCGCCCTGTACCTAGGTTAAACGCAACAGTGGCGCCATTACTGCGATTTTCACATCTGTCCAGTCGCTCGGACTGGCCCTCTGCACCAGAACTGCACGTGCAGGTTGGCTTCTGCACTTGTATTGTGGTCTCGTATGTTCCCGCAAAAGATTGTGATCACAGTCGAAAAACGGTTTGTTTCCGGTTTTAGCGCTACTCCCCTTGGGCATAACATTTTTTAGGGCGTACATCCCTACTGGAAAAAGATAGGTCTCCATGGGTAGTTCATTCTCGTCAGAACTTGCGTATTCCAGAATCAAGTCCATTGTAGTGCACTTGTCTTTTGTACTAATAATAATAATAAAGGTAATTTGTATAGCGCCTAATCAAGGTGCTCTAGGCGCTTTACAATCACAGTAATGAAACACAAAGCAAAATACAAAAACAAGCACATACAACAACAAAAAATACATTGATTTACAAGGAGCAGAAAACTCACACACACACACACACACACACACACACACACACATGATGAGCCGGCAGACAAAATGGTCTTTACGTATATGCAACAGAGAAAAGGTGTAGTTTTAAGCTTGGATTTGAAAATGGAAAGAGATGATGAGTGACGCACATCAGCTGGGAGAGCGTTCCATGTCACTACAATAATAATAATAATAATTACAGTAGTCATAATGTGCTTATCTTAGAATAATTATAACTCTAAGCGCGCACTCACAACTTGCGCACGCATGTGCACGCTTTTGACAATGACTCGCGTACCACAAATACATTACACACAACTTGCGCACGCATGTGCACGCTTTTGACAATGACTCGCGTACCACAAATACATTACAACAGTCAGCTTAGGGTGGGGAGTGTGGAGACGTTATAGTGCTAGAACTGTTGAAAGAGGTGAGTTTTGAGCGTGGACTGGAAGGAGGAGAGAGAGTGTTTCTGACAGAGATTGAGTGGGAGAGTGTTCCAGGTGGATGGACCGTAGACGGAGAAGGAGCGGGGTCCGAAAGTGCTGAGTTTGGTGTGGGGTATGTGGATGCAGAGAGGGTCGGAGGCAGAGCGGAGGGAGCGGGAAGGAGTATAGGGGTGAAGTAAGTTGGAGAGATAGGCAGGAACGTACTACGGCTACGACTGTGCTTTCTGCCGCAAAGCGACGCATATGTCGCAAAACCACCATCTAGAAAAAAGCTACTTTTCAAATCTGCCAAGTCGTGGTGCTAGCATAAGGATGCATTATTGCCTGATTGTATATGGGTGTAACGCACGCAGACTTGCCCCCAGTCGCACGTACAGACTCTCGCACAACAGACGCATACACCGCCACTGACTCAGTCGGGCGCATTCACACGGTAAAACACAACTCATAGGCTTTCTTTCTAACGAAGACTTTTATACAAGATAAATAAAGAAAACGCTCAAAAGATTATCAAACTATATACACTACACCTTCCCCACTACCAGCATCTCAACATCACATCCACACACACAATATCACTGCCAGGCTAGGTAGTAGTCTCTCACACTCCAACCTGTTTGGTGTTCTCGCCCGGTTACGTTCAGTCCTTTCACGTCTAGGCGTGCAAGTCCTTCGTATGCTCCCGAGTCATCCCGTCTCTCGTACTGTCCTCATAGCTCATACCGTATTGTGCAGTCCTCGCTGTGACCCAGGTGTCTCGGCACCGGTCGCTCATTCCCTGAGTGAAGTGATGGAGAGATGACCTCACATTAGGTCCCTGGTGACTGACGTCTTGGTGTCTGTCGCTCCAACCTCCGACAAGCACTCTGAACAATAATAAAGTCCTGGATCGTAACACTTGCTAAACACACACACATATTGGATTATATGAGATACATTACGTAACCTGGCTGATACAAATAACTCGCATGTTCATTCACACACATGCATGCTCCATAACCTGACTACTTTCGTAACACCCCATAACTCTGTCACTACCTTGAAACAGACTATAACCTAACACTCTCGCTATGCATTATCCCATACGCTGGAAAAGACTATACTTAACCACGTACTATCTTCATAACGACTTAGGCATACCGCCCCCCCCCCCCCCCCCCCCACACACATTCCTTAGTTATCCAGCTCGGTAAATAACTGTATACGAAAACCCCTGGTTACCTCAATGAATTCCAAACCAACATAACTGACCAAACCGGTCAACACTACACAACCGAATCAACTCCTATTAACGCATACTATCTTTAACGCAGTAACCATCAATAATATGTATAGAAACATACCTGAATTCTAGGTTTCAGAGTCTTGGAATACGGGCTAAGGTATCTCATACACGTCTGTACCCACTGACAATAAAGCCCGTACTAACGTTCCTACAGCTCTGTTCGCCTGAGCTCACTAAAACTCCCTGTGCTAAACGTTCCTTAAAGATTCCATGTGGACCACGTGCCACACAGAATAGTTGTCACAAGACAAACCGCTAACCAAAAACTGTACCATATTAAACCCACTGTGTGAACCCTATGCGTGTGCATAGAGTTTCATCACAATGGGAAAGGGTTTATTCTTTATTCATCTTATTTTGCAGCAGTCAAACGTCACGTGAATTCTCCGAGATTGCTCATTACGAGCGCAGAAAGCACACGCTTTAAACCGATCTGGTGCACAGACCGGTCCGAGCGACTGGTCAGGTGCAAAAATAATGGCATCGCTGATACATGTCACCTAGGCAGAGGGCGAGATATACCAACTCGGCGTGACTAGTCCCTTGGCTGCTCGTGATGACACCATTCAGCAGAAAAACATGTAGTTATGCATCTTTTCTTGTTGAATGGTGTCAATAGCAGTCAACAGGTTGAATATAGCTTTTTGAAGAAGCAAAATTTTTGTCTCACTTCTAGTGTGCAGATAAGGCGACTGATTAACTGTTCCAGATGAAGGACAGTGGTTAACTGCCCGAACTTATACACTACCCTTGAACTGATATGATTGATCCATTCAACTCGTTGAACCCGATGGCCATATTTCCCAAATTTTGGAGGCATCATCTAATGACTATGCACCAGTTGCAGGAGATGGATCGACCATGATAATTCCAAGGGCAGTGCCAGATTAGATTAGCTTAGCTTAGATTAGTGCCTTGAATTATCATGGTCGACCCATCTCCTGCTGTTGTGCATCAGGGCTGAATGGGTTAAACATGTTATGCTACTACTATTTTTCAGACGTTTCCTTGTGAAGATAACATATGGAAGAAACATGAATTCCTGTTAACCCATTTAGCCCATTTAGCACTACACCAGGTGGGTTGGCTATGATAATTCAAGGGTGGCAGATTAGCTTGGCGCCATCAGATGCCAAGCTAATCTGGCACCACCCTTCAACAATCACGGTCAAGCCTTCTCCTGCAACTGGTACACAGTCGATAACATAACACCTGCAAAATGTGGGAAATGTGGCTGTGGGGTTAAATGGATTAACCTTATACAATCTGTTCCCATTACCGGTACCCCTTTGGATGTCAGTAGTGTTTTTTTTATGGAGGTGACTCCTGCAGGGATCACCTGAATACAAAACATTACCAACAGCCATCTTTTGTTACAGCTCTCAAACTGATCAAACGTGTCATACCGGTCCTGTAATGTAGGCCTCCCACTGCATCACTGAGGAACAGAAGAAAAAAAAAATGATAAAAGGCCTGTGAAATATCTACATAAAGATAAACAGTCTGTAAAATTGCAAATGTGCATGTAATACATTAACCCTTTGACTGTCGGTAGTGCTTTTTGTTGAGGTGATTCCTGCCAGTCACATTGGCAAAATCCACTACCAACAGCTAAAGGGTTAAGTCAACATACCAGTGTCTGATAAACAAATATATACCTAGTCAGCACAGTGACCCAAATGTCTTTGAGCCCATGTCCGCCTGTGGACATTTTGCTCACTGGGTACAAAATGCAGACTAGGTTACAGCTGGAGCATCTAAACACAAAAATACCCCCCCCCCCCCTCCTGTTGTTTGATATTTTTTTATATTTTGGCGAATCGGTGAGAGTCTTAACATGCACGCACCTTCTCTCCTCTTCCCCCCCCCCCCACCCACACCCCAGCCCCTACCCCCTCCCCTTTCGATTTTTCGGCCCCTGGAAGCAAAGGTCTAGCGTCAGGGAGGCTTTTTCTATCAGGTTGAAGGTCCCAAACAAAAAGTTGGAACCTCCGCCCCCCCCCCAACCCCCCTCCAGATAACTGATCCGCCCCTGTCATGGTCAGTCCATTCCTGCTGTACGGTATCGGGGCTAAATGGGTTAAACTCCCAGAACTAAATGACTTCCATTCTATACAATGTGAGGGTAATACATGGCATCCTAGACTTACTGTCATCCACTGTAGGTCCTGCAGAGATCCCTGGTGTGGGATTTGCGATGAGTTTTGCAAATTCCTGTTAACATTATTTAACACTCTTGTGCATGCAGCCACTGGTACTCTTTACAGTACCAGTGGCTGCATGCACCATTAATAGGGTTAGCGTGATGTATTTTGTTAAATTCCTATTTATAACGCTTTTGTTAACCCTCTTATGCATGCTGCCACTAGTAATGTTACTGTACTAGTGGCTGCATGCACAAAAGGGTTAATGCACACCGTATCAAATCTTTTAAAAAAATGAAATAGTAAGCTCACATGTTTTCATGCATATATGTAAACGAAGCTGAAATAGATGGAGATGATCACGTTGTGTGCTTGATGGTGACTTTGTGTATGTGAATGGTGTGTGTGTTGCTTGTTTGGTTATGTACTTCCTGTTTTCTGTGAATAATTTGTTTACGATACCATAGTCACTCTTTTCAGTGAAGCCATGACACGGAAACGTTAAATAAACCGAACGATGAGGTAGCTACAGTAACAAAATACACGTGGTATCTGCCTGAAGCGTGGTTGCTACGCTGTTGTTTACTTCCTGGTCAAGGGGAGACAACTACTAGGCAAGTCGTCGAGCCATCGGGGATCCAAAACATACTCTCCCAGACAGTAAATTATGGTTTACCTCATTACATCCTGAGGATGAAATTATAATTTTTTCTTAGATATCCTTTGAGGTATATATCACAGTTCTTGAAACACAGCCACCATGATAGTTAAAGGGTTGTGTTAGAATAGCTTGGTGCCCACACCTTTAACCCACATTATACTGAGGCTAAAAGCTTCAAATTTGTACACTGCCATATGCAAGCTACATTATAGTACTTACAGATAAGGGTATAGACCAGTGGCTTTAGTTCAAGGATGGTGCCAGAAAAGCTTGGTGCCTAGAGGCACCAAGCTATTCTGGCACTGCCCTTGAACTATTTTAGTCCAACTTATTTCACACACTGGTGTATTACGAATGATAAGGGTTAACTTGGTCGATCCTGTCGTAGCATGTAAGAGCTTTATAGGTTAAACCATCAGTTTGTTCCACATAACTCGCACACTTTGAAGTCATGAGCAGTTGCTGGGTATGTAGACAGGCCTACGGTGTTTCATGTAGCGGAAGGAGGGACTTCGTCCCCTGAGACCCACTAGGCTGCAATTTATGCTTGTATCTGACAAAATATAAGTCAGTGTTGTTCATTTTAAGCATCTGCTAACTGCACATAGATTGCCACACCTGCAGCTAGTTACAGAATTTCGAAATTGTCATAATTTGAAGAAATCGGTAACCTTTTAGTGTGCAAAATTTGATCGATAGCGTGTCCAATTCGTTCGGGCACATTCTGCTGCCCACAAAGCCTCTTATGTATGGTTTTGCATGCATTTTCCACCTTTTCCACAATACGTTCACAAATGTCATCCTTAATCAAGGAGAATATTGCGTCAGCTCATACACATGTAAAACACCGACGTGCTGGTAGAAACATTGTATAAAACACCGATGCTTTTGGTGCTATTACTTCACTGGCAATGTCTGATTCTTCTGATGAAATCAAGGAGTCTTCTTACTACTGACATTTTTTTTTGCACTGAATTTTTATTTTCAAATATGTTGAAGAGGTACAAAGCTGGCTAAGGAACTCATCCAATGTCTTTTTATACAAACTAGCTATATCCAAACTAGCTATGTTGGGGTGTAGGGGGCTCTGGATAGAGATAGTGCCTTTGCTGTTCAGCAGCTGCGTCCTACATAGGATGGACGGACATCACTGGTCCTCATCCATCTCCTTAATCTCTCACGTGCTGGCTCCAAGCGCCACAACCTGGCAAACCACCTCAGCTGGTGGGCTAAACCACGTGAGGGGGTGGTGTTCACATTGCACCACTAGGCGGATGAGCTGTTTCTGACAGCCAACGGCTAGAGGACAGAGGAGATCAGGTTGGATCCAACGGCCAAATGTGGGGGAGTAAACCCTTCATATCAGGAGTGGAGCCCCGAAGGCAGACAGCTGCCTGTATTCATGCACTGTTCTGGCAGCTCCTGCAGCCAAACTAGTGCCAAATGTACTGCTTTGCATTCCTTTGGACTACATCAGCGAGGCTGAGAGGGGGATCTTGACGACTGGGCATCCCAGGATCTCCATACACTTCGCCCAGGCTTGCGCCCTGGAGAGGTCACTCCTAGTGACTGACCCAGCAAGCGCATATACTCCATTGTCTTTTGAGACAGGATGCCAAACATATATCCAAAATTGAAAGAGCATATAATCAAAATTACGGACTCTAATGTGGGTCAACTGACTTCTGTAAACGGTCATAATTCTTCAAAGAGACATCCAATTTTAATATGCTCAGATGATCTCCTAGACATCCCCTGAATGAAGCATTTCCTCTTTTTTCAAGCTTGTACGCAAGCCAGCTTTGGAGATTTTTGTGTTTACATACATACACACACACACACACACAGCATTTTGCACCAAAAGTATGTTTCACCAGCAAGGTTAGAGTAGCTAGACGTGACATCATTACGCAAGGTTAGAGTAGCTAGACGTGACATCATTACGCAAGGTTAGAGTAGCTAGACGTGACATCATTACGCAAGGTTAGAGTAGCTAGACGTGACATCATTACGCAAGGTTAGAGTAGCTAGACGTGACATCATTACGCAAGGTTAGAGTAGCTAGACGTGACATCATTTTGATCTTGTTACTTCTTGACCACAATCCGAGGCCCTCCAGCCTGTTGTTGTTTGAGGCCCTCCAGCCTGTTGTTGTTTGAGGCCCTCCAGCCTGTTGTTGTTTGAGGCCCTCCAGCCTGTTGTTGTTTGAGGCCCTCCAGCCTGTTGTTTGAGGCCCTCCAGCCTGTTGTTGTTTGAGGCCCTCCAGCCTGTTGTTGTTTGAGGCCCTCCCGCCTGTTGTTGTTTGAGGCCCTCCAGCCTGTTGTTGTCTGAGGCCCTCCAGCCTGTTGTTGTTTGAGGCTCTCCAGCCTGTTGTTGTTTGAGGCCCTCCAGCCTGTTGTTGTTTGTTCCAGTTTACTGTCCCACTGGCACTAATAGTGATCGGGGACTAGCAGTTTTGGCGTAGTTTGCAACAGTTTTGGCGTCCTTTTTCCTTGTAGGTTTGGCGTAGTTGTTCCCTCCTCCTTTCTCATCCGGGCTTGGGACCGGCAACGGCAGAGTTGCCCTCTAGCCTGTTATGTCCTTTGCATTCTACAGAATGCGCTCCGACCAGTCCATACCAAAGTCTACTGTATTTTCAATATGGTAGACAAAAAAAGAAAATGTAACACTCATATAAAAAAAAAATTCAACCAATGTCCCACAAACTTCCAAAGTGACACACACACACTATAATATTTAAAAGTCGTACACACACACACACACACACACACATGGACACAAAACCCTCAGAGTGGGTTACCTACCATTTTATGTGAAAATGGGTTCCCATATTTCTATTTATTCTAGGGCTCTGGAGTTGATGCGAATGTTTAGAACTCACCTTATAACTAAGCTCTACACCTTAAAATAAAATAGACATTTTCTAGAAACAGAGCCACTGGATGGAGAAAAAATGGGTTTCTACCCAAAAGGTGGGTGCCTCTCAGTCTCACACAAAACTGGCATTACAGTGAAAATACCTCACTAAAGATAACTTTGGTTGATTTTATTATTATGATTGTTTGGGTGGGGTTGTGAGGGGGTTGGGGGGGGGGGGCGGGGGGAAAGGTGGGGGGGGGGGGAGGGGGGATCATCACTTTTGGTTTATAGAGCTGCTCAATGCGCTCTTATGAATGAAAGATTTTCATTATCAGTGGAATCAGTAGGTCATTTCAGAGGCGCGCACTGAGTTGCACGTCGAACCACTCACAAATACTCATTTGGAGTGCACCAGATGGATCCAGTTGGCAAAGTCCCACATTCCACACTATAGGACATCTAAGACTGAAAAGCAATCGCGGCGTTTATGGCGCGGTACAAGGTTTAAAACTAAGAAAATGTTGTTTCTAGAAGCGTGTCGGGCAAAAGTTTTTATCAAAACTGTTTTAAAACCTCTTTTAACTCAATTTTTCTTAATGTTAAAAGTGTTTTATTGTACATTGCTTAACGTCCCGACAGCAACAAGGCTTTCTCAGGACGTGCCTGCACTGCTTGTGAAAAAACAACAACTAAACAGAACATTGAATGTATGTCGCCAGCCGGTCAAATACATTAAATAAACCTAACACATGGGGCCTAAATAAAGCTAAGACCATTTAGCAACACACATCCAATATCAAGAGCTACAGGCAGTGCAGACAGTAGGGAGAGTTTTAAAAAGGCAAATACAGGTGAATGGACAAAGGGCCGACAGAGACACATGCCCCAGAATAGAGAGAAAAACCCACCCTGTGGGGCTGACCAGGGTGCCCCTGGGAAATAAAAAGTAGTTAACCCCACCCAAGTCCCCCAGGGCAGACCCGGGTGGGGTTAAAAGTGTTTTAATTTACAAGCATGTCGTAACTGTTATGCATCTATTCCAACGTATAGTGCTGGATATGTTTCCCATCCTCGCCTTCTCTCTTCGCTCAACACTCGACTTTCCAGTCCTTCCCTCAAACACCCCCAACCGGTCTGCCTTCAACACTCGACTTTCCAGTCCTTCCTTCAAACACCCCCAACCGGGTCTGCCCTGAGGGACTTGGGTGGGGTTGGATACTTTTTAGTTCCCAGGGTCACCCTGGTCAGCCCCACAGGGTGGGTTTTTCTCTATATTCCGGGGGCATGTGTTTCTGCTTGCTTGCTACTGGACACCGTGACAGAGGGGCACCAAAGAAGAGATACAAAGACTGTCTCAAGAAGTCACTTAGTGCCTGCCAAATCGACCACCACCAGTGGTCTTCGCTTGCTGCGGACTGTGACACCTGGCGCTCCACCATTTACAAGGCAGCTGTCTCCTTTGAGGACTCTCGCAGAGCTAGCCTTAAGGACAAGCGGCTCAGGAGAAAAAACAGAGATGCCGCAGCTCAGAACCCTGGCCAGACCTTCCCCTGCAGCCACTGCGGTCGAACCTGCCTGTCTCGGATTGGCCTCCGCAGCCACGAACAAGCCTGCAGACGTCGTGGGCAACTCCTATAAAATCTTCGTTCGCGAAGTCAAGCCAAGAGAGAGAGTGTCAACTGAACAGAATTGAAAACAAAATGACTAGAATGAATGACTGTACAATTGCTTGCTCTACCCTCGACCATCGCTAAAAACATTCTGTACACACAAATACACATACAATGAATCATTTACCTGTAAATATATGTTATGACAGCTGCATAAAAAATATACCAACAACAACTAATTGAATTTTGAGTTTCAAAACAACCGCACTAAAGACACATACACAAGCAGCTAGCACCTGCACTATCATAAATCAGGAGTCATAAAATAAAAAATACCAGTAATGGTCTAATTATTATTATTTATACAAGTATTTGAAAAACAAGTTTTAAAACATCATGCTGAATATTACTAGAGTTGCTGTATCATCATAATATCCTAATGAGTAGACAATGTTCACATGTTCTGGGACAAATAAATAAAGTCCCACACGCCATGTACAACAAATGTACAGCTATTTTGATTTAAATATTTGTTGAAAAATGTGGAGTTTACATTTATAAAATAAAGCAAGTAAAATAATATCTTACATAACGACGTCATGGCACAAGCAATTCCTATGCAACAAAATCTGAATTTTTAATTACAACTGATTGCATGTAAATGCAATCTCTCTCTCTCTGTCTCTCTCTCTCTCACACACACACACCACATACACACACATGCCCCATGAAATAAAGGTTTTGGTCATTGTAGTGGCACCACAGGGAGGTCATCGTAACTCTGGTTCAGGGGCAGGAAGACCAAGCAAGTTCTGGGATCAACACCAATAACATCTTGGGCCACATTTTGGGTTAGCCATGGTCTCAGAGGCTCTAGATGTGATGGAATATCTCTGTCAATAAGAAACAAAATATTATCTGATAAAATAATATTTGTACAGTCTGTACTAAAATCAGATACAAATCCTCTTGTGTTCACATATTCAGGCCACGCACTTTAGCTGTCAATTGCGTTTTTGTTGCAATGATTCTTGCAATAAAGTGCATACTGACAACCAAGGGGTTAACCAATTGACTGTTGGTAGCGAGTTTTGTTGCAATGATTCTGCAGGAATCATTGTGACAAAAGTCACTACTGACAGCCAAAGATAATAAAAGACTTCACTGACAGTCTGACTCCTGTCCCTGCACCATTCATGGCAACAGGGAATGTCATGCCACAGTAGTTAATCTAACCAGGCAAAACAAATGCAGCTAAATTAAACGTATGCACCAAGTCCACGGGTAAGTGATAAACTCTCAAGATGAATGGACATGTTTTCTGTCAGTAAAACTATGCACAGCACAGATGATCACAAACACATGTATTAACAAGAAAGGCAAAGCCCTTAAGGCTCACATGTACTTATATGACTGATCCACATATGTGTGACCTTTGTGTAAGAGCTGGCTTAATTCTGCACCAGCGAAATGCATGTTTTCTCGAAATGTAAGCATTTTTCATACATCTGTCAACCACATGTGACCCTTGACCTTTGCAATGGGTTGACTAAATGAGTATGCATAGAAATGTCTTGCCATCAGCAACCTTGAATCCAAATTTGATTGAAAAGTTTCCAAGAACAATTCTAACAAAAAATGGCTTTTTTCACACATTTACCCTTTGTGACCCTTGAGCTTCCAAGGGGTCATCCCACAGGTATTTCTGTACCAAGTGTGAGTTTGAAGTTGAAAATAGTATTTTGTTAAAATAGTTTTGTTAAAACAGTTTTTGTTACAATATGTCTATTTTTTTTAAACCTATTTCTGAATCACTCCATGACCCTTGACCTTTGTGATAGATCAACTAAATCAGAGTACATTGGAAGGTCTCATCATCAACTACCTTTATGTCAAATTCGGTTGAAAAGTTTGCAAAAACTAAGTTAAAAACTACAATTCTATCCAAAATTGGCATTTTTCACACATTTGCTGACCTCTTGTGACCCTTGCCCTATCCGAGGGTCATCCAAATTAGTATGCATAAATAGGTCTTACTATCAGGTATCTTTGTATCATGTTTGGGATTGAAGTTGAAAATAGTATTTGAGATTAAACAGTTTTTCTCAAAATATAGCTTTTTTTTTTTAACCTATTTCTGGACACCCTGTGACCTTGACCTTTAAGAGAGGTCTCCAACATTGGTATGGTTAGTAGATCTTGTCACAATGTGTTCTTGGGCCAAGTTTGAAGTCTGTGTCTTGATTAGTCTCCAAGAAAATGCCAACGTTAAAGTTTACCATGGACGACAGACACCAGACATTGAACCACGAACGAAAGACCACTGGCCCAGAACATAGTCTCACTTTTGCTTTGCACTTGAGCCAAAAACCCTCCAGAGCAGCTCGCACATCATTTTGCTGTTACTGATGTTTTTGATCTGTTTGTTTGATTGATGTGTGTGTGTGTGTGTGTGTGTGTGTGTGTGTGTGTGTGTGTGTGTGTGAGTGCGTGTATGTGTGTGTGTCTGTGTGTGTGTGTGCATGCATGCATGTGTATGCGTGTGTTTCTGGGTTGGGAAAGGAAGGCAGTGGGCACATGTGTGGGCAACTTACCGGCCATTTCCTAACTTTGCTGAGAGATTACCCCCACACTGAATGCCCATCTTGGCCTTCTTGTCCAGCTTGAAAGGGAAGTCAGCTGCTGACAGGTGACTAGTGCTGGATGTGAAGATGTCAGGACTGCTGCCAAACACCTGTCGCTTCAGTCTGTAGCCAAACACTGACGGCTTCAGGTCCTCACCCTGTGCATCTTTCTCCTTTTCCTTGTCTTTGTCTGCTAGTTGATGTGATGGGCCTTCTGCTATCCAGCACTGAGGGGGAGACTTTGCTGAACCTGGGCGTCCAGCTGCTTTGTCCAGAGCTATGCCATAGCAAAAATGTGGAGATTGTTTGGCAACTTTTTTTTTGGTTGTGTCTCTGCTTACGTTCACATTCAAGTTAACATCATACACTGCTACGTTGTTTCCTGGAAGAGAAACGCCACCTGCAAAATGTCCATCTGATGTAGTTGGCTGCAGTTTGCTATTCCCCTCTACTCGAGCATGTGCACTTTGCACACGCCTAGGTTTGGAAGAGCTGTTTTTATTGTTAACATCCTCTAGTTGTATCACAGCTGCATTTCCAGTGACAGTACTTGCTGACTGAGGTCTTTGTTTCAAGTCTCTATGTCTGTTGGAAGCAGGAAATAAATGTCCTCTGACCTGAAATCCCCGTGGATGTGGCTTTCCACTGTCCGGTGCACGCGGAGGTAAGCGGCTCACTGAAAGCAAAAGGCATAAAGAAATCATTTTGTCATTTAGCTCTATATGTGTGTTCTCAAATACCCCGTCTGGATGTTAATGGTGGATGGGGTGGAGGTTGGCCAAAGTTTCTGTGTAGATGTGTAGAAGTTACAAGGTGACAACAGACTATTTACGTTTCACACAATAACCAGGACATTTTCATGGATCATGACGATCTTATTTTGGTTTTCAAAGTTTCACAAGCATTTTTTTTTTTTGCCCATGGATCACGAGGATGAATCAATCTGCAATCATAAGAACTAAACAAAATTGCCAATCACGCATCATGATTTCAGGACCCCTATCCCCCTCCCCCTCCGGATGCACACCACCACCACAATGAGAAAATCTTCTTCTTCTTTTGGACAGTGTCCGCCTCCAACATTTTGAAGATTCTGGCACTTTATGAGGGGCTCAAATGAAACTTGAAAGTAAACGTTGTGGCTGCAGTCAGAAAAAGGGGGGGGGGGAGTGGGTTATGGGTGTGGGCGGGGATCAGATGAAGGACTTGAACGCCTCCACCGTAGTAGCTTGTACTACTGTTGGAGTGCGGCTGTTCAACTTCAAGTCATCAATTATGTATTTGTACGAGGGGGAAAAGGACTGCTGTTTGTAGGCTGTTCTGCAGGATGGTAGTTGGTAGGTTGCAAGGTCCATGGGACTGGTGGGTACTGAGGGTTGGAGGGAGGTCTGTTGCTGCAATCAATGTGATGTAAGACAATGGTGATAGCTGAAGAAAGTTGAGAACCTAGCCTTGCGACAGCGGTATTTATTTATGGCTCTTTCGTATGAATTCACGTGCAACTTTTATATTGCTGAAAATACTTCGAGACATCCACAGCAATAAAAGCGAGCATGGCTTAAACCAATCATGTCTATGACCCAAAATATACCTTGCTCTGTGTGAAAGACTTGCCCCAAGTCTAGAATGGCCGCCATGTTGTTTATCTTGTTTACGACCATATCAACGTTTTAATTTAAGAGACTTATTGTATTTTAACTCATCATAAACGGATAAAATCCAATTGGTGAAAGTGTATGTAACGATATTTAAAACAATGCTGCAATTTAGAAACAATATCAATATTCGTTGAGACGAGACTTTCCACGCGATCAAAACTTAGTGCTTCATCACTGATCAGTTTCGGAAGAAGACACATTTAGTACAAGAAATCCTGGACATTCTTTTGCAGAATGTCGAAGGGAATCGTAAGTAGCCAAATAGGCTAAACAGTAAGCTTTACTCTTGAGTGTAAAATATTGTTTACGGTGAATGGAGCCATTGATCGTCAACAGCTGACCGGCACAATGTTTTGTCATTCTTTCTGCGTTGTGTCACTTCAGGCCGAGTAATGCAGTGTTTGGCCTGAAAGAAAGTTTAGACAACTCCTCGTGCATTCATCAGTAGGATGAATAAATGTATATCCATGTGTGATATTTGTTCGATCAATAGATTATTGTGGCATGCAGCCCGCTAAAAACGTTAAAATAGTCGACGATTTACAGTTGAGTATTTTGTGTGTGAAGGTTGTACATGATAATAATACTGTATGTGTGACACAGGGAATATAATTTTCTCAAGACACCCATTAAATTATAGAGCTAAATCAATGTATAATCTGTCTGCAGATTGTAAGAATCCAGTCTCCTGACCATGGAACAAAGAGGATTGAAACTAAAGGAAATGAGTCTGTTGCAACCTTCTTGAATAAGGTATGTGCGTGTATGGATACAATATAAATAATAATTACGGTATTTATAATGCGCTTATCTTATAATAATTATAACTCTAAGCGCGCACTCAAAACTCGTGCACGCATGCGCACGCTTTAAACAATGATTCACATATCACAAATACATTACGACAGTCAGCTTGGGGTGGGGGGTGTCGTTATGATATTATAGTGCTAGAACTGTTGGAAGAGGTGAGTTTTGAGGGCGGACTGGAAGGAGGAGAGAGAGTGTTTCTGACAGAGAGAGAGTGGGAGAGTGTTCCAGGTGGATATACCTTACAGTTACACATTGTGTGCTTTTGACAGCTGCAGTAAGATAATTATGTATTACATGTTCTAGCTGAATAACAGTGTTTATACTTTACATCAGTTTGTGTCATGACTTTTTGTTTATTTTGTGTTTTGACAGCTGTGGTGACACTTATATGCTGAGTAACTAGTGTTTACACATTTCATCAGTTTGTGTCATGACTTTTTGTTTATTTACCAGTAATTATTATATTGTGATATCAGTTTTAAGAGGGGTTTTGTTTTTCAGGTTCAAAGTTCTTTTGGACTCGGAGACACTGGCTGGTCATTATACCAGAACCATGATAAGAAAGGGTTTATTCGCAACAGCCGTGCAAAGAAAGTAGATGATTTCAAAATAAAGTAAGCACTATTTATACATATTCCACTTTCAAACACATTACACATTTACATGCACAACGGTTGGTAATGTGCACTGTACTACAGTAAATTGTATCAATTTGGTCCATTTCCAAATTTACCCATTTAGCCCCGAGTCCCTGCAGCAGGAGATGGATTGACCATGATAATTCAAGGGTAGTGCCAGATTATCTTGGTGCCTGAAGGCACCAAGCTAATCTGTCACTACCCTTGAATTATCATGGTCAATCCATCCCCTGCAACTGGTACATAGTCATTAGGCAACACTTCCAAAATTTGAGAAATGGGACCTTGGGGCTAAAAGAGTTAAGCAAGTCCTCAGATGATTGCAGACTTCAGGATGCGCCTGTTCGCCCACTAACTGAACATCAGCTGTCCCTAGTGCAGTTGGTCTCTTCTCTTTGCGAAGCAAAAGTGAGTCTATGCTTTGGGCCAGTGGTCGTCTGTCAGGTGGTGTCGGTCATCCGTGGTAAACTTTAACATTAGCATTTTCTCAGAGACTCTTGAAGCCATGGCCTTCAAACTTCTAAACATACCAATTTCATTGACCTCTCTCAAAGCTCAGGGTCAAAGGGATTAGGGAATAGGTAAAAAATAGCCATATTTTGGCAAAATTATTTTTTTCTCAAATACTGTTCACTATTCATGACTTCAAACCTAAAATTGGTACATAGATACCTGATGTATGACCTTTCTATGTATACTATAGGAAATAATAAATAAATAAATCACCGCTTTAAATAGGCGCTTTATCCCAATTGAAAATCGGCTCAAAGCGCCGCCGCAAACTGAACCCAGCAAGCACGCTCACATGAATCACGCGCATTCACTCACACACTGCACATATACACAGAACATCCACATGGTGCTAAAGGCAAGCTCAAGCTAGCTACTGAAGTTTTGGAAATTCAAATCATTTTATTTTTGAAATTTGATTAAGTGGGCTGAAATTGATACCAAGGTCGTGGGGGAGGAAGAGCCGGAGTACCCGGAGAAAGAACCCCCGACGGTCCACCCGAATTAACAGTCCAACCCCACTGGCAAAGCATCTTCAGGCCCTCAATGGCCGCAGTAGGAAAGGCCAAGGGCCAGGAGAGATCGGGAAATAGGTAAAAAAGAAGTATCCATATTTTGACAAAAGGTGTGTTTTTTTCCCCCTCAAAATTTCAGACCCAAACTTAGTACAGAGATACCTGATGGTACGACGTTCCTATGCATACTAATTTGGATGACTCGTGGGAAAGGTCAAGAGATCAGGAAATGGGTCACATAGCTATTTTTTGACAAACATTTTTTTTCTTTAGTACTATACAACTTCAAAACCAAACTTGATTCAGAGATACCTTATGCATGCTAATTTAGATGACACTTCAAAAAGGTCAAAGGTCACAAGAGATTGGCAAATGATGTGGGGAAAAAGTAGAATTTCAGCTTTTATCAGCACTTTTGCAAAACTTTTCAACCAAAGTTGGCAGAAAGGTAGATGATAAGACCATTCTATGCATACTATTTTGGTTCACTACTCACAAAGGTAAAGGGCCATGGGAGATTGACAAAACTGTGAAAATGCATCACAGATACAAAAGCAAACCCTTTACTTGCATTCGAACTGGATCGTTCATGCATGCGAGTCTTAAGGGATTTGCTATTCTTGTTCTTCTTTCTTTCTGTCATGTTTTCTTCTGTTAAAAATTTCTCCCTGTAGTACACCTTGTACAAGCACGAAATATTTTCATGAAGTGTTTCTTGTAACCCCTATCATACTGACGTTAAAAGCTTCAAATCTGTACACTGCCATATATGCATGCTACATTTTAGTACTTACAGATAAGGATATAGACCGATGGCTTTAGTTCAAGGGTGGTGCCAGAATAGCTTGGCGCCTCGAGGCGCCAAGCTATTCTGGCACTACCCTTGAACGATTTTAGTCAAACTTATTTCACACACTGGTGTATTCCGAATGATAAAGGTTAAATGTGCTCATTATAAATGGACATTGGATTATGGATGATGGTTATAGGGTGGTGTCAAAACAATTTGGCACCCAAAGGCACCAAGCTATTCTGGCACCACTCTTAAATGATCGTAGTTGATCCATCTCCTGTTGCAGTGTGTCATGGCTAAATGGGTGTTAAAACAAGAATCAATGGTCAAAATTAAAATTCAAGATCCTTTATTGTCCCATGTCTGAACAATGAAAATCCACAGAAATGTATACAAGTACAGCACAAACATTCGGTAGAAAGGAGAAATGAAACCCCCATTTTGTTTGCAGGCATGGTGACATGCTGTACATGGTGCTGGAAGACAGGGCAAGCAATGTGGCTGCTGCAGCTGCAGCTACCGAGTGGCCACAGGAGCCCATCACTGCTGCCTCCGCCGCCATTGGCAGCGCTTCGTCAGGGGCAGCGCCACAGCCCATTGTAGTGGAAGATGAGGTGGATCAGATTTTGTCCAAGCAGGATGGCAAGATCTACAGAACCAGGCATGAGCAGCTGTAAGTGTTTGCTTTGGCATTGCAGTTTCCTGCACTGAATGTTTCCTTTGTTTTAAACCCATTCAGCCCTGATGCACTACAGCAGGAGATGGGTCGACCATGATAACTCATGGGTAGTGCCAGATTAGCTTGGCGCCTGTCGGCGCCAAGCTAATCTGGCACTGCCCTTGAACTATGGTCGATCCAGCTCCTGCAGCTGGTGCATAGTCATTAGATGACGCCTCCAAAATTGGGAAATACCTGCGTCGGGCTGAATGAGTTAATCTATTCAGCACTGACAAGCTATGAGGTGTGGGTTGACCATGATAGCTTTCAAGCAACAGAACTAACATTGGAATCTAAAGCTCAATGTATTGAGACAAAATTAAATCCAATAACTAGTGTCATTAACCCCTTGACTGAAAAATATATTTTTTTCTAAAATGTATTTTTTGGAAAAATATTTACCGACGGCATTACTACTAGGAATACTTCGCTTAATTTAACAATTTTAGCCCAAAAAACTCGTTGCGTACATTACCACAGGGGAGGCAATCACTAGGGGTGTCGTTACCAGGACACCCAGGGTGGCCTCCCCTCCTTCCTATCCGGTGGCGCGCTCACCGTTTCCCGGCAGTCTCTGAGTCTTAGCTCGACTGCAGCAAGCGGGGAAGGCGGGAGGGACCTCTGAGTAATGCCGTCGGTAAGTATTTTTAAAAAAAAATACATTTTCTTAAAATCATTACCGACGGCATTACTACTAGGAAGAATGGCAAATAGGAGGAGGGTGCCGCAGTTCCTGGGCCACCTGTCCCACGCCTAAGCGCCTCTGCACGTAAATTGAGGGTCCCACCCTACGCGCCTACTCCCGACAATTTTAGCTAGGCGTTACCTACGGCGCCAGGGTTCTGACCAGACCTTCCCCTGCAGCCACTGCGGTCGAACCTGCCTGTCCTGGATTGGCCTCCGCAGCCACGAAAATGCCTGCAGACGACGTGGGCAAGCCCTATAGAATCTTCGTTCGCGAAGTCAAGCCAAGACCTACGGCGCCAGAGGCGCCTGGAGGGAGTGCTGCGCTGCTGATATGTCCCCCAGTAAGGC
The DNA here is from genome assembly GCA_036245525.1 of Semisulcospira habei. Classification (NCBI taxonomy): domain Eukaryota; kingdom Metazoa; phylum Mollusca; class Gastropoda; family Semisulcospiridae; genus Semisulcospira; species Semisulcospira habei. The sequence goes on along the minus strand of BTPG01000008.1, from coordinate 7,623,665 downwards.
CAGGTTGTCGCGCTGGCTGGATAGATCTCATAGGTAGAAGCGGGCGAAAGTAGATTCGGCCTGCCAACCCACGGCTGCCACAATGTCGCTGACCGCGCTGTTGCGGTCAAAGGCGATGCCAGTTGCCACTGCTCTGACTTCATGTGCCCTGATATGCAAGGTCTTGGTTTGTGCAGGGCGAGATCTTTGTATGCCTCCCTTATCACCCAGCGGAGCCAGGATCAGATCGCCTGCGCAGATATCTCATCTGCCCGGAGCCAAGGGCAGGAATAGGCGCAAGCGCCCTTGCAATAGTGGCTACGTTCTGAGCAGGTAACTTTTAAACGCTTGACGGGGTCCTGTAGGCGGGATTCGCCATCCTGTTCCGTTGTCCTGAGAGGACGAAGGACAATACTTGGAGTGCCGATGCTGGGAGGCTCTTCTTTGCCAGAACGTAAGGTCTGTGAAGAGCTGTAACGAGCCGTCTTCCTGTTAGGTCTTCCCTCAATGTCAGCGGAAGCCAGCCGTCTTGCCGACGACGGTGCTTGATCCGATCCGAGAGGTCTGTACCGGTGCTGGTCCGTGCGAGGTGTCAACAAGTGGCTGCTACCTGGTAAATTCGCACGATGCTGAGAGGTCTGATCTGCTTGGGAACCTCTTGACGAACTCGGCCAAAATGGGGTTAGTTCGGACTGTGGGGAGAGTTGCTCCGCTGCACATCAGGCAAGCCATACTCTCCACTCTCCCTCGTGTCCGTACTGTCAGAGACTCTCGAGTCGCTGCAATCACATCCACTGTTGCACCTGAGAAGCCTCTTGGTGTGAGTGCTGACTGTCCATCTCCCAGCGTGCCGCGCCAACTGCTGTGTGTCTGTACCAACAGCTGCTGCCAGGGTTGCGATCGTCTCGGACGCGGAGCTGAGGCAGGGGTTCGCCGCGGTGTCTCCAAAGGACTGTGATCCAGCTGAACGGTCATCAAGTCCTAATCCCCATGCCATTCCTGGGCTTGTGGAGCCCCTATGTACCTGATCCAGCTGAACGGTCATCAAGTCCTAATCCCCATGCCATTCCTGGGCTTGAGGAGCCCCTATGTACCCATCCTGGGGGGAGGGAACGTGCTGCCACATCTTAACCCATATCAGCCTGAGGCTAACAGTTTCAATTGTGCACTGCCATACACAGGTTATACAATTACTTACTTACTTACGCCTGTCACCCCTACCCGGGTATAGGCCGTCGACGAGAGACCTCCAGCAACTCCTGTCCTGTGCTTCTCCTTCGATTCTACTCCAGGTGGTTCCCAGTCTCTTGATGTCTGCTTGGAGGTCTCGACGCCAGGAGTTTCTCGGCCTACCTCTTTTCCTCTTTCCCTGGGGGTTCCATGACAATGCCTGCCTAGTGATACTGGAAGCTGGCTTTCTCAGACTGTGACCGATCCATCCCCATCTTCTTCGCCCAATTTCATTCTCTGCTGTTATCTGCTCTGTTCTCTCCCAGAGTCTGACGTTGCTGATCTTCTCTGGCCAGTGGATTTTCAAAATTCTTCTAAGGCAACTGTTCATGAAGGTCTGTACTCTGTAGGTTATACAATAGAAATAAGAAAATAGCCCACAGGCTATACTTGAAGGCTAGCCCGGATTAGCGTGAAGCCTAGCGGTGCCAAGCCACTCCAGCGCTACTCGTTAACTATTCTTATTCGAACGTATGTCACCCTCTGGTGAACAAGATAAGGGTTAAGATGACTTCCACCATACCTGTTGTTCCCAGGCGGTTATCCAAACAAGGATTAACCACCCCCAACGGCTTAACTTCAGTGAACAGACGAACCGGAGAATCCGTATGTAAAGGTGGCTGGCTATGCACGGCGTGCGTTCCTCGAATGAGCCCATCGAGGCTTGTGGATCCGGTCTGGAGGCGACAGAGGAAGCAGCTTTCTGTTCCACTACAGTAGGACCGGCCTATCATCGGAGACTCGTCACACGCATAGAGTAGTTGGAAGGCAGCCGGGTGTAGTACGATGCCGCTGACCCTGCCCCAAGGGGAATCCACACGTACGTTGAGCTGACCTTCGACGTGTCCGACGAGTGCTGGCCCGATCTCTGCATGACCGGCAGAAGTGCTACACAATGAACCCCGACCTCTAGTAGCCGGTTCGCACCCGTACCTTCCGTAGTGTCAGCCATAGTCGAGTAGCTGGAGCACCCCCGTACCTTCCATAGCGTAAGCCATTGTCGAGGAGCCGGCGCGCATCAGTACCTTCCGTAGCGTCATCCATTGCTTCCATCTGACGAGCCCCTAGCTGCCCCACCATCACGCCAGCCAGCGCATGTATCTATCTGCCTGTGTGTTCACCGTTGCTATCCCACTGTTATCGGTCAGGCACTCCCTGCCTAGGCGGCAAACCTGGGTGCTGGTCGTACATCGGACTTGCCTCCAAAGCCCCGGAATCCGCGTTGGCGGCGTTGCGGCAGCCAGGAGTCCGGGTCCTCCCACGCTTCGCCATCTGGTCCAGAGGGCCGACCGACCCAGTAGTTGCAAGCTCAGGGCCGAAGCTACTAGTAAGCGTCTAAGCCGACACTAGACATCATGTAGTCTCCGTGTCCGGGATCCGTCAGGGCCTACTGTAACCTGTCAGGCGTCGGGGTCTCGGCTCACCTCCGTGGTCTCCTTCTAGGCATGGCATCACCAAGTCTCGCTGTAGCCAAAGCTGCCCTCTCGCCACCGCTGATTGGAGCGAGTGGAGACAATCCTGTTGAGGTGACAAGGGATCCTGTGCTGTCGTATTATCGCCTGCCAAGTCGGTCCCCCGAAGAAAGTCCTAGCACGGAGCCTTCCACCGCTGTGTTATCCCCAAGACGGGCGAGCGTGGAACCTGTCACAACAGCAAGTCCCTGTATATCTCGTCGTCGCCGGCGATCTCCGCCAAGGAGTAGGCTGCGCGGTGGTACGCCATCCTCATGCTGTCACTAGCTCCGTGCGTGTCCCGCTCTGACGGACCGNGGCTGATTTTTTTAAACATTGCTTATTGTCCTATGAAGGCTACTTTATAGATTAGGCGATAGCTCAACCATTTTAGTTCAAGGGTGGTGCCAGAATAGCTTGGCGTCTCAGGCGCCAAGGTATTCTGGCAGCATCCTTGAACTATCAGTCAGATTTATTTCATGCAAATGGGTGTATCACAATGAAAGTGTTAAATGGGCAGAGTGGACTACAATGTATGTACAGTGGCAGTCAAGGGGTTAACCCTTTGGCTGAAAAACGCGCTACCAACAGCCAGAGGGCCAAAAGAGTAGTTTTCTTGCAAACTGGGATAAGCATATAATTAATGTGTACGATGATATTACATGTATTTTACAGTTTTGGGGGGAGCTGATTTTCATCATGTTTTTTTTTTCTTTCTTTTCTTTGTAGATGCCGACATGGTCCCAAAGGAAAGTGCCTTCATTGTGTACCCCTTGAGGTAAGAAAAGGAAAGGGATAGCGTTCTTCGACTTGTTATGCCACTTTGACATGCTGCCTCCATAAACTCAGTCTCATTGTAGCGCAACAATAGCTGTTCTTTTATTATTTTGTCCAGTGGTGCCATTCTTCCCAACTAAACTCGTGACTGCTACTGGCTATAACGTTCAGTGGAAATGACGTCAATGGCAGAATGGCAGAGAATACAGTGGAATGGAGGGAGCTAGTTGCCAAGTCATCAGTGGTGCCCCAATGGCAAGACTACGGGATAGATAGAATAGATAGATAGGAAATGACATGTAATTACTCATCTTTTCCGCCAAACAGTATTGTCAAAAGCAGTCATTGAGTTCAGGCTGCAGACATATTTCTGTTTGATAGAATTCTAATATAAACCCTACAGTGCACAGCCACACAAGTTTAGTAATTATCTTGACTATTGGTTTATTTTCACAAAATCATTACCGACGGTATTACTACTAGGAATACTTCGCTTAGCTTAACAATTTTAGCCTAAAAAACTCGTTGTTTACATTACCACAGGGGAGGCAATCACTAGGGGTGTCGTTACCAGGACACCTGGGGTGGCCTCCCCTTCTCCCTATCCAGTGGCGCGCTCACTGTTTCCCGGCAGTCTCTTCGCTTAGCTGCTCAGGACAGGCCGTGTGCACTTCATGCTCCGGCTGGAGTTAGGTGGATTACCTTTGTGTATGGTGGATTATGTGCATTGTGTTGTGTTTGGATTCTCTATGTGGTCTATGGATTACGTGGTGTTGGTTTTCTGTGGTATCACCGGTTTGGCAATGGCGAGGTAAAGTGGCAGTGACTGCCTCTAACCGGTTTCAACCGGGCAGCAGCGGTGACCAGGCCGTGATGTTCGGCAAGCTGACCGGGAACGCGGTTTTTCTTTGGAGGTTCCCCGCTTTCACTTAGTTTGGTTGTTTTGTTGTTTTTTGTTCTGTCCTTTGTTAAAGTACTCAGGTACGGACATGCACCAAGTGTGGCGCCTTCCAATGGCCGAGTGAGGGCCATGATGTCTGCCGACCCTGCTCGGGCGGCTCCTCTGGCCGGACGTACCGCGAATGCAGGACTTGGGGGGGAAGAAAGATGGTCACAGCTGTGGCCGTTTTACCGGAGGGAGAGACCGGCGCCGATCTCACAGCTGAAGTCGAGGAAGGTGCTACAGCAGGGCAGAAAAGTCAGAATCATACGGAATTGAGAATAAAAGGGGTCTTCTATCCCCACCGGTGCCTCAGGAAAACTTCCCCACCTTCAGCGGATGATTGAGCCTAACATTTTGGGTCGGGGCTTGTCCCCCGTCCAAGCCCGGGCACCAAGAGCTCCACCCCGCCTCGTAGAGGCCCCGGTATGTTAGACCACCAATGATGGGGTACGCCCCTAGGCACGGGTCGGCATTGGGAGCTCAGTCCCCCTGCAGTATGTAAAAAGATTGGGCGAGATAATCACCCCCCAGGTGAAAGACAGAGAGCGCCCAAGCGGGGACCTCCCCCCTCTGAGAGAAGAGTACCCACCAGCCTTAGGCCAGACCAGCGCTGTCACCGGGCCGTGTCTTCAACGCACCTCTCAGTCAGGGACGGGAATGAGAGTCACAGAGTGAACTCTACACCTCCACCCCTCCACTTGAGGGCCAGGATATGGGAGAGCGATCGCGGCGAGATTCGTTCCCACGGCAGGAATTGGAAGACGAGGAAGGAGGCAAAGACAGAATATGGTTGGACCGAAGCTGTCCATAGGTGGACTGACATTCGGTCATTAGAGCCAGCCGACGGGAGGTGCATCCCTGTCGCGAGTTGACCACCAAGACAACTCCGCCACGCCATAGGAACATGGAAAATGACACAGGCTACAGGGTCCCAAGTCGAAGAGTGGAACCACAGACGAGATCTAACGCACGGGGCGGATTACCCATGTCCTAAGCCCTATTGGGAAGAACTAACTCGGTCAGCAGTCGATGCGAAAGGTGGTGCCAACCACACACCCACATTCCACCCTTGGAGGTAGAGAGGAACTCGCAGTGGCCATGGACCTGCATTACGTGGGGAGGAAGCCTTCATGTTCGGTCGGGGCAACCTCAGCAGCGGGAGGAAGGGCGCTACAGATACCTATTGCCTGGGAACGTTTTCATCCTTCTTCGCCTCTCCGACCAGCGGACAAGCTCGGGTACAGTGCAGCGTGGGATCTCTCAGTGACACCGAGCATCAGAGGCGCTCGGCAAGAGCGGCCGTTCTTCAGACCAGAGCTTTAAGGGCCGATTTCCTCGGGGAAACGACAGCCTCGACACCGGCGCCGGGATCACGGAGATGGCAGCGGCAGGATGGAATCGCTCCACTTTCGACACTCGACCTCTGCCTGTTGGATTATGGAATGAGCATGAACGCATCAGCACAGTGAGTCCCGCTCTCTTCTGAGTGGGAGCAGCGTCTCGCGGGTCAGGATCCTCATATGGGATGAGGGATCAAGCGGAAAAACACATCGACAGGCTGGAAACGGAAGCAGTGTGCTTCGCATTCTCGCCAGGAAGCAGCAGCGCACAGGTCAAGATATCCTCGCCGTTGGACGAGAGATCAAGCCGTCAAACACCTCAACAGGTCGCAGATGAAGCAGGGCAGCTCATGCTCTCTCCGTGGGAAGCAGCGTCTCACGAATCAGCATCCTCGTATTGGACGAAGGATCAAGTGGACGAACACATCAACAGGCTGGAGATGGAAGCAGTGTCCCCTCATTCTCTCCTAGTGGAAGCAGTGGCTCACAAGTCAGGACATCCTTGTACATGGACGAGGGATCAAGCCGTCTAACACTTCTACAGGCTGGAGTGAAAGCAGTGTGCCCCGCATTCTCTCAGAGTGGAAGCAGCAGCTCACAAGTCAGGATATCCTCGTACGTGGACGAGAGATCTAGCCGTTCTAACACTTCAACAGGCTGGAGGGAAAGCAGTGTGACTCGCGCTCTCTCTGGGTGGGAGCAGCGTATCTTGGGGCAGGAGTACGCGTAATCTCTGACAGCTCAACAGTTGTGGCCTACATCCAGAACCGGAGGTCGAGGAGGCGCTATGTCTACACCCGGGGGACGTGGTTCGGAGTGGGGGTAGACAACGGACACGCCTAGCAGACGGTCAGTGCGCTCCAACACATCGCAGATTCACTGCTCTTTGGACGAAGCGTCTGGGTTCGTCACGTCATTCTGCTGGCTGTCATCGCCCTGAGAGGAAAGCTGCGACGATGACCGACGCATCGAGTGGCCAGAGCATGGAATTTTCCTCTTTTTGGCGGATTTCCGCTTAAATGAAGCTGCCATTCCGCCGAAAATAAAAATTTCCGCCGAAAACAAAATCGTAAAGTCACTATTCCAATACCGTGTTTCGCGATCTTTATGTGGCGGATATCCCCAAATCGCGTATTCAAAATTGAGCGAGGCGTTAGCTTTAGCTCGCACACGTCGCTTCCGGTCTTCAGTGGTAGTCGTCTGGTCAAAATATGGTGAAGAGAAAATACTTAAACGCGGAGACAGAATAGACGATTCTGGAGCCAAGAATATTTGGAGATGGACTTGGCTCGAGAAAAGCGTAAACGACGAGCTCCGCGCTCAGTGTATTCGCAAGTTAGCGGCCTGTGGGCAGGCGTATTGCCGCGAACTGCGCAGAGTTTGATTAACTACGCAGCCGCGTAGCTCTTGATGCTCACGTGTCTACAGCGAAACACAAGAAAGCTAAAAGCAGTGCCATTGGAAATATTACTCTTGATGGTGAATAAATTTATTACAATGTATTTTTTTCCAGTAAAGTTTGATGAAATTATGTTGAAAAATCTATATAACCTTTCTCCAGTTAAGTGACATAGTACATTGTATTAAATAAGAGAGAAAAGGAATCCATACTTACAGCTGATTAATCAGAGATTATTAAAGAAAGTATATATATTATATAATTAAACTCAAATTTAAAAAAAATGAAAAAATGGAAAGACATTCAGATGTATTTTGAATAAGCATTTGGATATATTCTGTTGAATACTTTAAGTTTTAGTATAACTTTTAAACCTTTGACACAAAAAATAAAAAGTGCACCCAAAAAATAAGAAAAAAAAAGCAAGATTTTTAGGTGGTTAAAAGGCTCAGTTTCTCTCTAAAATGCTCCAGATTGCACAAATTTTAATGTAAATTTTCAAAAATTTTCCGGGGGGGGGGCATGCCCCCGGACCCCCCTAGTAAAAAGGGGTTTTCCTCTTTTTTTAGTACGAGTAATTCCATGCTCTGGTGGCCCAGTGCGTCACGTCGCTCCCTGGCAGACTTCGGGATCTAGCGGAGGCATTGGGCGACCATTCGGTAAGACGGCAGTGGACAACAGAGGTTCTTCTAAAGACTCCCGATGACCAGAGAGGATGAACATCTACTTCTGCCGACAGTGATGTGGAGCCTCTTCTGGGCGGTACTGTGCTAGTGGTGGATAAGGAGGCGTGGATGCTGTCGGCGGCTCCCCACAGACTACAGACTCTGGTGCGAGGAAGCGGGTGAGGTTTGGTCAGGACTGCGCCCGGGGTTCGCTTAACCCTAACGGACACGGGGTTTCATCGAGAGGGTGAAGCCTTCCGTTAGCAAGTGTCTGAAAAACACCTGTCCGTCGGAGCAGGACACGCACGGAGCTAGTGACAGCATTTAGGATGGCGTACCACCCCGCAGCCTACTCCTTGGCGGAGATCGCCGGCAGCGACGGGACATGAAGGGACTTGCTGTTGTGACAGGTTCCACGCTCGCCCGTCTTTTGGGATAACACAGCAGTGGAAGGCTCCGCGCGAGGACATTCGTCTGTGGGGACCGACTTGGCAGACGATAAGGCGACAGCACAGGATCTCTTGTCACCTCGGCAGGATTGTCTCCACTCGCTCCAGTCAGCGGTGGCGAGATGGAAGCTTTGGCTACAGTGTGACTTGGTGATGCCCTGCCTAGAAGGAGACCACGGAGGGGGGCTGAGACCCTGACACCCAACAGGCTACAGTAGGCCCTGATGGATCCCGGACCCGGAGACTAGGTGACATCTAGTGTCGGCTTTGGCGCTTACTAGTAGCTTCAGCCCTGTGTTTGCAACTACTTGGACGGTCGGTCCTCTGGACCAGATGGCGAAGCGTGGGAGGACCCGGACTCTTGGCTGACGCAACGCCGCCGACGTGGATTCCAGAGCATCGGAGGCGAGTCCGACGTGGGACCAGCACCCAGTTTTGCCACCTGACCGATAACATTGGGATAGCAGTGAGTGGACACGCAGGCAGATACATCCGCTGGTTGCTCGTCAAATGGAAACTGGCTGACGCTGCGGAAGGTACGGGTGCGCGCCGGCTACTCGACAATGGCTTACGCTATGGAAGGTACAGGTGCGCTCTGGCTACTCGACAATGGCTGACACTACAGAAGGTACGGGTGCGCTCCGGCTACTAGAGGTCGGGGTTTCTTCGTGTAGCGCTTCTGCCGGTAGTGCAGAGATCGGGCCAGCTCTCGTCGGACACGTCGAAGGTCAGCTCAACGTACGCGCGGATTCCCCTTGTGGCAGGGTCAGCGACAGCGTAAAGAGTGTTACTACACCCAGGTGCCTTCTAACTACTCTACGCATGTGAGGAGTCTCCGATGATAGGCCGGTCCTACTGTAGTGGAACAGGAAGCTGCTTCCTCTGTCGCCTCCACACGGGATCCACAAGCCTTCGATGGGCTCCTTCGAGGAACGGACTCCTTGCGTAGCCAACCACCTTTGCATACAGATTCTCCGGTTGGTCTGTTCACCGAAGTTAAACCGTTGGGGGCGGTTAATCCTTGGATGGATAACCTCCTGGGCACAACAGGTTTGGTGGAAGTCATCTTAACCCTTATCTTGTCCACCAGAGGGTGACATACATTCGAATAAGAATAGTTAAAGGGTAGCGCCGGAGTGGCTTGGCGCCGCTAGGCTTCACGCTAATCCGGGCTAGCCTTCAAGTAAAGCCTTTGGGCTATTTTCTTATTTTCTATAGTATAACCTGTGTATGGCAGGGCACAATTGAAGCCGTTAGCCTCAGGCTGATATGGGTTAAGATGCGGCAGCACGTTCCTTCTCTCAGGATGGGTACCTAGGGGCTCCACACGTCCAGGGATGGCATGGGGATTAGGACTTTGATGACCGTTCAGCTGGATCACAGTCCTTTGGAGACGCGCGGCGAACCCCTGCCTCAGCTCCGCGTCCGAGATGATCGCAACCCTGGCAGCAACTGTTTGTACAGACGCAGAGCAGTTGGCGCGGCACGCTGGGAGATGGACAGTCAGCACTCACACCAAGAGGCTTCTCGGGTGCGACAGTGGATGTGATTGCAGCGACAGTACGGATACGAGGAAGAGTGGAGAGTATGGCAGGCCTGATATGCAGCAGAGCAACTCTCCCCACAGGCCGGACTACCCCCATTTGGACCGAGTTCGTCTAGGGGTTCCCAAGCAGATCGGACCCCTCAGCATCATTCGAATTTCCCGGGTGGCAGGCACTTATTGACACCTAGCACGGACCAGCGCCGGTACAGACCTCTCGGATCGAGCACTGTCATCCTTAAGACGGCCGGCTTCCGCTGACGATGCGGGGAGATCTAACAGGAAGACTACTTGATACTGCTCTTCACAGACCTTACGTTTCTGGCAAAGAATCGCCTCCCAGCGTCGGCGCTCCAAGTATTGTCCATCCATCCTCTCAGAACAACAGAATAGGATGGGGAATCCCGCCTACAGGACCCCGTCAGAGCGCTTAAAGTTACCTGCGCAGAACTAAGCCACTTTTACAAGGGCGCTTGCACCTATTCCTGCCCTTCTCTCCGGGCAGACGAGATATATGCACAGACGATCTGATCCTGGCTCTGCTAGGCGATACGGGAGGCATACAAAGAGCTCGCCCCTGCACAAATCAAGACCTTGCTTATCAGGGCACATGAAGTCAGAGCAGTGGCAACGAGCATCGCCTTTGACTGCAACTGCGCGGTCAGCGACATCGTGGCAGCCGTGGGTTGGCGGGCCGAATCTACCTTCGCCCGCTTCTACCTATGAGATCTATCCGGCCAGTGCGACAACCTGGCCTTACTGGGGGACATATCAGCAGCGCAGCACTCCCTCCAGGCGCCTCAGGCGCCGTAGGTAACGCCTAGCTAAAATTGTCGGGAGTGGGCGCGTAGGGTGGGACCCTCAATTTACGCGCAGAGGCGCTTGGGCGTGGGACAGGTGGCCCAGGATCTGCAGCACGATCCTCCTATTCGCCATTGTTCCTAGTAGTAATGCTGTCGGTAATGATTTTGAGGAAATAAATAAATTTTTCTCTAAAATGTATTTTTTCGAAAAGTACTTACCGACGGCATTACTCAGAGGTCCCTCTCGCCTTCCCCGCTTGCCGCAGTCGAGCTAAGACTCAGAGACTGTTGGGAAACGGTGAGCGCGCCACCGGATAGGGGGAAGGGGAGGCCTGGTAACGACACCCTTAGTGATTGCCTCCCCTGTGGTAATGTACACAAGTTTTTTGGGCTAAAATTGTTAAGCTAAGCGAAGTATTCCTAGTAGTAATGGCGTCGGTAAGTATTTTTGGAAAAAATACATTTTAGAGAAAAATTATTTTTTTCTGTTTTCAGCCATACGATGAGCAGTTTTTGAAAAACTGTGACCCACCAATCAAGTTCCTGTCCTTCCATTCGTACATCCGTAAATTGACGGGTGGTGTAGACAAGTAAGAAAAATGTCTCTATTTTTAGTGGGTTTTTTTGGGTGGGGGTTTGACACATTCAGTACTGACACTATACAGCAAGAGATGTATTGACCATGCTAGTTCAAGGGTGGTGCTGGAATAGCTTGGCACCTTCAGGCACCAAGCTATTTTGGCACCACCCTGGAACTAGCATGGTCAGTCTGTCATTGAAATTACTTTGTAATCTTTAAAAGACAACTCCCAGCTTTGGGAATTTCAGACCTTAGTGTAGAAAGAGTTAACCCTTTGGCTATCAGTATCAGTAAGTTGAATAGTATTCATTGATATCAAATGCTTTGTGTGTGGGCACTGGATTTTTTATATTTATCTTTGTGACACTTGCACAACTTTGGGAGGCAGCAACAAGGACTGCTCTAGCTGAGGAAGATGGACGGGCCATGGTAGTTCAAAAGTTGTCAGAATAGCTTGGCACCTTCTCAAGCGCCAAGCCGGCCTGGCACTACTCTAGACCTGTTGTGGTCAATCCATCTCCGGCTGTGGCGTCTTACACCATTTAGCCCTGAAACACTGCAGCAGGGGGTGGCTCAACTTTGAAAATTCAGTGGTAGTGCCAGATTAACTAGGCGCCATCAGGTGTCGAGCGAATCTGGCACAATCCTTGAATTATCAGGGGAAATCCATCTCCTGTATCTGGAGCATGGTCATTAGGTGACGCCTCCAAACTGTTGGAAGTGTGGTCTTGGGGTTAAACAGGTTAATGTTGTATTTTCTATGTTTGTTTCAAAGCTTCCTTAACCCTGTCAGCCCCAAGGTCCCATTTTTCACATTTGGGGGGTGTTGCCTAATGACTATGTACCAGTTGCAAAAGATGGCTTGACCGTGATAATTCAAGGCTAGTGCCAGATGAGCTTGGCGCCTTTAAGGCGCCAAGCTCATCTGGCACTACCCTTGAATTATCACGGTCAAGCCGTCTCCTGCTGTAGGGATCCGGGGCTGAAAGGGTTAATATTTTCCTGACAACAGGGGCTAAGGGTTAATATTTTCCTGACAACAGGGGCAAATTTGTGAACCTGGAGAACATTTCGTGCAAGATAAAGCCCGGGTGTAGGGAGCATCCTCCCTGGCCGAGAGGGATCTGCTCCAAATGTCAGCCCAACGCTGTCACTCTCAACAGACAGGTGAGATTTGTCTGCTACTCTTGGTAGTTTGCCCCCTAAGCCCAAATTTTTGTAGATATCCTCTGAGGTCTGTATCACAGTTCTGGAGATGGATGGGCCATGATATTTCAAGGTTGGTGTCAGAATAGCTTGGCGCCTCTAGGCGCCAAGCTATTCTGACACCACACTTGAAATATCATGGTCAGTCCTCATCCTTTTGTAGTCTTTCAGGGCTTTGTGTTAACCAGGGTGTCCACTGCAGGAGCTCGCTCAGGCTATAGGGTAGTGCCAGATTAGCTTAGCACCTTGAGGAAATGTATCAAACATGACAGCTGAAGGGTTGTGCCAGATTAGCTGGGCACCTGTCCAGGTGCTCGGCTAATCTGCCATGTCCCTTAGCTGGTTAGAAAGGCATCAAGCTCGAATCGTCTTCTACAGCGTCAATTTAGTGTTCCACAGATTACTGTAAAATGTTCGTGATCGGCCTCTGAGTGGAAGACGGTTAAAGGGTATAGTATGCATTAGTATTTATAGAAGATAATTTGTCGGCAAAAACGTGACTGCAGGCACAAATCTATTGCTCTTTTATTCATAACACATTTAGCCCCAACGCCCTGCGGCGAAGATGCATTGACCTTAATAATTCAAGGGTAGTGCCATGTAAGTTTGGCGCCTAAAGGCGCCAAGCTTCTCTGACACTTCTTCTTCTTCTTCTTCTCGAACGCCGTCACACTTGGAGTTTGGCTCTCAAAATAAAATCTGTGGTCTTCTGTAGTGCCTCCACAGGCCCGTACAGTTTCTCTTGTAGAGTGGCGGGCTTCGGCCATATCTCCTCCCTCAGCGGCTGGTGGTTCCCACAGTCCTGGAGGATGTGCTCTGTGGTCTGCTCTGCTTCTCCACAAGGGCACAGGGGAGATGGCACGAGGTGGAAGCGTCTGTGCATGTGGAAATTGAGTCGGTTGTGCCCGGTCCTCAGACGAAAGATGGTCACCTGCTCTTGTCTGGACAGCTGATGGTAACTGTCTATGGGCCGTTGTGGTGGTCTGTACACAGACTTAATGATGGTCTTCATCTCTGTGAAGCTGACTCCATTTTCATCTTGTTCTTTCTCTGCGCCCGCTTTTGCCATTCTGTCAGCTTCTTCATTGCCGTAGATGCCACAGTGTGAAGGGATCCACTGCAGCACCAGTCTGGTGCACTTGATGTTTTGCAGTGCCTCTTGTAGACGTGGCAGTTTGCTTGCTGTTGCTGCCTCAAGGACAGACATGGCATCAGTAAGGAAGACAATCTGGGCATCAGGGTCTGCAGTGCCACTAAGGGTGTTAGCTGCGTGGACCAGGGCTTCCACCTCAGCTCTGTAATTTGTGCAGTGAAGGCCTGTTGGTACTGCCTCTGCCTGCCATTTTCCGTTTGGGTACTGAATGTACACCCCAGCCCCTCCATCCTGAACTGCATCTGTGGCTGATCCATCGGTGTATGCCCGTATCCATGCTTCCTGGGGATACTTTTCTTCGAGCATGGCCAGTGTCAGGGCTTTCTTGCTCACAGTGCTGTGCTCATCTCTGGTGGTGATGTAGGGTACCGTGGAAGAGATGGTGATGTTGTTTCCTCAAAAACATTACCGATGACATGACTTTATGGAAATGTCTACTTCTAGCTCAATTTTAGCCTACTTACCCGTTGTGTGCCCACACAACCCGGGAGGCACTCGGGGAACCCCCCTAGAGGGGCCGAGAGTTGTCTCCCGTTTCCCGCCTTACCGGCTCCGGTCACGAGACCGGCCAGTTTTGCTACTTCGCTCGTACAGAGAAGACGTGTCTGGCCTTGCTCTCGCGCCGCTTCGACCGGTCCTTCTCTTGCCTACGCTCGTTGCCTCTTCATGTGCCCTGCCTCTGCTGGCGTCGTTCTGCTGCTCTTCTCTACGCTGTGGAGGTGTATGACTACCCTTCCCCCTGTTCCCGATTCGTCTCGGAGGTAAGGTAGCGGTAGTTTCCCACAGCCGGCCCTCGGGCCGAGAGCCGGCTACCGTTGGGCTTTCCTTTCGGCTTTGCTACTACGTGGGCGCCAGTTGTTGAGCTTACGCTTCGGCGCCTTGCACGACCTTTTTTACGAGTCTCCTCGAGGGACGTCGCCTTCTCTCCTTTGGTATTTCACTGTTACGAGAAGACGTTGCCTTGTAGACTAGGGTTTCTGTTCTCGTAGGGCCTTCGGGCACCCACACGCCGTTCGTCTACCTTAAAGGCCCTTTAGCTCTGGGAGACTGTAGCCACTATTTACGCGCCGGTGGTCACGGCGCTTGGAGTACCTTGGTGTGGGGCTAGGCTCCCTTGTCCGCCTTTGCGACCTTGTGCTCTTTGTCTGTTGCAGGAACCAAATGCTTACCTGCGCTCAATGCGGCGACTTCAAGTGGCCGACGGACGACCATGCGGTCTGCCTCCCCTGCTCGGGCTGCGCCTCGGACCATCTCTGCGATGTCTGTGCGACCTGGCCGGAGTTCCGTTGGTCTGACCTCTGGAGTTTTTTACCGGCGAGAGCGACCTCCGTCTGCTATCTCTCGTCCCACTCCTGTTGACGTCGCCCCTGTGGTAACGACCGCTCTTCCTCGCCTCGGCCTCTCGGAACGGATTGATCGTCGGGACTCTGCGTTGTTCGCTGACCAGAGGACTGCCACTGCTGCCACGCCCGCTGACCCTTCCGGAGGGTCTGTTTGCTGGCAAAGCGCCCGCCTCACTGAGCCCGGCCTGCAGCAGTTCGCCACGAGCCGTCCCACGTTGACTGGCCTTGCTCCTCTCTCTCTCCACGATAAGCCCGCTGATCCTTCCGGAGGATCTGTACACCGGCATAGAGCCCTTCTCACTGAGTCCGGCCAGGAGAGACGTCAGCCTCAACCTACGCGACACAGTCGCGCCCCCGACCTTTCCCGTTCCACCGTCAGTGCTGACACTCGCGCCGCCGGAAGGATCGTTCCCCCCGCCGGGAGCGTCGCCGCTCCCCCCGCCACTCCTCGTTGCGCGCTCGGTCGCGCTCGCCTTTCGCAGTTCGATGCGTTCGCTGCATCACCGCCATCGTCGACCTTCCCGTGATCGGCACTCCTCTTCGGTTGTCCGCCGTACTTCACCCAGAAGAAGCCTCGCACTGGACAGGACCCCTCCTCGCTCCTTCCCGCGGTCGCCTTGGCGATCCCCGCCTCCGTCGTCGCTGCCGGCTTGTGCCCGGGCTTCCCGTGAGGTTCGAGATGCGCCCCCGCCCAAGCTTCGACCTTCCTTGGTGCCTCACCCGCCTTCTCGCCACCCCCTGGACGAAGAAGCCCTCAGCGTGCTGCCCGAAGACTCCGTCTCAGCCCTGTTGGAGGAGGATGCTCGCTCCCTTTCGCCCTCCGACGTCGGTGATGATGTCCCCTCGTCCCTTCCGTCGTCGTCCCGGGCGGAGACCCTCCTAGCCTTGGATGAAACCGCCAGGATCATCGCGGCCACTCTGCCAGCGGACTCCTGCCCAGCCTCTCCCCCCCCTGAAGAGGAAGGTCTCGGCCTTTGTGGATGCCGAGCGTCAGGTGAAGAGGTTCAAGTCGCTTCCCCAGCCGCCTGGATTTAAGGAGCTGCGAGATGTCTTCTCAGCGCTCCTGCAACTTCCCGCGTCTCGAGAGCCGGTGTTCTTCTCCGATCGTCGCTGGCCGGCTGGCCTGGACATCGCCTTCCGGCGGGATTGGTATGCCGGTCATTCCCAGGCTTTCTCCATCCCTCTTCCTGCGATCGACCCCCCGGCCGTGTCGCAAGCTGGCGGCTCCGCCCTCCTTCGCCGTTCCTTCCCTCGTGGCCTGGATTTGACTGCGTCTCTGGTGCGGAACACCTTAGCCTGCGCTGGGTTCCTGGAGCTGCTCACTCAAGCCCTGGTTCGTCGTGTGGAAGACGCTTGGCAGCCTTCTATCACGCCTCTCCTTGGGGATTTACTCGTCTTAGCGGAAGTCGCCAACCGAGCCGCCTACCACTCGTCCGTTAACGCTATGGCTGCCTCCGCCAACTGTGACCTGATGCGTCGAGACGCCCTTCTGCTTGCCTGCCGAGGGATACCACCTGACCTGCGTGCGCAGCTTCGTCGTGCTCCGCTGGGTGGCCCCCTGCTTTCGGCGACACCTGGTCATCCGTTCGAGCCTCCAACCCCGACCGCTGGCCTGTGAGTGCTCCTCCTCCCCGCCGC
Source organism: Semisulcospira habei (assembly GCA_036245525.1). Taxonomy (NCBI): domain Eukaryota; kingdom Metazoa; phylum Mollusca; class Gastropoda; family Semisulcospiridae; genus Semisulcospira; species Semisulcospira habei. The sequence goes on along the minus strand of BTPG01000008.1, from coordinate 7,607,166 downwards.
TTTCCGTCCTCCCGACAGGCTAGGGGTCGCGCCTCGCGGTCAGTTAGACCCGCTGCTGCGTCAGCCTCTGCTTCGGCCCTGAGCAGGCCCCCGCCTTGGCCGTCCTAGACCCTCCAGGGCCTGTGTCCCTGCCTGGCCCCGTCCCACCCGGCGACCGGGTCGCGGGCGGGCTACCTGACTGCCCCCCAGCCTTGCACCACCGACCACTTCGGGGTCTCCGGTCGGTGGGAGGCTAGCCTTTTTCAGCGGAAATTGGCTCACACTCTTCCCGACGACCCCTGGATTTGCGACACCGTCTCGGCCGGTCCTCCGGATCGCATTTCGCAGCCCGCCTCCTTTGCGTCGCTCCCCCCTTTGGACCGAGATCCCCAGCGACCCGTTGAAGGCCTCCGCTCTTCGGGGAGAGGTCTCCTCCCTCCTGAGGAAAGCCGCCACGGAGGTGGTACGCGTCCCCTACTCCCCAGCCTTCTACAGCCGCTTGTTCGTCGTTCCGAAGCCTGGAGGGAGATGGCGACCGGTGATCGATCTCTCGGCCCTGAACAAGTACATTACGGCCCCCTCCTTCCGGATGGAGACTGCACGAGCCCTGAAAGCCGCGGTCCAGCCTCTGGACTTCGCAGTCAGCCTGGACCTTTCAGATGCGTACCTGCATGTCCCGATGCACCAGGCCTCCAGGAAGTTCCTCCGCTTTGCGATCGACGGCGTGGTATACCAGTTTCGCGCGCTCCCGTTCGGTCTCAACCTCAGCCCCTGGGTGTTCACCCGGCTGATGGACGCCGTAGTCGCCAAGGCCCGACAGTCCTCCTCCAGTCCGACGTCGAATTACCTAGACGACCTCCTCCTACGCAACCAGTCAGAGACCTCGCTCGCGTCGGACAGGGATGCGCTGCTACTGCTTCTGGCACACTTGGGCTTCCTAGTGAACGACGGCAAGTCGGATCTCTCGCTGTCCCGCCGCTTCGTGCACCTGGGCATGGAATTTGCGACCGACCTCAACACGGTGCGCCTCCCAGCCCCCCGGATCCAGAAGATTGCGGACCTAGCCGGTCAGTTAGCACGACAGGACGTGGCCCCCGCCAGAGTCTGGCTCCAGCTTTTGGGCCTGCTGGACGCCGCAGCGGACCTTATCCCCCTAGGTCGTCTCTACTCCCGGCCGTTCCAGCTGCATCTCCTACTCCATTGGCGCCCGTCGTCAGGCGACTTAACGACGTTGGTTCCGGTGCCCCAGATGCTGCTGCCTCATCTTCGTCGGTGGACCGACCACTCGTGGCTAGCGTCGGGAGTTCCCCTGGCCGCCCCTCCACCCCAGACCTCGCTTTGTGTCGACGCCAGCCTCACTGGGTGGGGCGCCCATCTCCTTCCTCGGTTCCTCTCGACTTCGGGGCCCGGGCCCGCGGACTTAGCGCACACTCACATCAATTGGCTGGAGATGCAGGCTGTGTGGCAAGCCCTGCAGTTCTGGGAGGATCTCCTCAGACACCAGGAGCTACTCGTCCTCTCGGACAACACGACTGTGGTGGCTTACATCCAGAAACAAGGTGGCACTCGCTCCCGACCTTTGTAGGCCCCTCTACCGGATGTTGCGTTGGTGCGAGGACCGGGGTTTTACCATTCGAGCCCGACATCCCCGGACACCTGAATGTCTTAGCCGACTCGCTGTCTCGCCGCGGCCAGCTCCTGCACACGGAATGGACCCTTCGGCAGGACATCTTTCGGATGATCTGTGCCAGGTGGGAGACTCCCCAGGTCGACTTGTTCGCCACAAGGTGGAACCATCAGCTGCCGCTCTTCGTCTCCCCGATTCCCGATCCACTTGCCTGGGCTGTCGATGCACTCTCCATTCCCTGGGACGGCCTGGGGGCTTACGCCTTCCCCCCGACGGTGCTCGTACCCAAAGTCCTTCTCAAGCTTCGGGGATGCTCGGCGGTCCTGCTGTTAGTTGCGCCGTTCGCCTGGAACCGCTCCTGGACCACCGACCTTCTCAGCCTCGCCACGGACCCGCCCCTGCTGCTTCCCGCCCCACGCACCATGCTCAAGCAACCGCGTCAGCCGCTGTTCCACCCCTGCCCGGAGCGGCTCCTCCTTCACGCCTGGAGGGTGTGCGGCAAGCCCTCGGAGCTAGAGGCTACTCGGGTGCAGCAGTGGAGGCGATCGCTTCGGCCCGCAGACCTTCCACCATCCGAGTCTACGAGGGAAAGTGGCGAGTCCTGTGTTCCTGGTGCTCTGAGCACGGCCTGTCACCCACGGAACTGACTAATCCTCAGCTGGCGGACTTCTTCCTCTGGCTCTTTCGAGACTTAGGCCTGGCCCCCATCACCGTGAGGGGTTACCTGTCCATGATCGCTGACACTTATCGACACCTTGGACACCCAGACCCGGGCGCCTGCAAAGACTTAGCCGACCTTATGGGTCACTTCGGCATCCAGCGCCCAACACACCGCTCACTCCTTCCCCGCTGGGACCTGCCCGGGGTGCTAACGTGGTTAAATTCTGACAGATTTGAACCCTTACCTTTGGCCCGTTTCGCAGATGTGACACGAAAGACGTGCTTCCTGCTGGCCCTTGCTACCGCCTCTCGGGTGAGTGAGCTACACGCACTCTCGGCGCGGCCTACCTGCCTACAGTTCCGAGCGGACGGGTCTGTTCAACTCCTCACTGACCCTGCCTTCCTGGCCAAGAACAGGTCCCCTCTGACGGCACCTCAGGTTATCACCTTACGGCCGCTAAGAACCAACCCTCTGTCTCAGGAGACCAGGCAACAGGATCCCGTGCGCGCCCTTAGAGTTTATCTGCGACGATCTAAAGCCTCCCGCAGAGGGCGTTCGCGCCTCTTCCTACCTCTGAGACCCAGCAGGAATGACATAACAGCCCAGACGATCTCGTCCTGGCTCCGCTGGGTTATACGCTCCGCGTATCAAGATATCTCCCCGCAGGGAGCGAAGAGGCTGCACATTCGCGCACATGAGGTACGAGCCTTGGCCACGAGCCTCGCATTTGACCGAAACTGCGCTGTCAAGGACATCGTGGCAGCCGTGGGCTGGCAGACTGAATCTGTATTCGCCCGCTTCTACCTCAGGGACCTGGCAGGCCAAAGAGAGAATCTCGCACTAGTGAGGGACATCGCCGCGGCGCAACACTCCCTCCCGGCGCCACCGGCGCCTATCTATGCACTTCGCTAAAATTGTCGGGAGGTTGCGACTGGGAGGACGGCGCTGTTTACCATTAAGAGTTGCGCGGCACCCTCCTCCTCATCGCAATTCTTCCATAAAGTCATGTCATCGGTAATGTTTTTGAGGAAACAAATTCATTTTTCTCTAAAAGGTATTTTTTCGAAAAATACTTACCGATAAAGTCATGTCATCGGTAAGTATTTTTCGAAAAAATACCTTTTAGAGAAAAATGAATTTTTCTGGCTTACTTTCCCAAGGTGGAAGGTCGCTAGCAGGATTCAGAGCCTCTACCTGTGCAGGCAGCTTTGCCTGGTGTTTTCTCTGCAGTGCTCTCGTCTCCTTCACAAAGCTTGATCTTTTCAGTCTTCCTGAGGTTGGTTGTTTCATCCTAGCATCTGATACTATCCTTGAATTATCATGGTCGATCTATCGCCTGCAACTAGTACATAGTCGTCGGGTAACATCTGAAAAATTTGGGAAAAGTGGCCCTGGGATTATATGGATTAAACTCAGAATTATTACATATTGTTATATGGCATTGTTTCAGCCTTACCGCCATGTGGATTACATCATGTTTGAGAATCCCACAGTTGCTGACCGCTTGCTGAACTACTGGAGAGGTACTGGCAACCAGCGTATAGGCATCATGTATGGCCGATATGAAACTCACAAAGACGTCCCTCTGGGAATAAAAGCCACAGTCGCTGCCATCTATGAACCACCCCAGGTATGTTATCCTAGCAGAGGTATCCATCTGTTTGACCCTTTAAGCCTGACAGAGTAAACCATGATAGTTCAACGGTGGTGCCAGAACAGCCTTGGCACCTTTAACCCATTACATCCTGAGGCTGATTTTGTAAAATGTGCTTACTGTCCTGTGAAGGCTACGTTACAGATTAGGAGATAGATCAACTGACTTAGTTCAAGGGTGGTGCCAGAATAGCTTGGCGCCTGAGGCGCCAAGCTATTCTGACACCACCCTTGAACTATCAGTCAACTTTATTTCAAGCAATAGGTGTATCAGGATGAAAAGGGTTATGAGGTGTCAAAGCTGTTCTGGTACCACCCTTGATCTATTATGGTTGATGTGTCTTCTATACTGCAATTTTGTCCTTTGATGACAACGACCTTAGGACTCTAAGAGTTTAAAAGCAAGAAAGGTAATGCATTTTACCAGCATGGTATGGTATGGTGGTATGGTATCTCCGATGCGCACATATCCATCTAATTAAAGATGCTCAAGGCGCCGTAGGGATGGAAGCTGAAGCTTTGAAAGCCTGCTGCTACTAAGCGCTACTTTATGTGCAAACCTCCACCCTACTATTAACTTCGGTGCATGTGATATATTTCTGTTTCCATTTCACCGGCCCTACCGGGCCTTCTCTTTTCGAGTAGTACTTACTTACTTACGCCTGTCACCCCTACCCGGGTATAGGCCGTCGACGAGAGACCTCCAGCAACTCCTGTCCTGTGCTTCTCCTTCGATTCTACTCCAGGTGGTTCCCAGTCTCTTGATGTCTGCTTGGAGGTCTCGACGCCAGGAGTTTCTCGGCCTACCTCTTTTCCTCTTTCCCTGGGGGTTCCATGACAATGCCTGCCTAGTGATACTGGAAGCTGGCTTTCTCAGACTGTGACCGATCCATCCCCATCTTCTTCGCCCAATTTCATTCTCTGCTGTTATCTGCTCTGTTCTCTCCCAGAGTCTGACGTTGCTGATCTTCTCTGGCCAGTGGATTTTCAAAATTCTTCTAAGGCAACTGTTCATGAAGGTCTGTACTCTGTTGACTGTGGTTTTTGTCAATCTCCATGTCTCTGCTCCATATAGGAGAACTGCTTTTACATTGGAGTTGAAAATCCGGACTTTGGTGTGTTGTGACAGCTCTCTGGAACTCCACACTTTTTTCAACTGGAGAAAGGCTGCTCTGGCTTTACCGATTCGTGCTCTGACATCTGCATCAGTGCCGCCTTTTTTGTCTATGATGCTCCCGAGATAGGTGAAGGACTCCACCTCCTCCAACGGGGTGCCAGCAAGCAAGACTGGTTCTTCCCTGGTTGCGTTCAGCCTCATTGTCTTTGTTTTCTGTTTGTGAATGGTGAGGCCCACTTGGGACGAGATGTCAGCAAGCCTCGTGGTCTTGTCCTGCATTTGTTGATGAGTGTGGGACAGTAATGCCAAGTCGTCTGCAAAATCGAGGTCGTCAAGCTGTGTCCACAGTGTCCACTGTATTCCACTTCGTCTGTGCTCTGTGGTCATCTTCATGACCCAGTCTATGGCCAGTAGGAAGAGGAACGGAGACAGCAGACACCCCTGCCTGACACCAGTTCTGACCTGGAGCTCTCTGGTGAACTGCCCTTCGTGGATCACGCGACATGTCATGCCATCATAGCTGCTCTTGATCAGGCGGACGAGCTTTGTGGGTACACCGTAGCGTCGTAGGAGTTTCCACAGAGTCTCTCGGTCCACGCTGTCAAATGCTTTCTCATAATCCACAAAGTTGACGTACAGCGGGGAGCTCCACTCCAGAGACTGTTCCACGATGATGCGGAGAGTGGCGATCTGGTCTGTACATGATCGGTTCTTCCTGAATCCTGCTTGCTGGTCTCTCAGCTGGGGGTCAACGGAGCTCTTCATTCTCTCTAGGATGATCCTGTTGAAGACCTTTCCTGGTACTGACAGCAAGGTGATTCCTCTGTAGTTGGAACACTTGCTGAGGTCGCCTTTCTTGGGAAGCTTGATTAGGTACCCCTCCTTCCAGTCAGCTGGCATCACCTCCTCTTCCCAGATCTTTCCAAACAGTGGGTACAGCATCTCAACTGTTGTCTCTAGGTCTGCTTTCAGAGACTCCGCTGGGATGCCATCTGGCCCTGCTGCTTTGCCATTCTTCAAAAATGCCACTGCTTTTCTGATCTCTTCCCGGCTGGGTCTGTCACAGCTGATGGGTAAGTCGGTCTCTGCCGGCTGGATGTCGGGGGGGTCGGGTGGGCTAGGTCTGTTCAGTAACTCTTCAAAATACTCGGCCCATCTGTCGAGTTGGTCTGCTCTGTCTGCAATAGGCTTGCCTTCTTTGTCTTTTACTGGTCTTTCTGTATGTTTTCGAGTAGTGGTAATGGGATTTTTAACGTGCACACTTGATGATTATGTGTGCTGTACACACGAAGGTGAGACAGGCAACCGTAAGCCGAGTCTGTACGTAAATTTGACTCGATTGGAATGAGGATAAGTCCACATCCCATTCCTGCCCACCAGGGGATTCGAACCCGGGATCTTACGACTGCCAGCGCAGTGTCTTATCCACTAAGCTACGTCCCCATGTCTTAATAATATTGCTGCTGGAAGGATGTCTCAGTTTGAAATTAATTGTAACAAATATAACTGAATTGGCATCCGCATTGTGTCACCTGGGTTTTCAAGGGTTTTAAAAAATATTTTTATTTATGATGTTTCTGTGCATTTGTTATTTATGATATTAATCTGTACATTTCTCAATTGAGTGTGTCCTTTATCACAATCTTTCTACTTTTCTTTTGACTGCTGAGCCAATTTGTTTTTGATGACAATGTTTCTGATCAAAGCTGCAATATTTCAGTTGAGTTGTTCTTCCACCATCATCGGCGAATCATGCATACTGACTCTTTTGTTTTGCAGAATAATTCCCCTAATGGGATTGAATTGTTGCCGGATCCCAAAGAAGAGCGAGTAACAGAGGCAGCGAAAAAGCTTGGTCTGCTGCCGGTTGGGTGGATTTTCTTGGATCTGGTGGCAGAGGACCTTTCCAAAGGGACAGTCAAAAACTTCAGAGGCAACATTGTGAGTAGGTTATCTCACCATCTTCAGGAACCATGATGAATAAATGAAGGGCCATGTGAAATTTGAACCCGGTTAAGTTTTGACATTTCAGCAAGATACATGTATATAATATTGACCATGATAGTTCAAGGGTGGTGCCAGAATAGCTTGGCGCCTGGAGGCGCCAAGCTATTCAGGCAACACCCTTGAACTGTCATGGTCAGTTTATTTCCTGAGCTGTAATGCAGACTTCAGAAAGCAGCTAAAATACACGAGATGATAATATGATACTGAAGCTAGCCTTTGTTTACCATGCTAATTTGTGCGTGTGTTCCAGGATTCCCACTTTTTGAGTGCGGAAGAATGCATAATGGCAGCAGACTTTCAAAACAGACATCCCAACCCCTGCAAGTTGTCCCCTGAAGGACACTTCGGATCCAAGTTTGTCACCGTCATCGCCACAGGTAGCTTTCATGTATTTAACCCTTTTCATCCTGATACACCCATTGCTGGAAATAAATGTGACTATGATAGTTCCAGGGTGGTGCCAGAGTAGCTTGACGCCTGAGGCGCCAAGCTGTTCTGGCACCACCCTTGAACCAAAATGCTTGATCCATGTCCTAATCTGTACTGTAGCCTTCATAGGACAATAAGCAACTTTTTGAAAATCAGCCTCAGGATGCAATGTGTTAAATCAGTTCCAGTTTTCAGTTTTTGAATAGAAGTTTGTCCAAAAAATATCTAAATTCAAGAAAAATATCTGTGGAGGATGATGTTATTTTAACAGCCATTGCATATCTATTTAACGGTGACTGAGGCAGAGTGCTTGACAAGAATTGAAAAGTCCTGATCACCCGGTGTTTGCAAACTGAAAATTGTTGTCTCATGAAAGACGGGCAGCATGACTTTATGTTAGTGTTCTTGGTATGTGAAGAGATCAAATTTCCCCAGTCCGACTATGCCATGAGACTAGTTGTTTTCTCAAAACCCTTACCGATGGCATTACTATATGGAAGATACCCTTTAGCAGACCTGGTCCCAGTTCTTCCACTGGTTCAGCCCCCACCTCCAGCGGTGGACAGATCTGTCGTGGTTGGCGATGGGCGTGCCCCTGCACTCTCCTCCCTGGTGGTCCATTTGCACCGACGTGAGCCAGTTGGGCTGAGGGGCACACCTTTTACCGGACTCTGTCTCTGCCTTGGGCCTCTGGCCCTGGGAACTCGCCGGCAAGCACATCAACTGGCTGGAATTGAAGGCGGTGTGGTTAGCCCTCAGCACCTGGCGGGAGCCTCTGGGGCAACATGACAGTGGTGGCCTACATACAGAACCAGGGTGGGCACTCGCTCGCCCTCGCTGTGCATCCTCCTTTACCATCTCCTGCTCAGGTGCAGGGTCCGGGCATTGCTCTCCGGGCCCGCCACATCCCGGGCCGCCTAAACGTCCTCGCGGACTCCCTCTCTCGGCGCGGCCAGCTTCTCCACACGGAGTGGTCCCTGCACCCGGACATCTTTCGCCTGATCTGCGCTCTTTGTCTCGCTCGTCCCAGACCCCCTCGCCTGGGCGGTAGATGCGTTCTCCTTCCCTTGGGATGGGTTGGTCGCCTACGCTAACCCCCCCGTCCGTCCTGGTGCCCAAGATCCTGTGGAAACTTCAGGGATGCTCCACGGTTCTCTAGCTGGTGGCCCCCTTCAGCTGGGCCAAGAGCTAGACCACCGACCTCCTCGCTCTAGCGACGGACCCACCCCTGAAGCTCCCCACCCCGCCCTCGATGCTTAAGCAGCCCTGACAGGCTCTCTTCCACCCATGCCCGGAGCAGCTCCTCCTACACGCTTGGAGGTTGTCTGGCAAGCCCTCACCGATAGAGGTTTCTCGGGTGCGGCGGTGGAGGCGATCGCAGCAACCCACAAACTTTCTACCAGAAATGTCTATGAAGGGAGATGGCTGGTCTTCCAGTCCTGGTGCGCCACCCAGCAGCTCCCCCCCCCCCCCCCCCCCCCCCCCACACGGATCTGACTACCCCCCAACTGGCGGATTTCTTCTTGTGGCTCTTCGCAGATCAGGGCTTAGCGCCAATTACCATCAGGGGATACCGGCCCATGATTGCGGACACTTACCGCCACCTGGGCCTCCCAGATCTGGGCGCTTGCAATTACCTATCGGACCTTATGGCTGACTTTGAGCTCCAACAGCCAGTCTCCCGTTCGCTCATCCCTCATTGGGACCTCGTCTGGGTGCTGACTTGGCTAAACTCGGACCGCTTCGAACCCCTGCCCTTGGCGCGGTTCTCCGACCTGACCCGGAAGACGTGTTTCCTCCTGGCCCTCGCCACTGTGTCCCGAGTAAGCGAGTTACATGCCCTCTCGGTGTGTCCTGCCCAGTTCAGGTCCGATGGCTTGGCGCAGCTCCTCGCCGATCCGTCCTATCTGGCCAAAAACCAGCCTCCCTCAGCTGCACCCCAGGTGCTTACCATCCGGCCGCTCAGAGGTACGGATCAATCCCGTGTGTCTTGCCAGCGGGACCTGGTCCGGGCGCTGAGGATTTACCTGCTTCGCACAAAGCCGCACCGCCAGGGGTGCTCCCGCCTCTTCCTGCCCCTATCATCGGGCAGGTCTGATATCTCAAAGCAGACGATTTCGTCCTGGCTGCGGTGGGTCATACGGTCAGCTTACAAAGACCTCTCCCCTGACGGTGATAAGAGGCTGCATATCAGGGCGCACGAAGTGCAAGCAGTAGCCACCAGCATGGCGTTTGACTGCAACTGCTCAGTGAAAGACATTGTGGCGGCGGTAGGCTGGCGGGCCGACTCTACCTTCACCCGCTTCTACCTCCGCGACCTATCCGGCGAGAGTGACTCCCTGACCCTGGTGGGGGACATCTCCGTGGCCCAGCACTCCCTCCGCGCGCTGGAGGCACCCTAGGTAACTCTTAGCTGAAATCGTTGGGAGTGCTCCACTTGGGGCCTTCGAGGCTTATGACTCGCAGGGTGTTGTTTCCTCAAAAACATTACCGATGCCATTACTACAATGGAACAACCTATAGCTAGCGTAATTTTAGCCCAAAAACTTACGATGTGTACCTTTAGGGCCAGGGGTGCCGTGACCTGGTACCCGGGTAGCCTCCCTTACCACCCGTTACGGGTAACAGCCCGAGCAGCCAAGCCAAACCAGTTCTTTCCTTTAGCTTGCAGCGTATAGACGTGTTTTCTTAGCCCTCTGCTGTGCCTCTATGGCTGTGTATGGTTCAACGGCTGTGTATGGTTCAAGCTGAACTGGTATCATCGTCAGTGGATTCGTTCCCGGCCTGTGCTTCGCCTTGCCTTGGAACTTTTCTGGCCTTGTGTATTCCGACGGCTGTGTACGGTTCAAGCTGAGCCTGTTTCTTCGTCAGTGGATTTTGTTCCCGGCCTGTGCTTCGCCTTGCCTTGGAACTTTTCTGGGCTTGTGTATTCCGATGGCTGTGTACGGTTCAAGCTGAACTTGTAGCTTCGTCAGTGGAATTCGTTCCCGGCCTGTGCTTTTGCCTTGCCTTGGAACTTTTCTGGCCTTGTGTGTACCGACGGCTGTGTATGGTTCAAGCTGAACTTGTATCTTCGTCAGTGGAATGCATTCCCGGCCTGTGCTTCGCCTTGCCTTGGAACTTTTCTGGCCTTGTGTGCACCGACGGCTGTGTATGGTTCAAGAGTACTTGGACTTTCGACAGTGGCTTCGTTCCCGGCCTGTGCTGTCGCCTTGCCTTGGAACCTTCTGCCCGTGTTGTAGCGTAGGGTCGTGTTCGTAGACCTCTACTGTGCTGCCTACGGCTGTGTATGGTTCTTGGAGCCCTTCGACTTTTCGGTAGCATGACTTCGTTCCCGGCTTGTGCGGTGCCTCGCGGAGCCTTCGACCTGGCGCCAGGTGTGCTCCTGCTTCGGTTTCGCCGTTCAAGTTCACCGTTGCACGGACGAAACCTTCGTCGAGGACCCAGCCTTCCTCTTCCTGGATGCTTCTGGGCCTCTGCTGCTTGGGCGTTTCTTCTTCTTCTTCTTCGGCTACAGGTGCTACCTTTCCCTGCCCCTTGCGAGATGTCCAGGTAAGGTCTCAATGTTCTTGCCAGCGCCGCGCCTCTGACGGCGTGCGCTGGCATCTTTTGCTATCGTTGCTTGTTTTTTAAGGAAGCGATATATTGCTCAGAACAGGATAGTGGGGAAGGGTGGAAGTGTGCGCGGTTTTCGTTTCGAGGAACATGGCCTTCAGCTATGACCAGTCGCTTCGTTGTTTCACTCTATGTTGCAGTGGTCAAGTCCGCTCCTGCACACGATGTGGCAACTTGCAGTGGCTGAGTTACAAGCATGCGATCTACCTCCCCGTCGCTGGTTACGCGTCGGGACACTCCCGTGATGTCTACGCTCTGGGTAGAGGACCTTGGGACACCCAGCTGCGGAGCCTACGGCGTGACAGTTCGCTGCACCGCCCGCAGCCACAAGCATGCTTCGGCCCCGGATCCAGCAGAAACGCACTTCGCTGCCATTGGGGGACGGCATACAAGGCTCCCCCCTTGCGCACCCACTCTCTCGAGTCAGGTCCGCAGCCAGTCCGCTCGCCCCGCTCTGCGAACCCAAACCCCAACTCTTCTTGGGGGACGCCTTGATCCCCCCTTGCGCACCAGCTTGCTCGAGCCAGGTCTTTCGTGAGCTAGCTCGCCCCGCCTTGCGGAACCCAAGCCTCACAAGACCTTCGGCAGCTCTGATCGCCGTTTCTCTCCGACGCCGGCAGCTTCTGCATACGACCCCCGACTTGCGGCCCCAAGTTCGCGACCGCCTGGACTCAGCTCCTTGCCCCTCGCCCGTGTACGCCCCCTCGGACTTCGGTGTCCTATTTCGGACCCTCAGCCCTGCGTCTTCGGTCCTCGCCTCCCGCCGCTGGCTTTCTTCGTTCTCTGCTCGAGAACCGGCTTCGCTCGCTGCTTCACCTTCGCGGACGTCTCGCCCTCCTCGTCGGTCTTCCCCTCGGGCATCGCTGGTTCTTCTTCAGGTGTCCGCCTGGGTCGTCCGTTCTGCTCACCCTCCGGCCTTGTCTTCCCCCTCTCCTTCCCCGGGTCCCTTTCCCCACCTTCCCCGCTCCCCTCCCCTTCGCGCCGTCGACCACGTGCTCCGCCCCCTTCGCTCGGACGCTCCGCTCGTCGGTCTCGTCGCCCGCGCCTTTTCAGCCGCTCGCCCTGGTCTCGCTCCGTCTGGCGGCGGCTCCTGCCTCTTCAGCCCTTCTTCACCGCCCGTCGATGTGGATAGCAGCTCTCAGCTCGCTCTGGAGGATTCAGACTCGACTCCCTTCTACCGTTCAACTTCCGCGCGCGCTCTTCTACACCCTTGGCCCTGCGTCCAGGACATCCAGGACGGAGACTGTTCCCTCGCGCCGTGCTTCTGCTGCCTCGTGTCTTCCCCGAGCCTGACGCCTTCCCCGTCGCCCACTTGGACGTGGTTCTCCCCCCTAGAGGCTCGTCCCTGCCACGTCCAGAGGTTCATGGGTTTGTGTCGTCTGCTCCGCCCCTGCAGCAGGTTTCAGGCTCCGACGCGGTTCCCTTCGTCTCCTTCGTTTGCTGGCCGGTGGACTGGACAGCGCCTTCAGTGCAGCTGAATGCCGGACACTCACAGGCCTTGCTTCTGCCCTCCCCGCAGTGGATTCTGCCGCACCGCAGCAGCTGGTGGAATTCGCGCCTCCCGCCGTTGCATCCCCCCCCGTCTCGTCGGACGGCTTTCCTCTTCCGCGGCGCTCGCGCCTATACTGGATTCCTCGTCCGGGCCAAGCAGCGCTTGCCTTCCTTGTGAAGCTGGCTCTTCTCCTTCTCGCCGCTGTTTCGGTCCCTCCTCGCTCTGGCTGTGGGGAAGAGGTCCCGCCTTCCGGGCAGCGTGTCAACACTTTGGTCCTCGTTTCGCCACTGCCGCGCCCTGCTCTGCTCGTCGTCTGCCCCTACCCTCCGCAGGACCTACGGTAACTGCTACGACAGGCTCCGCTTGGCGATCCCCTCCTCTTCAGTCCTGGCAGTCGATGAAGGATGCGTTGACTCAGCCCTGCCTGCGCCCGCCCTCCCGGCATCGCCGCCTCACCCGCGCATCCCTGCTGCCCACCGCGCCCGCCCGCCCCCCCGACCCCGCCTCTGTCCCCGCCTGGCCTTGCACGGCTTCAGGCGGCATCTGATCATCGACCTTCAGCTTGGCACGAGTTCTTAGCAGCGCCTTCCTTCCCTTGGGGACCGCCTGAGCCTTCGCGCCGCGGTTCCTCCCTTGGGCCTCTCTGTCAGCCTGGTTCTAGCGGACGCCTACGCTCCCATTCCCGTGCATCCGGCTTCGGCCTACCCGGCACCGGCCTCCACGTGGCGTGGGTGGGTAGTCCACTCGGTCCCTGACTGAGTGGGCTAGCAAACGGGTGCCATCTTTGTCCAGGATTAGGACTTGATGTCAGCAGATATGTTGTTCAGTCTTTTTCACTGGTCCGGTTTTTAAGGAGCTGTGCTTACCCAGATCTTACCATGTTGGATTGGTCCTTAAAAATACGCGTGAGCTTTTGGTCCTTTGGATCCCAAGTGTTTACCGTGCTTGGAGACCCGTGTCGGGGGAGAAGAGGATCCTGGTGGCTGAAACACTCCACTTTGGCCTTGACTTCTGCCTAAACGGGAGGCTAGTCGTACCGGCCTAGTCAGTCGGCTCTTGTCACGTCGAGCCCTATCCCCCTGTTGACATGCGGGTTGTTATACGGAGCACCATGCTATAGCCTCTGATGCTGATTAGGTGCTTTACGCCAGTATTCCCCTGGATTCAACAGTGTGATAGAAGGCGGTGGCTCAAACGGTTCAATCGGGCTTACCCCCTTGAGTATATCTTTCGGGCAGTCTCCATTGTGCGTCGGCTGGAGACCCGCCGACAATTGCACTTTCCCTTGTTGGGCTCGGTGGCGGGCGGGGACCCCCGGGGGATGAATATCTATCATACTATAATATGGAAAATATCAAAAAACCAAAACTAGCACCAAAGCGGCACATAGCCGCCGACATTGTCATTGAGAACGATAGTGACTCTGACTGTGAGGAAGCGACACCTCAGGCGTCGGCTGCCTGGCCTCGCTTTCTCATTATCCACAGCAAAGTTAAAGAGAAGCCTGTTTCAAAGCTGCACCCTTTCCTGGTAGGGGAGACCCTCAGGAGCCGTGTTGGCAGGCCTGAGGCCCAGCGCCTCAGGTCTGGTGACTTGTTGGTAGAGTGCCGTACCCGGGCACACTCCAATGGGCTACTGAGGCTCTCCTCCATCGGAGACACTCCAGTGGAGGTCACTCCCCACAAAACAATGAATTCCTCTAGAGGAGTGATTAAAGATCAAGCATTGGCCGAACTGTCTGAAGATGAACTTGTACGGAACCTTAAGTCACAGGGGGTGACCTACGTCAGGCGCTTCATTTCCAAACGAGGTGGTAGGGAGATCCGTCTCCCTACCATCATCCTGACGTTTGGCACCCCCACAGCTCCTACTACCATCTGGGGAGGTTACTACTCCCTAAAAGTGAAAAAGTATGTCCCTCTCCCCCTCCGGTGCTTTAAGTGCCAAAAGTATGGCCATGGGCAGAAGACATGCCACCAGGCAGAGGCTCTATGCGCCTGTTGCACTAAGCCCGGACACTCTGCTGAGTCCTGCACAGCCATCCCCCTGTGTGTGAATTGCCAGGGGGCGCATATGGCTTCGGACAAGAAGTGCCCTCGTTGGATCTCCGAGTGCAGGATTCAGCAGGTGCGTGTGGAGAAGGGGCTGTCCTTTGCGGACGCAAAAAAACTGGTTGACGGTCCTGGTGCAGCTGAGGCGGCGCCAAAAAACTCAAATAACAACTTTGTGTATACTTTCAGTGCTGCGGTGGCAGGCAAGCGCCCCACCAAAGACTTCTCTTGTCAAACCCCAACTTCTTGGTTGGGGGCGGAGCCTCGGATCCTCTCACCCCTGGAGAGTAACCCTCCTCCGGTGGTGACGAGGAGCCAGGGAACGCAGAGGGCGGACGCTACCGGTCCGGTGGCACCGCCTTCTGCTGCCCCTAAGCCTCAGCCCCCACCCAAACCTGCTAGTTTGTCAACACCAAAGGTTTCTGGCTCTGGTCAGCCTTCTAAGGCCGCTAACTCTAGCGGCAGGACCGCTGCCCAGGACCAGAAGTCAAAGAAATCTATGGGACCGCCGTGCGCACGGGCCCAGAAGGGGAACACTGATGTCCCCCTTCAAAACAAATATGCTGCATTGGAGGAGCAGATGGAGGGAGTGGAAGTTGCCGATGCTGCGGCAGCTCCACCCCCTTCATCTCCTAAGAACCAGAGGAGGCCCGGGAGCCGGCCCCCCTCTGTTTCTCCGACTCCTTCCAAGGCAAAGGAAAAAGGGGGGGAAAACTCCGCATCCCCAGATAAGACATAATCATGGACTCTCTGCTTCAGTGGAATTGTCATGGTTTTCAAGCTAACTTTGAGGAATTACGTCTTTTAGTCAAGTGCTATAACCCCTCAGTAATATCTCTTCAGGAGACTTACCTGAAGACTTCTGACCCTGTGTCCTTTAATGGTTTTAACGCTATACATAAAGGCTCTGATTCGGAGAGGCGCTCGGGTGGAGTGGCTCTTCTCATTAGTAGCCAAATTTTATGTAGCCCCGTTGGCATCGACACCTGTCTTCAGGCTGTCGCAGCTCGGGTTACCTTGAAGAAGACCATAACCATATGCAGTATTTACATGCCACCATCCCTGCGGGTCTGTAGTAATGATTTTTTTAATTTAGTTGATCAACTGCCCCCTCCCTTTATTCTCATGGGGGATTTTAACGGTCACGCTCACCTTTGGGGTAGTGACCACTATGATGGCAGAGGTCAGATGTTAGAAGATGTTTTTTCTCAACTTAACCTATGTGTCTTTAACGATGGTTCACCTACATACTCTAACCCAGGTTCAGGATCTAGTTCTGTTCTAGACCTCACTATGTGTGATCCTTCTCTCATGCTGGACTTTGACTGGAAGGTTCACGATGACCTGTGTGGTAGTGACCACTTCCCAGTAGTCCCGTCATCGGTCAGCTGTGGGGAGGATCCGCCGGTGGGGCGCTGGAATCTTAAGAAAGCTAACTGGCCTCTGTTCGCCTCCCTCTGTCAGTCTCGTATTACAGAGGAGGTGGTCATGTCATCTGAAGAACCTATTTCTTCTTTTACTACTATTTTGTTGGACGTAGCGGGTGAAACCATCCCTAAAACTTCCGCATCAGTCCCTCGAAAGCCGAGAGTACCATGGTTCAACGAAGAGTGCCGCAAGGCCCAAATAGCGCGCAAATCTGCTCAGCGACGTGCTTTTCGTAATCCGTCGCAAGTGAATATTTTAACCTTTAAAAGACAGAGGGCGAAAGCCCGTTACATTTTTAAACATGAACGCCGTGCTTCCTGGAGACGCTTCGTCTCATCTTTAACTTCTCGGACTCCGTCCCAGAAAGTATGGAAGGCTGTTCGGAGAATTAGGGGCAGAGGTGGCTCGGCTTCTGTTGGCCATCTTAGAGATGGTGCCAGTTTGGTTACAGATAAAAAAGCTGTGGCCAATTTGCTTGCCTCCACCATTGCCCATAATTCTTCAACGGAGCATTATTCACCTTTCTTCCAGAGAGAGAAGGAGAAACGAGAGTCTCGTATTTGTGATTTTGAGTCCGATAACTCAGAAGACTATAATGTCCCGTTTACATTATCAGAATTGCAGCAAACTTTGCAGAAATGTAATGACTCTGCTGCTGGCCTAGATTCCGTCCACTATCAATTCCTAACGCATCTGCCTGAGAGGTCACTCCTTGTACTTCTCAAGGCCTTTAACCATATCTGGAGAACTGGTCATTTTCCGCCGTCTTGGCGCCAGGCTGTGGTTGTACCGATCCCCAAGCCGGGTAAGGATCCTTCCGACCCGGGCAACTACCGGCCTATCGCTTTGACATCATGTTTATGTAAAACTATGGAGCGCCTGGTCAACGCCCGCCTGGTGTGGCATCTTGAGTCACAGGGTCTCCTCACAGACCTCCAGTGCGGTTTCCAGCGCTTCCGTAGTACAACTGACCATTTCATCATCATCATCATCAGTCCCTTGCCCGAACTGGGCGTTGGGGGGACTGAAAGGCAGCAGCAACAGACAGTGCTCTCCACTGAGTTCTATTTTGGGCGGTGGCAAGCAAGTCTGGCATCTCGAGTTCGGTCCATTCTTTTATGTTTGCGACCCAACTCTTTCTCTGACGACCTCGCCGACGACTTCCTTCGAGAGTGCCTTGGAGGATAGTCTTGGACAAGGTGTTGTGTCGGGTCACGTGGCCAAACCAAGCAAGCTTGCGCCGTTTCACGGTTGCCAGAAGGGGTTCATGTGGGCCCACCAGGGAAGTGACGATGCTCCGTACATATTCGTTGGTCTTGTGCTCGCGGTATGAGATGCGAAGCAACTTCCTCAGGCACTTGTTCTCAAAGGCCTGGATTTTCTTTTCTGAGTCTGCAAGAAGTGTCCAAGTCTCACAGCCGTAGAGTAGAATAGACACTACGAGGGACTTGTAAAGCCTGTACTTGATGGTGAAGCTGATGGAGTTACTTCGCCATATCCTGTCCAGCCTGGCCATTGCGGATGTTGCTGTACCTATCCTGATACGGATCTCTGCTATGCAACTACCGTCTTTGGACAGGGTGGCTCCCAAGTACTTGAAGCTATTGACCTCTTCTAGCTTCTGGCCGTTCATGTGGATGTTGCTGCTGCTGTCGCTTGTGGTGTTGATCATCACTTTGCTTTTATCCGTACTGATCTCCATGCCATAAGACCCTGCGCTACTTGAAAGTTTGTCTGTCAGGTTTTGAAGCTCACTATTGCTGCCTGCCATGAGGTCAATGTCATCTGCGAATCGAAGATTGCACAGGGATCTGCCACCAATAGAGATTGAAGTATGGTGGTCGTGGAGGGTTTCCTGCATGATCTTCTCCAGGAATATGTTGAAAAGGACAGGAGAGAGCAGGCATCCTTGACGGACACCGATCGTCGTCCTGAAGAACTCGCCTGACTGATTGTTAAGTAGAACCGCGCTGCAGGCGTTCTTGTAAAGCGCTTCTATCATTTGGATCAGTCCCTCCTCTATGTTGAACGATCTCATGACTTGCCAAAGTCCGTCGTGCCAGACGCGATCAAATGCTTTCCTGAAATCAATGAAGTTGTGGTAGACTTCGCGCTGATGCTGCAGATGTTTCTCGATCAGGACGCGGCAGTTGAAAATCTGCTCTACAGTGCTTCTTCCAACTCTGAAGCCAGCCTGTTCTTCTGCCAGCAGTTCCTTGGCGAAAGTTTTGAGGCGGTTGAGAATGATTCTAAGCATTACTTTGCTAGGGTGACTTATCAGACTGATAGTTCTGTAGTTCTGGCACTGTTTCAGGTTTCCTTTCTTGGGGAGCGGGATCACTAGAGACTGTGTCCATTCTACTGGCCATTTCTTTTGCTCCCAGATCTTTTGACAGAGTGTAGTGAGGACCTTCGTTGTTACTTCTCCTCCATGTTTCAACAGTTCAGCAGGTACGTTGTCTACACCTGGAGACTTTCCTCCCTTCAGGCCGCGTACGGCTGCTTCCACCTCTTCAGCTAACACTGGCAGGTCTTCAGCCTTCCTGGCCCCAACCTGGTTGTTTTGGAGGATGCTGGTGTCTGGCTCAGCCTTGTAGTTATACAAGTCTCGGCAGTACTCAGTCCATCTGTTTAGTACAGCAGTGTTTTCCGTTAGGAGTTGGCCGCTGCTGTCTTCGATGACTGTGGCTGTTCGCTGTTGAGTCTTGGTGAGGGTCCTTAGCGTTTCATAAGCCTTCTTGCTGTTGCCGTTTGCCATGCCCTCTTCCACGCTACAACACTGGTCTTCAATCCAATCTTCTTTGGCTTCTTTCATCCTCTTCCTGATCTTCTTGTTGACAAGTCTGTACTTGTTTGCTGATGTGAGGTCTTGGCCTCTCTTTTTCTTCCAGGCTCTCCTCTCATCACAGAGATCGAGGATGTCATCGGTGACCCAGGGCTGTTTGCGCTTCCTCTGCTTGCCCAGCACTTCTTCTGCTGTAGAAAGTAACACTTCTTTTATATTTCCAGCAAGGGTGTCTACGTCGCAGTCCAAAGTAGCCAAGGCTGCAAATCTGCCTCCCACCTGGGCTTGGAAGACCTCTTCTACTTCCGGGTCTTTTAGCTTCTCGAGGTCGAATCGGATGCGAGGGCTCTTGCTGTCTCGTTTCAATGCCAGCTTCAACTTGAGGCTAGTAAGGATGAGGTTGTGGTCGCTGCCAATATCAGCGCCAGGAAAGGACCTCGTTTGTGCTTTGTTAACGCTGGATTTGAATCGTCGAGGCAGCAGGATGAAGTCAATCTGGTTATGGACCAGGCCTCCTGGCGATTGCCATGTCACTGTTCTTGACTTCTTGTGTGGATGGAGGGTATTAGCAACGGTGAGACGGTGACTCTGTGCGAACTCTAAAAGTCGCAGGCCTCTGTCGTTTGTTTCTCCAAGGCCAAACTTGCCAGCTGTTCCTGCCCATTGTTGGTAAGCGTCAGGGCCGATCTTTGCATTCCAGTCACCGAGGACAGTCAGAATGTCTTTCTTAGGTGTTTTCTTGATGATGTTGTCCAGTTGTTCGTAAAATTCTTCTAATTCTTCATCATAATGATCTGCTGTTGGAGCGTATACTTGTATGATAGTGATGTTGTGCGGTCGGGCGGAGATGCGGATGGAGATTAGTCTGCTTGACACGGGGGTGCAGCTGATGACAGTTCCAGCCACCTCTTTCCTTACGATAAAAGCTACGCCATGTTCGTGCTTGGTTTCTTTTCCGCTGAACCAGATTTTATGGCCTTCATCTGTTGTTTCTCCAAAGCCTGTCCATCGAACTTCTGCAAGTCCTACAATGTCCCAGCGATAGCGCTTTAACTCGTGGGTGAGTTCCTTCACTTTGCCGCACTGGTAGAGTGTGCGAACGTTCCAAGTTCCGATAGTTATTCCTTGCGTGGGCAGCTTGATGGTGGGTTTGGTTCCAGTAACACACTTGTCGCCCCCACCCTGGAGACCTCCAATGGGGTGCGCGGTCGTTGGTGATCCGGGCCCCGACCGATCCGGCATGTTAGTGACCATTTAGTCCGCTTTGAATCATTTATTCGAGATTCTTTTGTCAACAAGCAGCATGTCTATGCAATTTTCTTCGATCTTGAGAAGGCGTATGACACTACCTGGAAGTATGGCATAATGTCTGACTTGTTGGACATGGGTTTTAAAGGGCACCTGCCCGTTTTTATTCACAATTTTTTGACTAACCGGTCGTTCCATGTCCGTGTGGGCTCCACCCTCTCCGACTCCTTTGAACAGGAGATGGGTGTCCCACAGAGCAGCATTCTATCTCCTGTTTTATTTAGTATTAAAATTAATAACATTGTAAAGGCCGTCAAGGATGATTCTGAATGCTCTTTGTTTGTTGACGACTTTGTTTTGTGCGCACGTGGTCGAGGACTTGCGTCCCTTGAGAGGCGCTTGCAGCTGTGCGTTGATCGCATCCAGCGGTGGGTGTCTCTCAATGGATTCAAGTTCTCGCCCTCCAAGACTGTTTGTGTGCATTTTACTAACCAGACGAAATTTCTTCCAGAACCTAGCCTGAGCATTGCTGGAGTGCCAATTAAGGTGGCCGAGGAGGCAAAGTTTCTGGGGGTCATTTTTGACAAAAGACTTACCTTCCGCAACCATATTAATTACCTTAGAACCTCTTGTCAGAAGGCTCTCGACATTCTTCGTGTCGTCGGTCGTACTGACTGGGGTGCGGACCGTACTGTCTTACTTCGTCTGTACCGGGCCCTTGTTCGGTCCAAACTGGATTACGGCTCTGTGGTGTATGGCTCAGCTTCCAAGTCTGTGCTACAGCGTCTGAACACAATTCACCATCAGGGTCTGCGGATATGTCTTGGGGCCTTCAGGACGTCTCCAGTTCCTAGTCTGTATGCCGAGGCAGGGGAGCCTTCTCTCAAGCTCCGCCGCATCCGCCTCATGCTCAGCTACGTTCTGAAACTGAAGGCCCATCCAGACAATCCTGCCTATGATTGTGTTTTTAAACCATCATTTGCAGAGATTTACGATACCCATCCGGGAGCTGTCCGTCCACTTTCTTTCCGTGTCCGACCTCATCTGCAGGCGGCCGGATTGGACCTGGACAGAGTTTCGGAATCCCTGCAACACATCACTCCACCTTGGCTCTTACCAGTTCCTGACATCTTGCTGGACTTGACTGCCCACAAGAAAGACTCTACTCCACCAGCCATATACCAACAGAGCCTCAATGAACTGCTTTCAATTTTTCCTGGCTATTGTCGCATCTATACCGATGGGTCAAAGTCTGAGGATGGGAGAGTGGCTGCGGCCGCAGTGTCCTCTCGCCATCCTAGACGCCCATTTAAGTACCGCCTCCCAGACCACTCATCTGTATTTAGTGCGGAACTGCAGGCGGTTCTGCTGGCACTCAGGCATGCTTATCGATCTAGAGAAAGGAACTTCCTGATTCTGTCTGACTCTCTTTCTGCCCTGCAGGCCCTCAGGGCACGGGAAATGACCACCCACTGCTGGTGCAGATCAGAGAGCTCCACGCGGACTTGATGAAGGAATATTATGATATCATTTTTATTTGGGTGCCAGGGCATGTGGGCATCGAGGGCAACAGGATCGCAGATTCTGCTGCCAACGATGCCCGCAATGACCCTGTCCCTGACACACAGACTGTTTATAGTGATTTTAGACATGTGGCTAGTGCGTACATAGCCCGTGAGTGGCAGTCTGAGTGGGACAAAGAGGAAGCTAACAAGCTGCATGAAGCCCTTCCTAAGTTGTCCGACGGTCTACCTTATCGCTGCGGCAGCCGCCGTGAGGAGACTGTCCTGGCTCGGCTCCACATCGGCCACACGTATGTTACGCACTCTTATTTACTTAAACAGGAGGAGCGTCCATGGTGTTATGCCTGCGACGAGCAGTACTCTGTTCAACATTTTTTGTTGTCTTGTGCTGATCTAATCGACACAAGGTATAAACATTTCACAGCAGACTCCTTGAAGGTTTTGTTCCGGGATGTGCCCCCGGACAAGATCTTCAGTTTTCTGAGAGAGTGCCATATTTTTAATAAGATTTGAGCGTTATAGATTATGATGTTTTTATTATTTTGACCTTTTTGAGAGTCTTCCGACGTTTTCTTTAAAGACCTGTGCGACATTTTAGCCTGACATATTTTTAAGGTATATTTACATCATGTCTTAAGACCTTTCTTTTAGTCTGGCTGACCAGATTTTTACCCTTCCCGCCGTGAGATGGCCTTAGTTGCCTGCTCGGCGTTAAACCCAAATAACTAACTAACTATCTGTCTGACTCTCTTTCTGCCCTGCAGGCCCTTCAGGGCATGGGAAATGACCACCCACTGCTGGTGCAGATCAGAGAGCTCCACGCGGACTTGATGAAGGAATATTATGATATCATTTTTATTTGGGTGCCAGGGCATGTGGGCATCGAAGGCAACAGGATCGCAGATTCTGCTGCCAACGATGCCCGCAATGACCCTGTCCCTGACACACAGACTGTTTATAGTGATTTTAGACATGTGGCTAGTGCGTACATAGCCCGTGAGTGGCAGTCCGAGTGGGACAAAGAGGAAGCTAACAAGCTGCATGAAGCCCTTCCTAAGTTGTCCGACGGTCTACCTTATCGCTGCGGCAGCCGCCGTGAGGAGACTGTCCTGGCTCGGCTCCACATCGGGCACACGTATGTTACGCACTCTTATTTACTTAAACAGGAGGAGCGTCCATGGTGTTATGCCTGCGACGAGCAGTACTCTGTTCAACACTTTTTGTTGTCTTGTGCTGATCTAATCGACACAAGGTATAAACATTTCACGGCAGACTCCTTGAAGGTTTTGTTCAGGGATGTGCCCCTGGACAAGATCTTCAGTTTTCTGAGAGAGTGCCATATTTTTAATAAGATTTGAGCGTTTATAGATTATGATGTTTCTATTCTTTTGACCTTTTTGAGAGTCTTCCGACGTTTTCTTTAAAGACCTGTGCGACGTTTTAGCCTGAAATATTTTTAAGGTATATTTACATCATGTCTTAAGACCTTTCTTTTAGTCTGGCTGACCAGATTTTTACCCTTCCCGCCGTGAGATGGCCTTAGTTGCCTGCTCGGCGTTAAACCCAAATAACTAACTAACTAACTAGCATCCGGCTTCGACGGTGGCGTTACCATTCCGCGCCTTCCCCGTCCCCGCAACCTCCACTGGGTTCACCCGTCTCTTTGTCGGCGTCTTCGCCACGGCCATGCGGACTTCGTCGAGCCCCTCCTCATACTACGTCGACGCTCTGCTCCGGCGCCTCCGGTCCCCACCCTCCCGGGATCCGCTACGAGACGCCTTCCTGGCCCCATTGACTCCCGTGGCCGCTTTGTCAACTTAGGCAGGTCGGATCTCGCACCGTCCCGCCACTTCACTCACCGTGGTCGGAGTCCTTTCGGACCTCGTCGGGTGTGGCTCCTTGAGCTGAGGATCCAGAAGTTGGCTACCTGACTCGTCTTGGTGCGCAGGAGGAGACGGTCTCTGCCAGACTCTGGTTGCAGCCCTCAGGCCTGGTGAGCTCCGCTGCGGATCCCCTTCCCCTTGGTAGGCTCGGCTTGCTCCTGCTTTACCTTCTTCTACTCCTTCACTGGCGCCCTCGACCGGAGACTTCGAGGCTCCCGTTCCGGTTCCTCCCTGGCTCGTTCCTTCCTCCGCCGCTGGGCGGTCCCTGCCTGGCTTGCGCCTGGAGTCCCTCCTCCGCCTCCCCCCCCCCCCCCCTGGTTGTCCCTTGCGTCGACGCCAGCTGTTCCGGCTGGGGTGCACACCTGCTGCTGACGTGCCACGGCTTCCGGCGGCTGGCCACCGGTCCTTGCGGGCAAGCCTTCAACCGGTTGGAGTTACAGGCGATACGGCAGCTCCCCTCGCTTGGGCATCGAGTCTCCGACATCAGGACCTGATCGTCGTTCCGACGATTCCGCTGGCGTGTCCTACGTACAGAAGCAGGACGGAACCTGCTCCCCCTCCTCTGCTTTCTTCTTACCAGCGCCTCCGTTGGGCAAGGATCGCCGCGTCTGCCCCCGAGCGAGATACTTCAACGGCCCTGCTTGACCTTGCGGACTCCCTCTCCCGGCGTGGTCAGCGTCTCCACGCCAAGTGGGAAGAGAAGAGGAAGAGACGCTTCGCCCGGACATCTTCCGGATGATCTGTGCCACGTGGGAGACCTCCCCCCCCCCCCCCCCTTTCGTTCTTCGCGACAGGGTGGTACCTTCAGCTCCCCCTCCTCGTCTCGCCCGTCCTGGAACCCCTAGCATGGGCTGCCGTTACGCTCCCCCTTCCCTGGGACGGCCCCTGCACTTCCGCTTACCCTCCCTCAGTCCTTGTCCCCAAGGTACTTCTCTAGCGCTAGGGATGCTACGCGATCCAGTCGCTGGGGGCGCCGTTCTGCCAGACCAGATCCTGCGCCACCGACCTCCTACCTGGCCACGGGCCCCTCATTGCGGCTTCCCTCTCCTCGCACGATGCTCTAGCTACCGCGCCAGGAGCTCTACCTTCCTTGCTCTGAGAGACTCCTGCTTCACTCTTGGAGATTGGATGGCAAGCCCTCGCCGCTGGAGTTCTCGAGTGAGGCAGTGACAGCTATCGCTTCAGGCCGTAGACCCTCGACCCTGCGTGTCTACGAGGGAAGGTGGAGAATACTTGGAGCTTGGTGCGACCTCCGTCGCCCCTCCACTACCGATCTGACTTCCCCACCGCTAGCTGAGTCCTTCCTGGCCTTCGCCGAACAGCACTTGGCACCGATCACCTCAAGGGCTACCTCGCTATGATCGCCGACGCTTCCCGGCACCCGGGCCGAGCGGAACCCGACAGTGTAAGGACCTCGCTGACCTTGTGGCCCACTTCGGCACCCAGCGACCTGCCCTCCGCTCCTTGATCCCGCGCTGGGACTTACCCTGGGTACTCTTCTGGATGTACGTTTGCGTTTCGAGCCGCTTCCCTAGCAAGCCTGGCCGACGCTACACGAAGACTTGCTTCTGCTCGCCATAGCCACAGCCTCCAGAATGAGTGAGCTGCCCGCGCCTGCCGCGCCCCCGCCTGCCTGTAGTGCAGGTCGGATGACCCCGTGCAGCTACTAACTGACCCGACCTTCTGGGCCCTGAACTAGTCCCCGCTGACAGCCCCACAGGTGATCACTGTTCGATCGCTGACGCCGATCGACTCCTACTAGGAAGTCAGACAACAGGACCCGGTGAGAGCCTTACGCGTGTACCTACGCCGTACCAAGCCGCTCCGCCAGGGACGCACCCACCTCTTTTTCTCTCTGTCCCCAGGTAGACAAGACATCTCAGCCCAGACGATCTTCCTGGCTAAGATGGGTGATGCGCTCCGCCTACCAGGACCTCTGCCCCGATGCTACCAAGCGACTACACTCCCGGGCCCACGAGGTCAGAGCCATGGCTGCTAGCGTCATGGTCGGACCGCAACTGCGCTGTCAGAGATAGCCTGGCTGCCATAGGCTGGCGGACCGAGTCGACCTTCACCCGGTTCTACCTCCGTAACCTGGTTGGCCAGCGAGACAACCTGGCCCTGGTGGGGGACATCGCGGCGGCGCAACACTCCCTCCCGGCACCTTCGGTGCCGTTGGTAACCCTTTAGCTAAAATTATCGAGAGGTGGCGCCGGGGAGGACGGGGCTGGCTAGTGCAGTCAGTCACTGGGTTACGCAGCACCCTCCTCTTCACTATTCTCCATTGTAGTAATGGCATCGGTAATGTTTTTGAGAAAACAAATTAATTTTTCTCTAAAATGTATTTTTTCGAAAAATACTTACCGATGCCATTACGCGGATGGCCCTCCCACCTGCCCCGCTTGCCGCTCGCCAGCTAAATGAAAGAACTGGTATGGCTTGGCTGCTCGGGCTGTTACCCGTAACGGGTGGGAAGGGAGGCTACCCGGGTACCAGGTCACGGCACCCCTGGTGGCCTCCCCTGGCCCTAAAGGTACACATCGTAAGTTTTTGGGCTAAAATTACGCTAGCTATAGGTTGTTCCATTGTAGTAATGGCATCGGTAAGTATTTTTCGAAAAAATACATTTTAGAGAAAAATTAATTTTAGGGGACGGCACCCACCTCCTTTTCGTTATTCTTCCATATAGTAATGCCATCGGTAAAAGTTTTGAGAAAACAAATGAATTTTTCTCTAAAATGTATTTTTTTCGAAAAATACATACCGATGGCATTACTCGGAGGACCCTCCCTCCTGCCCCGCTTGCCACCTGTCGGCTAAGAGTAAAACTGGCGGGCTTCCGCCCAGCACGTGACCGGATAGGGAGGGAAGGAGAGGCCACCCGGGGCTCCTAGGCATGGATCACTGGTGTCTCCTCCCCAGTTGTGCAGGGGACATAACAAATGGTTAGGCTGAAATCAGTAGGATAAAGGGTATCTTCCATATAGAAATTCATCGGTAAGTATTTTTCGAAAAAATACATTTTAGAGAAAAATTCATATTATGCAAAACAGTACTATCAGAGCCAGTGTTATGGCCTTGGGTCCCGAAAATGTATAATGAAACAGTTTGTCAAAATTAAAAACAGCTACACTGGTACTGCCATTTTAAGGGCTTAGCTTTAAATTGTAGAGTGTATTCCTGATGAGTACCTCAGTTTAACCCCTTAACTACCAGAGTAATGTGAAAGCTACCTAGCTGCAAGAGACATAAACCCTTATGCAGCTCCTGCAGACATGAGGATTTATTTTTGTTATTATTCCTATGACTACTATGTTACATGAGGATTTATTTTTGTTATTATTCCTATGACTACTATGTTCTTTATGCCTAATTTTGTCCCATTTACTTCTGTGTTGGTCACATGAATGTCAGTCAGTGTGCTTTCGTTTCTGAAGGGCAGTTTGTAATCACTGGTAGCAAAGGGGTTAATGATACAAGCAAATGAGGTCACTTATTGCAGCAAGAGATGCATTCTCACAAGTCTCTGCAGGTGCAGAATGTGTGCTTGTTGGAGATGGAAAAAAAATTGTCTTGGGATCAATTTATGTGGTCAAGAAAATGTTTAACCTCATGCCCACCAACCCCATGTATCTACTTACGTATTCAGATGCGACAAATCTGGAATGTGTTAAACTTATGGCACCAAATCTTAACCCCTTCACTTCCAGTGGAGGCAAATTGTGTTTTTGAAATCTTTGAAATCAAAGAGCCATCGCTGAATAAAAAAACATGAATACTAGCAATGATATTACCAAACTGCAGGGGCACATGATGATGTACCTGTATGTTTCGTGCAGTTGGATCATGTTCACCTTTTCTTAGCAGTGAAGCGGGTAAGGGATGTGTAGCGTCAAGGAAGTTAACATGTAGTTGTCGTACTTAGCACGATTCCTCTTTGTATGTACAATGTACAGGAGAGAATTGCACAAAGGTTTGTTTATGCAGGTGACAACAACAACCAGATCCACTTTGAGGGCTACCAGGTGTCCAACCAGTGTATGGCCCTTGTGAGAGACGACTGCCTCATCCCCACCAAAGATGTTCCTGAGCTGGGATACATCAAGGAGGCCACCAACGAGCAGTATGTGCCTGATGTCTTTTATAAGGTATGATTGTTAACCCTTTGCGTGTCGGTAGCAGTTTTAGTCGCAATGATTCATGTAGGAATCATTGTGACTAAAACCACTACTGACATGCTTAGGGTTAATTTTGTCTACCATTTTTGCTCAGATGCAAAGCAAAAGTGAGTCTATGTTCTGGGCCAGTGGTCGTCCATCCGGCTTTGTCCGGTTTAAACTTTAACGTTGGCATTTTCAAGCCACAGACTATTCAAGCCACAGTCTTAAAATTTGACTGAAGGATACTTTGTGGCAAGACTTTCTGAACATACCAATTTCATTGACCTCTCTCAAAGGTCAAAGTCACAAGGGATCAGGAAATGGGTCCAAAATAGCCATATTTTGAAGGAAAACAAATTCTCAAATGCTATTCACAACTTCAAACTCAAACTGGGTACAAAGATACCTGATGGTAAGACCTCTCTGCAAATACTAATTTTGATGACCCCTTTGAAAGGTCAAGGGTCACAAGAGATCAGGAAATAGGTAAAAATATAGCCATATTTTGACAAGAGATGTTTTTTCTCAAAAACTGTTCATAACTTCACTCCCAAACTTGGTACAGAGATACTTGTTGGTAAGACCTTCATATGCATACTAATATGCATACTAATTTGGATGACCCCTCAAAAAGATCAAGGGCCACAAGAGATCAAGAAATAGGTCACAGATATTTATTTGTTGACGACAATTTTTTTTTCTCAAATACTATTTACAAATTCAAACCCAAACTTGGTCCAGAGACACCTTATGATACCTTTGTATACATGCTAATATGGATGGAAAGGTCAAGGGTCATAATAGATCAGCAAATGATGTGAAAAAAGTAGAATTGTAGCTTCATCAGCACTTTTGCAAAACTTTTCAACCAAATTTGCAGAAAGGTAGCTTGTTTGACCTTTCTATGCGTACTATTTTGATTCACTACCCACAAAGGTCAAGGGTGATGGGAGATTGATAAAAAGTGTCGAAACTGCATACATTTTGAGAAAACATGGCAGGTACAAACGCCAACCCTTTACTTATGTTAGAACTGGATTGTTCATGCATGTGAGCCATACAGGTTTTGCCATTCTTGTTTGAAAATGTCTTACAAGGTGTGGTTGTTGTGATAACCTCCATATGTATGTAGCCACCTGTACCATTTACATCACCAGTAGCTGCATGCACACGGGGTTGAATGTCTGTCTACTCTGTTTTGGGTTGATAGGCACCATCAGTGTATGTAATTGTACTGGAAAGAATCAGGTGGTGTGTGAGTACAGGGCAATGAAAAGGGGGTTGGGGTGGGGAGGGGGTGGGGGTTGGAAAATCCCCTTACATCAGCCTTTTTCGTTAGGATGGGTGGAGTTAATTCATTCGTCAAAATGTTAAATGTATCATGATGTGAATTTCATAATGAGCATTAATGACTCAGTTTTTTTCAAGAGGTACTGATACATTTATTTCATCAAAAACATTACCGATGACATGACAAATGGGAGTGTCTACTACGTGCTCAAATTCTAGCCTACGAACCCGTTGTGTGCACACACAACCCGGGAGGCACTCGGGGAACCCTCCAGAGGGGCCAAGAGTTGTCTCCCGGACCTGCCTATCCGGTTCCGAGTCACCTGACTCGCCAGTCAGCTACGTAGGCTCACGACCTTCGGACGTGTTCTAGCCTCGCGCTCCCATCGACCGGTCGGTCTTGGTGCTCGAGTTCACCGTGACTTTGGCTTCGCCTGTTGCTTCGCTTCTGCTTCGCTTCTTGCTTCGCTGCAGCTTCGCTTGCGCTTCTTCGCTTGGCGTCCTCCTTGGTTGGCTTCGCTTGGCGGACCTGCTGCTTCCCGCCATTTCGCCGGTGGCGACATGGACGTCTCTTCTCCCGCTACCGCTTCGGCAGAGAGGTAGGATAGTTAGTTGGGCCCGGAGCCGGTCCCCGGGCGGGGTACCGGCCTGTGCCTTTGGACTCTACCTTGTTCGGGTTGTGTGGGTTTTGTTGAGCGGGGACTCTTAGCTCGGCGGGGCCCTGGTGCCCTCGCCTTTCCCCTTTGGGGTGAAATTACTGGCTTCCCCTGGTGGCCTTCGGGGAGCATTGTTTAAACCAGCTGCGGCGCGTGGCTCATGTTGCATCTCCGGCCTGGCTGGGGTATGCTTGTTTCGAGAGCGCACTCTTAGCTTAGAGCGCTACAGCATTATTGCCGGGGGACACGGCCTTTCGTCCCTATTGTCGTTTGGCCCGCCGTGTGATGGCCTTAGTCCCCTGCGCGACGTTGAACCCAAATAACTAAACTAAACTAAACCTATTGTCGTTTGGCGCACATTCCTCTCCAGCCTGGCTGGGGTAGGCTTTGTTCTAAAGACGCAAGCTTAGCTTCGGGCGCTATAGCAGTATAGCCTGGGGGCACAGCCCGTTTGTCCATATCGTTCGATACGGTTCCCCTTGGTAGGACGAGCCCTGTTGGTCTCGACCACGTACCGGCACGTTTGTTTGGTGTGTTGCAGTGCCCTCCTGATGACCTGCACGCAGTGTGGAGGTTTCCAGTGGCCCTCGGATACGCACAAGGTCTGCCTGCCGTGTGTCGGCTGTACATCTGAGCGTTCTTGTGACGTTTGCGCCGTCTGGCCGGAGCTCCGCTGGGTCCAACTTTGGAGCTTCTACCGACGTGAACGCCCGACACCTGTGCCTGTTGCAAGACCTGCGGAAGTGCCGGCTGTCATCTCAGACACACCGACCGCTCTTGCCCCCGATGGCCCCAGTCTGGAAAGATCTCCACAGCGGACACAGCAAGGTAGTGTGCGGAGTCGGGAGTTCGAGGCGCGGGTTCCCAGGAGGGATCGCGCTTGGACCAAGCCTTACGACAGGCAGAGAACCCATCTCGACACAGAGGTCAGTTCGGAGAGACGTGCCTCGCGCCGTCCATGGTCAACCGGTCCCCACTCGTCTCCTAGGAAGGCCTTGGATCCCCCTCGGCCGCTGCGAGCCCGCCTCGCCACAGAGTCCAGCTCGCGGAGACATTCGCGCACACTCACCACACCTCTACCTGTGTCCAGTTCCTCCTTGCGATCAAAGTCTGACCACCACTCTCGCGCTCCTTCGTGTGAGCGTCGTAAAGTTCGGGATTCTTCTCGTCATCTGGACCATGGACCTTCGCGCTCTACCTCTTCGCGGCGTTCGTCCCACGTTCCCCGCCGTCTGCCTCGTCCCGCCCGAACGCCTGTCTCTTCACGCCTGGAGGTTGTGCAGCGCGCCCTCACCGCTCGAGGCTTCTCTGGTGCAGCAGTGGAGGCAATCGCTGCAGCCCGCAAGCCTTCCACCCGGCGTGTTTACGAAGGGAAGTGGCGCGTCTTGTGTGCCTGGTGCGACGCCCGTCGCCTCCTACCCACCGGCCTGACTAACCCACAGCTAGCGGACTTTCTCCTATGGCTCTTCGAGGTCCAAGGTTTGGCGCCCATCACCATCAGGGGATACTTATCCATGGTCGCCGACACGTACCGTCATCTCGGCCTTCCAGACCCCGGCGCCTGTAAGGACCTTTCCGACCTCATGTCCAGCTTCAGCCTCCAACGTCCGACTCAGCGTTCTCTCATTCCTCGCTGGGACCTACCTTGGGTCCTGACGTGGCTGAATTCTTCCCAGTTCGAGCCACTCGCTCTAGCCCCTCTGGCAAATGTGACACGCAAGACCTGCTTCCTTCTAGCCTTGGCCACCGCGTCCAGAGTTAGTGAGCTACACGCTCTTTCTACCCGCCCAGACTGCCTCCAGTTCAGGGCAGATCGCTCCGTGCAGCTCTTAACGGACCCCAGCTTTATTGCCAAAACAAGGTCGCCCCTAACTGCTCCACAGATCATCACCTTGCGGCCCCTGGGAGGGCCTGCCTGCTCTCCGGAGACTCGGCGACAGGATCCCGTGCGTGCCCTACGCATCTACCTGCGCCGTACCAAAGTTACCCGTAGAGGGCGCTCCCGCCTCTTCCTGCCCATACGCCAGGGCAAGACTGATATCACAGCCCAGACGATCTCCTCCTGGCTGCGCTGGGTAATACGATCGGCATACATGGATCTCTCCCCACGCGTAGCGCAGAGACTGAAGATCCGCGCACACGAAGTACGCGCCATGGCCACGAGCGTCGCATTCGATCGGAACTGCGCTGTCAAGGACATCGTGGCCGCGGTGGGCTGGCGAGCAGAATCTACCTTCGCTCGTTTCTACCTTCGGGATCTGGCGGGACAGCGAGACAACCTCGCCTTGTTGGGGGACCTCACGGTGGCACAGCACTCCCTCCTGGCGCAGCAGGCGCCGTAGGTACGCACCTAGCTCGTTACCTGGGAATTAGCAATGGGAGGACGGTCTTGGTCTCCGGTAGTACCGGGGCGGCACCCTCCTCCTATTCGTGATTCTCCCATTTGTCATGTCATCGGTAATGTTTTTGATGAAATAAATGCATTTTTCTTTAAAAGGTATTTTTTCGAAAAATACTTACCGATGACATGACACGGAGGACCCTCCCACCTGCCCCGCTTGCCGCTGGTGAGCCTAGTATCTGACTGGCGAGTCAGGTGACTCGGAACCGGATAGGCAGGTCCGGGAGACAACTCTTGGCCCCTCTGGAGGGTTCCCCGAGTGCCTCCCGGGTTGTGTGTGCACACAACGGGTTCGTAGGCTAGAATTTGAGCACGTAGTAGACACTCCCATTTGTCATGTCATCGGTAAGTATTTTTCGAAAAAATACCTTTTAAAGAAAAATGCATATTTCCAGAGAACATGTAAGATGTTAAGATACAGATACATCTTACAAGTTCTCTGTAAATATGTAAACGCCTCTGGCACTTTGCAGGCTGTTAATGTATTTTAACATCTTATATGTTCTCTGTAAATGTATCCATACCTCTTGATCTTTGAAAAACTGACTGCAATGTGCACAAATGTAATTGTAATATTATTCCTAATGGCACATATTTCAATGAGTCGTGTGTCTTATCATTGTGTAAATTTGTGTTACATTAACACCCTTGAGCATGCAGCTACTGGTACTCTAAACAGTGGTGGCGTGTGCAAGGGGGTTTCATAATCAAAGGCTACTACGTTTTTGATCGTAGATAAAAACATTCAGGTGAAGATTTCAACTGCAGTTGGGAACATAGAGTTTGTTTCTTCAAAAACATTACCGATGACATGACTGAATGGAAGTGTCTACTACTTACTCATTCTAGCCTAAGAGCCAGTTGTGTTAAGACACAACCCGGGAGGCACTCGGGGAACCCCGAGGGGACCAAGAGTTGTCTCCCTATACCCACCACCCGGAAGCCGGGTACCCATAATCCCCCAGTCTAGTCTACTTAGGCGCACGATTCGGTCGTCTTGCGCTCGGCTCTAGCCTACGGACTTTGGTTTTCGACCGTTCTCGGGTTCGGACTTGCTGTTAGAATGAAGAGCGGGAGATAGGATCGTTTCGTCGGCCCTGCCTGTGCTGCTGCGTGGTTTTCTCGTCCCCACTGCTTGGCGCCTGCGCTTCGGCCTCTGGTGAGCTGTCCGGTGATCTTCGCCGGTCGTGCCAGGCGGGTTTTTGGACGTCTCCCCCCGTTCCCCTTCGGCGGAGAGGTAAGGTAGCGGGATTGACCCTCGGCTGGTTCCCGGGCTGGGCACTGGTTGTGCAGGTACGAAGTTTTTCGTCTTCTTCTCACTGTAATTGCGCCCCCACTCACCTTCGGTGAATCGTAGAGAAGTCTCCTACGCTTTTGTACCTTGGGTGTGGAGAATTCTTTTACTCCATGGCCTGATTAGCTGAGTGGCACAGCTTGAGTCACGCCTTGTCATCGCGTGGTTTGTTCGGGACCAGCGCCTGTTCTGTTTTCGCTCACGGGTGATGGATTTAAGCGCACACTCGCATACGCAGGCATACGCGGTAGACAAGTACTCACGTACCTTAGAGAGTGGATATACGTTCCGGCGGGCAGCTGGGGGGTTTACGCTCCTTGGCTGGGCGGGCCCCTCGTGGCATGTCCACATAAAGTGGTGATTTTCTGCCCCAGATGTTTTTCTTGTCTTGATTGTCATTGCGTATTGAGTTGTACAGCATGCGGCCGGTGTTGGTTTTTTTTTTTTTTTTCCACACACGGTCACCCTTAGTAATAATGTTTGGGGGCCTGACTCCTTTTGTCACAGGGGTTGGTACATATGTTGTTGCTCACCTTAGCACTTGACGGCGGTGAATCTACCTCGTTACTGCACTGCTAGATTGCAGACGTGCAGTTTGGTACCTCGCTTCCGTCATGACGTATTCGTCTTTTGGGTACATATGTTGTTCCCTCGCCTTAGCGCTTGGCGGCAGTGGGCCTGCTTGCTTACTGCACGGCTAGTTGTCGGCATGCAGTTTGCAGACCTGTTTACCCAAGAATACACTTTTTGGAGAAACTGACAACTCACTGGCTTGGGAATAATTACACATGTGAGGTCCAAAGTACACAATTAGTCAGTTGAAAGTACACTGACTACACCCAGGGGGTAAACAGGTCTGAGTTTGGTACCTCGCTTCTGTCATGACATGTTTGACTTTTGCTACATATGTTGGTTGCTCACCTTAGTGCTTGAGGGCAGTGAGTCTACCTTCTTGCTGCACTGCTGGCGTGCAGGCTTGACAGTCTGTTACCCCGCTTGGTGCTTGTGTGTTTTGTTATTACGAAGGCTACCTTTCGTGGCTTAGTCCCACAGGACTCGCCCGCAGGCCTTCGGGTGTTATCTGTTGCAGGGATGCGCTACCCATTCACACAGATGACAGTGGCTAGTTCAGCCCCCAGGGGTCTTTCGCCACTGCACCGGATGCCCCGCCGACCATGCTTGCTTTGCAAGCGATCGGCACCGGTTTAGGCACCTTCCAGACACTGCGGGTTTCCGCACGACAACGGACTGCCCTGGGAGAGAAGCCACACCGGATGTCGCGACTAGTGCGCGAGCATGGATCGTGGAGGCCGCTGCCAGGGGGAGCGCACGGGAACAGCCTCTGGCAAGGCCCGCTCGGAAAGACAATTACGCACACGTCCGACATCTTAGGACGTTGCAGTACACTACCACCTTGAGAGGACAAGCAGCTTCTCGGCTGTAAGCCCCAGCCCGGCTGCTACTGGTAGGTGTGTTCTTCATGTCCAGGCAGCGCCCATTGGGACTAGGCCTGTCTTCCGACACGGGAGGTGCCTCCTACCACATTGAGATGATTGCGTCACCTGGCCTCAGCAGCGCGGATGGCAGCATTGAAGCGTCTGCAGGCGGGAGCGACCTATGCTGTTGGTGCTTGAAGGATCCCGTTCCGCCCCGATGAAGAGGGGCATGCCGATGTCCTTCACGCAAGGCAGATGTTCCGGTGGCCGTCGGACAACCACTGGGTCGGGTCTCCTATGCGCAGGATGTGGATACGCCTTCCAACGTATCCTTGGCACCGGTCGCTTGAGACCAGGACGTCCCTGTGGGAATCCCCACACCGGATTCAGTGGACTAGTGCACGAAGTGGGCCTGGATCGATGAGGCCGCTTCCAGGAGGGAGCGCGCCCGGACTAAGACTTCCAAGAAGCCATGTCCACTTTCTGCCCCACTTGTCTCCAAGAAGCCCGCGGGATCCCGCTGGGGGTCCCCCTTACCGGCAAGAAAGCCCGCCTCCCTCGGAGCCCGGCTCAGAGACATTCACGTGCACGTCCAGGGACTCTAGTAAGAATGCTCGTCTCCAAGGAAGCGGAGACTACTATCAACACAGTTCCGGGCCACCTCTCGTCCCGCTCGCTCTGCGCGGCGCCAGAGTGGGGACCACTATCGGACTGCTGAGGACATGCAAGCTATGCGGAGGCTTCCAGTGGCCGTCGGGTAACCATACAGTCTGTCTCCTGTGCGCTGGGTGTGCTTCCGACCACTCTTGTAACGTCTGTGCTTCCTGGCCGGAGCTGCGATGGTCTAATCTCTGGAACTTTAGAGGAGGGAGACTCCTACCCTCTCGGGTACTTGAAGATTGCCGAGACGCCTTCCGCTGTGCCCCCGGCACCGGACGTGCGAGACCAGCTGGATCCGACACAGAAAACGCCACTGAGTAATCGAGGGATTAGTGCAGTGTGGGAGTTCGACCGTCAAGACCGCCTCCGTTAGAGAGCGCGCCCGGATACAGCTGGTGGAAAGAACCCGCCTCTCCCAAGAGCCTGGTTTGGTGGGACGCTCGTGGCGTCCCTCCTCCACCATCGTTCCCCACTCGTCTCTGAAGAAGCCGCCGGGATCCCGCTGGGGGTCCCCTGGCCGGCAAGAAACCCGCCTCTCCCAAGAGCCTGGTTCACAGAGACATTCACGCACTCGTCCGGAACCTCCGGGTTGTGAAGAGCGTAGACACAGGGATTCTACTCGACGTTATCGCTCTCCCTCGCAAGATCATAAGAGGACCTTCCCGCTCGGGTGCTTGGAGTTGGCCAAGACGCCTTCCGCTGTGCCCCCGGCACCGGACGCGCGAAACCAACTTGATCCGACACAGAAGACGCCACTTGAGTATTCAACGGATTAGTGCACAGAAACCCGCCTCTCCCAAGAGCCTGGTTCGTTCCCCACTCATCTCTGGCCGCAGGGATCCCCTTGCCGGCAAGCAACCCGCCTCTCCCAAGAGCCTGGTTCACAGAGACTTACACGCACTCGTCCGGATCCTCCTGTTCGCGAGGATCGTAGGCGCTGGGATTCTACTCACCGTTATCGCTCTGCTTCGCAAGATCGTAGGAGGACCTTCTCCACTCATCGTTCGACGGATCAGGACTCCCTCGACTGGTTTCGCCTTCTTCGCGTTCCTCATCTCGTTCGGACTCCCGTTCGTCCCGTTCCTCTTCCCATCGACCGGCCACTTCCCCTTCCCTCGTCCTCTCCGTTCCGTTCCTCCTCGTCGCAGCCGTTCTCCTCGTCGGAACCCGCCTTCGGCAAACGGGAGAACCTCGCCGCGTCGCTCCGTCTTCGCTCTCCCCTTCGGAGTGAGTCTTCGACCTGCGGTTCGCCGTCAGCGGTATTCCCTCCCTCGGAGCCCTCCTCGGTCGCCGGTTCCAGACAGCGGGACTTTGACACCCTGAGTTTGACGGCTGACGACCCCTCGGACTGGTTGCTCGGACGTCTCAGCCGTTTCTCCTCTTCCTCTTCTTCGGCTTCCAGTGCTGCGGTTCCATCAGACCTGTTCTTCTGCGCGGATGGACACTCGGCCGGCGCTGGACGGGACATCCAAGCTCATCGCCGCCGCCCTGCTGCGGAAGTTGCCCGGCATCGCCCCTTGACTCACCGGGGGTTCTCATCCATCGTGGACACTGGGGAACCAAGGCGCAGCCCCTTCTCCCTGACGTCTAACCATCTCGACAACTCTCGTTGGGCACCCGGGGGGTGCCGTACTTCGGACAGGTGGTACCGCTTGGCTGTGCTCGGGGTGGAGGCCTAGCCACTACACGGAGTCGAATCTACTCACCTTAGTCGTCTCTAAGCCCGGCTGCTCAAGCTACGCTTCCTACTTCCGTGATTCTTCTCGAGGTCCAACCCTCCGACCTTCGGACTTCGCGGACAAGAGCGTGCTTAGCTTGGATCTGACGCGGACTACTAGGCCTGCTTCTTCTGCTCGTGGGGGGAAGGATAGGTCACAGGAGCTTCTCCTCTTCGGCTACGCGACAGCGGAGGTGTTCTTCCAGGATCAGGGCAGCTGGCGATCCTCCGACCAGTGCATACCCCCTACCCTGGTGCTTGGGGAAAGAACTTCATCTCCCTCCGTGCGTGACGCTACCTGGACCGACGGTAGATCTGGGCCAGTCTTCCCCGGTGGGACCAGTGGCTACACACGGAATACACCAGGACACCTTCGGAGGATCGGCGCATGAGACCAGGATGATCCTACTTTTTCAGTGGACTGGGGCACAGGATGGGGCCTTGACCCGAGGCCGCTACCCGGACGGAGCGAGCCCAGACACAGCTTTTGAGAAGCAGAGAACTCGCCTCACAGAGCCCAGTTCAGAGAGTCGCGCTTGGCAACGTCCCACGTACAATCTCGGTACCCACTCGTCTCCAAGTAAGCCGCCGGGATCCTGCTGGGGGTCCACTTGCCGACAGGAACCCGCCTCTCCTCAGAGCCCGGGTCGGAGAGACTTACACGCGCTCGTCCGGAGCCTCCTGTCGACTCCCCTCGGGAGGAGTCATCGAATGCTACGTCTTGCCCTTGCAGCCATACGGCGCCTGAGGGATGTTGCCGTGGTGGATTGGTTAACGAGCTTCAGGAGCTACGCCTCACCCTGTCTGCCTACAGTTCGAGGGAACAATTACGTACAGCTCCTCTCGGACCATACCTTACCTGGACCGCCGCGCCTTGGTCCACAGGTTCACCTTGCGCCCGCTTACGGGGCGCTATTCCACCAGGAGACCACGTAGCAAATCCCCGTACAAGCCTCACGTGTGCCTACGACATAGCCGTTCGCTACGGACGTGCTCGCCTCTTTGCCGGTTCCGGCAGCACTGACGCTACATGCCGGACGTTCTTCCTGGTTAAGCTCAGTCATACGTTCTGAATTACAGGACCCCTCCCTCAGGGAGGTTAGAGGCCACAGGTACGTTATCAAGGCACTTGCAGGGCCACGAACGTCACATTCGTCAGGGACTGTACTGTCTTGCACTTCGTGGCTACTGGAGGCTGGCGGGCAGGATGACTTCGCCCGCCTCGATTGCAGAGCTCTGCCAGGCCAGAGAGACTCCTCGCTCTGGTGGAGACCTTTTTGCGGGGGGCACAACTCCCTCCTGGCGCCTCAGCGCCGTAGGTATTCACCTACCTAGGGTCGTCGGGAGTTTGCGTTAGGGAGGACGGCCCTTGGGCCCTAAGGTGTGCTGGAGCGCGGCACCCACCTCCTGTTCGCAATTCTTCCATTCAGTCATGTCATCGGTAATGTTTTTGAAGAAACAAATTCATTTTTCTTTAAAAGGTATTTTTTCGAAAAATACTTACTGATGACATGACTCAAACGACCCTCCCACCTGCCCCGCTTGCCGCTCGTGCGCCAAGTATCCTGACTGAGGGATTATGGGTACCCGGCTTCCGGGTGGTGGGTATAGGGAGACAACTCTTGGTCCCCTCGGGGTTCCCCGAGTGCCTCCCGGGTTGTGTCTTAACACAACTGGCTCTTAGGCTAGAATGAGTAAGTAGTAGACACTTCCATTCAGTCATGTCATCGGTAAGTATTTTTCGAAAAAATACCTTTTAAAGAAAAATGAATTTTTTGTTTGTTGTTTCTTAAAACTTGGTCAATACCGACTTTCTTCTGGATCTTTTCTACTTCTTTGATTGAACGGTAGTGGTATCTCAATTTAAAATCAAAATTCAGACAGCTTTTCTCACCCGGATCTGCACATGTATTTCTATCGCCTGTTTTATCAGGTTAATCCATATAACCTCACGGCTGCATCCAAATTTGGGAGATGTTATCTAACGGCTATGTACCAGTTGGAGGAGATGGATCAGTTATGTTAATTCAAGAGTAGTGCCAGATGAGCTTGGCGCCTTCAGGTGCTAGGCTCATCTGGCACTACCATTGAATTATCATGGTCGATCCATCTCCTGGTGCAGGGTGTTGGGGCTGAATGGGTTAATTGGCAGGCTTACCCTTTGAGATTCTGCTTTGTCCACATTGTAAGTAACGCCCTTCAATTTGAACTGTTATCTCATTCTACCCCAACACCGAAATCCCAAAATTTTGCCGGTGTCCTCTGAAGACTGCACTCTAGTGCAGGACACAGATCGACCATGATAGTTCCAAGGGTGATGCCAGAATAGCTTGGCGCCCATAGGCGCCAAGCTATTCTGGCATCACCCTTGAACTATCATGGTCGATCCTTTTCTTGCTGTGGTGTGTCTGGGGTAGAATGAGTTATGTTTGATCTTACTGATACATAATGTTGTAACATACCCACCCCACTTAAAAAATCGGTGGGTTTGATTTTCTGTCTTTCTAGTTGTCTATAAAGATGACAACTTAATCCACATGGATTTTTTTCTTAACCCTTTGGCTGTCAGCAGCACTTTTTGTCGAGGTAAATCCTGCAAGAATCACCTTGACAAAAAGTTCTATTGATAGCCAAAGGGTTAAAGTTATGGGGCACTTCTTGGGGTCAGGAGAGGGCAAGGCAGTGGTGAAAAGATATTTTGGGGGGGGGAGTGGGTTATCTACACCAACATCCTCAAAATGTGCTAGGATTAAAAGTAATCATCGATAAGAACACCTGGTGATGTTGTTTGTATTGTCATTTGTGTGTATTTCAGGGCAAAGACAGTTACAGCAACGAGGTGACCCACCTGGCTCAGCCACTGCCTGTGGAATACCTGTTGGTGGACATGCCCTGTGCCTTTCCCGCTGACTTCCAGTACACATTTAAAACTCTGGACGGACTACGCACCTTCGCAGTGGAGAACAGAGAACACATGGGAGAAACTCAAGTAAGCCTCAGCAGAGGATTTGGCTGCGAGTTTAGCAGTATTGGAGAACCTCTTTTGAGCAGTCACCTCATACGCAAGAAAATGCGGTCTATGTTCGTACGCAAGAAAACGCAGTCTTGAAAGTAAAGACAGGTCCTCTCGCAAGTCTTGAAGGGCAAGAAGTGTCACTTGTCACTAACCCTTGTAGCCCCAAGGTCCCATTTCTCAAAGTTTGGAGGTGTTGCCTAATGACTATGTACCAGTTGCAGGAGATGGCTTGACCGTGATAATTCAAGGGTAGTGCCAAATTAGCTTGGGGCCTGACCATGATAATTCAAGGGTAGTGCCAGATTAGCTTGGCGTCTGAAGGCGCCAAGCTAATCTGGCACTACCCTTGAATTATCATGGTCAAGCCATCTCCTGCTGTAGGGATCTGGGGCTAAAAGGGTTAAAGATGAATATTTGGGTGGCATGTCCACTTAAATGATGGTCTTTAGGCCATTTAACCCTGGGACCCTACAGCAGGAGATGGCTTGACCACAATAATTCAAGGGTAGTGCCAGATTAGCTTGGCGCCAAAGCTAATCTGGCACTACCCTTGAACTATCATGGTTGATCCATCTCCTGCAGCTGGTACATGGTCATGAGATGACGCCTCCAAAATGTGGGCATGGGGTCAAACGGGTGACCTCACAAGGGTGGTCATTCAGAACAGGTTTTGCTGTACCCAAATGTTAGGCTGTACAGACCACCTGGCCATTGTGACCCCTTCACACCCAGCAGCAAGAAAAGGCGTATCTGCAACCGCATGAGACTGCTAGCCTGGTAACTCATCAGTTTGAGTATCAAGGATATGACTGAGGTCAGCATAAGGCCTAGATCCTCATGCGCCCTGCATCTGTGTGGGTTTATTTATAAGTTATGAAGCTCCATGTCTCCTGCAGTTGGATGCGCATTGTGGCATCCTGACAGAAGGGGTTAAATTATTTCCATTTCTGCTCGTCTCCTGTGTATATGTACTAAATGTGTGTACATGTGTTGTGCAGGATTTCAATGCCCTGGTGCAGTACATGGAACAGTTCAGCCCTAGCCAGTTCCTCAGGGCCATGTCTGATTTCCATCTTCTCATGTTCCTGGCTACTTCAGAAATGCTGCCTCTCAGGGTAGGTACCCCATGCATTCTTAACCAGCGTGCATGCACCTGCCGGTACTGTATACAGTACAGGTGTACCGGTGGCTACATGAACCCAAAAGTCGTACACGTTATGCCAACTCTTTTGTCCCTCAGGCTGTTACCCTTTTCAACAGTAATATCAGTAGATAGTGTCGGTCATGACATTCTTCAGTTCTTTAGTACTAGCCCATTCAGTATTTTTTAAATTTTTATGCCAAGAGTGTTGCAAAGGTAACAATACGTCAATTACAGTTCATTTCTTTAATTGAGAGTTTTGGGTTATTTAATTATTTCTATGAGTGAATGATGATGCCATGTGTTGTATGGGCAGACAGTGAATTTCCCCGTGAGGGATTAATACAGTATTATTGTATTGTATTGTAACACGTATACAGACCAAGAGGAATTACTCAGCGCTGGACAAACAGTTAGATCCCCTGCAAACGCCAGCCCACAGAGAAATACACAAGTATAGAGCAAGACGATCATCTTCATCCTCAAAAAAGGATGCATCAGGTCTTGCTTATAACCCATGTCTTTCTCCGGAACTTAGGAAGTAGGCAGGAGAAACATACATACACAAACACAAAGGTGCACTACTAAATGTGGTTGGGTAAATACCCTGATTTCCCACAGTGGAGTTAACATAGCTGTCTTGTAGTCACAGATATAGTGTGTAAATACTTGTTCCAAAAGTGTAGTGTTGCATTTTTGGAGTTTGAGTTCACTTTCAGTCCTACACCATGACTGAGTATGCTGTGACCACTGACTTGTAAGTCACTCATCCGGACACACTCCAGCAGGAGAAGGATCAGCCATGACAATTCAAGGGTAGTGCCGGAATAGCTTGGCATTCTCAGGCACTAATTTATTCTGGCACTACCGTTGACCTATTATGGTTGATCGGTCTCCTCTTCTTCTTCTTCTTGTCGTTCGCAGTGGGCTAAACGGTCAGACCAGCACCGGCGGTGAATGACGTTGTTTTCTCCAGGTCTTCTCGACTGCCGTAGAGTTTGGTCTGCAGTGGAGTTGGCGACGGCCACACTTCTTGTCTTTCATCGTCCAGTAGGGGGCATCTCTGGAGAATATGTTCCGCTGTTTGGTCTTCCTGACCACAGGCG
This sequence comes from Semisulcospira habei, assembly GCA_036245525.1. Classification (NCBI taxonomy): domain Eukaryota; kingdom Metazoa; phylum Mollusca; class Gastropoda; family Semisulcospiridae; genus Semisulcospira; species Semisulcospira habei. Next base: position 7,564,791 of record BTPG01000008.1, on the reverse strand, counting down.
CAGGTTGGTGATGGCGCCAGCTTGAGCTTTCTGTTCATGTGAGCGTTCAGTCTGTTGTGGCCGGTACGCAGTCTGATCAGGACGACTTGCTGCTCTCTGGTCATTGTGTGGTAGTCGTCTCTGTTTGACCTCGGCCTCATCAATGCCTTGATGATTGTCTTTTGCTCACTATAGCTGACGCTGTTTTCTTGTTGATCTTTTGTGGCTCCTTCTTTGCCAGCTCGTCTGCCCTTTCATTTCCTGGTACCCCACAGTGGGCACCATGATATCCACTGGAGAACAACTCTTCTGGTTTGTCTGACCTTCTGCAAAGCTCTGGTCAGCTGGGCGAGCTTGTCGTTCTCGAGGACCTGAAGGACTGATAGGGCATCGGAGAAGAAGACAACTTGGTAGCATGGGTCTGCGGAATTCTGAACCATGGAGGCGGCCTGCATAAGTGCTTCGGTTTCTGCTTTGTAGTTTGTGCAGTGTTTGCTGGTGGCTACACTGGATGTGGCTGTATTGCCCCCCAGGGAACTGGATCAAGATGCCAGCACCTTCATTGGAAACGGCATTTGTTGCTGATCCATCAGTGTAGATGTGGATCCATGCCTCCTTTGGGTACTGTTCGTCGATCAAGGCTAGGGTGAGTGCCCGTCGAACGGTGTCATTCTGACTGTCTCCTGAGGCAATATGTGGGACACTGGTGCAGATCTGGATGTCTGGTTTGTCCATTGCCCAAGGGTTTTCCTCTTCTTCTGTGATCAGAGGTAGAGTGCTCTTTGGAAGGACTTCCCTGTACTGTCGAGAAAGTCGCATGCTCTCATGGACAAAGTTGCTTCTTTTGAGCCGGTTCTTGGTGAGGTTGCTCAGTCTGTGCTTCATGGGGTGGTCGGGCAAGCACTTGAGCTTCTCAGCCTGTATCATGGTTTTGGCTTCTCTCCTCTGGCTGAGAGGTTGGATTGTGGTCAGCTTCTCCATTTCCTTGATGGGAGTGGATTTCATTCCACCAGTGATGAGTCGAAGAGCCTGGTTTTGCACTCGGTCGAGGGTCTGCAGGTTCGTCTTGGCTGAGGTAAACCACGCTGTTGAGCCATACTCAAGGTGGGGCCTGACTGTTCCCTGGTATACTGTCTTCAGTATCTTCTCGTTCACTCCCCAGGTGGTGCCTGCCAGTTTCCTGAGTATGGCCAGTTTGCGCCGGGCCTTCGCCTCTGCCTGTGCAACGTGTGGTTTCCAGGTCTGTCGTCTGTCGAAGGTGACACCAAGGTAGGTAGCTTCTTCATCCTCTCTCAGAGGGGTTCCACCAAGCTTGATGGTTCTGGCTTTCTGCTTTGGGGACAATGTGAAGAGGGTGGTGGAGGATTTCTCCTTGTTGACGGAGATGCACCAGTCACCTGTCCATGCGTTCAGCGTGTCTGCCGCTAGCTGCATTCTGTAGGTGGCAGTACTTGCATGCTCCTCCTTGCACCAGATCACAAGGTTGTCTGCGTATAGGGCAGCTTTGATTCCCTTGGGCATCTCAGACACCAGATCGTCGATGAAGAGAAGGAAGAGGGTAGGGGGAGGACTCCGCCTTGCAGAACGCCATGACGAAGGAGGAATTTCTTGCTTTTGGTCTGGTCGACACTGACTCTTGCCCTGCGGTTGAAGAGGTAGGAGTGTATCCACTGGAACATGTTACTGGACACGCCTTTTCTCAGCAGTTTGACAAGCAGCCCATCTTTCCATTCCTTGTCAAAAGCCTTCTGAAGATCAATCCAGGTTACAAAGACCAGCTTCTGCTCCTGGAAGGCATCTTCAACTTCCTGCGCCAAGTAAGTGACCTGGTCTTCGGTGCTGCGGAACTGTCGGAAGCCAGCTTGTTCAGGGGCAAGGAGGTTCCTGGATTCCAGGTAACACCTGAGGCGCTCGTTCACAATTCTTTCCAAAGTCTTCACAACACAGCTGGTGAGGCTGATTGGGCGATAGCTGGTGGCCTTCTTTGGATCCTTCCCTTTCTTTAGAATGGGGATCATGATCGCTTCTCGCCAGAGTTGTGGTAGCGATCTTTCTTGCCAGCCAGCTGCTGTTGAGGACCTCAAGTAGCTTGTTTTCTGCTGCACTACCAAGGTGGGTTAGCATCTCATTGGTGATGCCATCTGGACCAGGAGACTTCTTTGCCTTCAACTTTTTGAGAGCTGTATGAAGCTCTTTGTGTGTAAGTGGTTGATTCATGGCGTCCGCTGTTGCTTGTTTGGCAGGTCTCTCTCTCTTTGCTCTCTTCTTGCTTCTCTCTGCTTTTCGGGGCTAACATGGAGATTGCTCTCAGCTGCATAGTTTTGGGCAAATTGGTTGACAGCATGCTTTCCTGTTAGCATCTTCCCATTTTCTTTTAAGGTGATGTTTCCTTAGCTCGTGTTCTCATCGTTCAGCTGCTTGGTCAGTTTCCAGAGCTTTCTGCCGTCCTTCTCAAGGTTCAAGGAGCTTGTTTACTCTTGCCAGCTCCTGCGTCTTGCCTGTAGCTTCTTCTTGAGAAATTTGGCTTTGGCTTCCTGGAGGCGGATGTTGTTTGCCTGTGATGGGTTGACTTCTGCTTCCCTTCTGGCATCTGCTAGATCATCATCCAGTGACTCCGTGCCCAAGGTCAAAAAGACTGGCCGATGGTCACTTCCTCCTAGCACCAATTTATTCTGGCACTACCGTTGACCTATTATGGTTGATCGGTCTCGTGATCTGGTTTGTAGTCTTCAGAAGACGACTCCTAGATTTGAGAAGTTTAACCTCAGTGCTTCGTGTGGCAAGTGCCTTGCTCGGGTAGGATTCATGAATATCAGTTCAGTTTGTTTAGTGTGGGATTTTGTGCTCAGAAAGACCCATGCATGCTTGCTCCACCTTTTCCCTCAGAAATCTTCCTGATTCATATCAGCAGCATGGGTGACAGTCTTCAGTCCTGGAGACTGATTCAGCCTTTTCAGAATCCCCAAAAGCTGAATTTCAGCCTGTTGGTTTCCACTGAAACAGCCAGCCTGTTCCATCTGCAAGAGGCGTGAATTCTCATGAACCCCTGTATCTGTATCTGCAGGGGCTCATGAGAATTTATGCCTCTTGCTGGCCATGGATTATGGGGCACAGTCAGTTGGTGGACTATTTTTAGTCATTTCAATTTTTCACATGCAGCAGTGTTTCATGGTGTCAAGATGTCTCTCTGGTGGTGGCAGGAGCGTGTGAAGTGTGATTTCTGGGTGTAAATGTTTTGCTTGTGTGGGAGAAGCTTGATCTTCGTGAGATTTTTACGTGCTGTGTTTTGTGTTTTCAGGAGAAGCTTGACACGTTACTGCAAGCAGTGGGCACACAGAATGAAGCTCTGGCCCTGCAGTTCAAGAAAACGGAGGAGTGGGCCACAGTGGAGGAAATGATGTCCGCACATGGTCAGTGAACCCTTGCAGACAATCCCCTCATGCATGCAGCCACTGTGTTGTGAACAGTGCTAGTGGCCGTATGCACAAGAGGGGTACGATACAGTCATTCATATTACTATTAGTGACTATTACAGAGTTTGCAAACGAGGAGTACTTTCCCAGAACTATGTCCAGATGCAGGAGAAGAGTTGATCATGATAGTTCAAGAGTAGAGACTGATCAGCATGGTGCCTTTTTCGAAGGTTCACCACATTCAAAGATTAGCAACTTCATTGTATTTTTCTGGTATGCTTCATACCCCTGCCCAAATCTAAAGATCTTACGGACGTGAATAACTACAGACCTATATCCCTTTTGTCTTCCTTGTCAAAACCACTTGAAAGACATGTTCACAAACATCTCTACCAGTACCTTGATACCTGTAATCTTCTACATACCCATCAGTCAGGCTTTAGACCAAAACATTCGTGCCATACGGCATTAACAAGACTTGTTGACACCTGGTTAACTTCTATAAATCAATGTCAAATGATTGGGACAGTCTATCTCGATTTCAAAAAAGCCTTTGATCTTGTAGACCACAGCATCCTTTTGTCTAAACTTCAAGCATATTTATGCAATGCAGATGCCGTATCGTTTTTTAATTCCTACCTCAGCGGTAGGAGGCAAAGAGTTTTCTTAAATGGTAACTACTCGTCCCACGGTATTGTCACGAGCGGCGTGCCTCAAGGCTCTGTCCTCGGGCCATTGCTCTTCTGTGTCTTCATAAATGATCTACCACTGCACCTGAGTAGTAACCAAACCTCGTGTGATTTGTTTGCGGATGACGCAACTCTTCATACGCCTGATCATAGTGTTAATGCGATTAATACACGTCTGCAAAAAAGCATGCAGGAGGTTTCTCACTGGTGCGATTCTAATTCAATGGTTCTTAATCCATCTAAAACAGAATGCATGGTGATAGCCACACGTCAAAGACATCAGCTGCGCCCACTTTCTCTTGATCTAACAGTAAACGGCAAACCAGTCCAACAGGTATCTCAACACCGTCTCCTTGGGGTCACGGTAGATGATCAACTTAAGTGGAAAACTCACATTAGCAGCGTATGTAAACGTGTCTCAAAAAACCTTTATATGCTATCAAAGTTGAAATTCATTACCGATGTAGAGACGCGTACAATTTTCTATAACGCCCATGTAAAGTCGCACATAGACTACGCATCAACAGTGTGGGATGGTTCAAGTGAAGTGCATTTAAAGAGGCTGAATACTTTACACAGGAGGGCTGCTAAACTTATCCTACCGGATCCTCAAATAGCAACGGAAAAAAAACTTGAAGTTCTTGGTATGCTTCCCCTGAAGCAGCACCTTATATGTAACAAAGCCATTTTTATGTATAAGCTGTGTAAACAAAAAGGGCCCCGTTATCTTGACCCATTTTTTTCAGTAATTTCCTCACGACATCCCAGACTGGGGCGGCACTATCAGGTTCCGCGGCCTCGCATTGACATCTTTAAATCTAGCTTAACATACTCAGGTAGTACTCTCTGGAATTCGATTCCATGTAACCTTAGAAGTATGTCCCTGCCCTCCTTTAAAGACGGCCTCTTCAAATATCTAAAATAATCCAGCTTTACATGCGGAAAACTGCATGTTCTTAGAATACATACCATGTATCGGCATGTGCATTGACTCCATGTCTGACAAGTAATACCTGCCTTGATGTACTGGCACGCGTATGGCGTGCGTGTGTTTGTGCGTATGTGTGTGTGTGTATGTGTGGCTGTGTGCATTCGTGCGTATGGGTGTGTGATCGTGTGTGTGTGTGTGTGTGTGTGTGTGTGTGTGTGTGTGTGTGTGGGTGCGTGCGTCTGTGTGCGTGTGTGCGTTCATGCGTGTGGTCACGTTATGTGATCGTGTGCGTGTGTGCGTGGTCTGTCATAATGTGGCAGATTGCACACGCGTACGCGCACGCACGCACGCATGAGCGCAAGCACGCGCACACCATGTGCGCGATTTATGCAATTTATATGTTGGAATTTTTTATTCATAATTTTTTTTAATTCTCTTTAAAGGTTTTTTAACACATTTTCTTTCTTTTCTTTCGCGCTATATTCATCAGTATTTTGTTTGCTAGCACATAATTGAATTCCTTAGAGTAGTGTGTGTGTGTGTGTTTGCGAGTGAACATGCGTGCGTGTGTATGTGTTTGACCTAGTTATGTTTTAGACCATTGTTTTGTTTATGAAAACGTTGATAAGTAGTTTGTAGCAACGGCAAGTTTGAAAATTGGTCTTGTAACCAAATACTTCTACCGTTGTAAAATAAAAGTTCATTGTTCATTGTTCATTGCCTCCTCAGCCAGTGTTTCTCAATGTTGATTGGTAGCCTCTGTTCTGCTATTTTCCTCTCAAGTATTTGCCCTCAAGAAACCAGAGAATCACCAGTTAATGCATCTAGATGTGTCTTAACCCATTCCATCCTGATACACTATTGCTTGAAATAAATTTGACTATGGTAGTTCAAGGGTGGTGCCATAATAGCTTGGCGCCTGAAGTGCAAAGCTATTCTAGCACCACCCTTGAAATAAAATGGTTGATCTATCTCCTAATCTGTAATGTAACCTTCATAGATATATATATATATATATGTATTAAAGAAAAACAGAAACGTAGCCTCAGGTTGTAATTGCTTAAGCTGAGCAGACAAAGAGGCAAATATGATGAAGTTAACCCTTTGGCCGTCGGTAGCTCTTTCTCTCAAGGTGATTCCTGTAGAATTCACCTTGAGAGAAAGAGATACCGACAGCCAGAGGTTAACGTAGGTAGGCTAATAAAAGTTTACTGTAGATTGGTGGTGAAATAAATCTGTTCCTGATTCAACCTGTTTTCTTTACAGCACCTTCCCCCATGGCATCTCGACAGGCATCCTACACGGGTCCAGGGGCTGCCCCCGTGCCACCAATCAGTGGTGGTGGAGGGGGAGTGGCGGGAGGAATGTGGACTTGCGCTCACTGCACATTCTTGAACCAACCAGGACTTGCAGCATGTGAAATGTGTTCCTTACCACACAACCCTGGGGCTGCCATGTAAGGAGGCTTTCCAACCTTTGGACTGCGCGAGGACGGTCACCAGTGTCAGAGTCACAATGATTATTTTAACCCTGGATCCCTACAGCAGGAGATGGTTAGACCATGATAATTCAAGGGTAGTGCCAGATTAGGTTGGCGCCTGAAGGCGCCAAGCTAATCTGGCACTACCCTTGAATTATCGTGGTCAAGCCATCCCTGCAACTGGTACATAGTCGTTAGGCAACACCTCCAAAATTTGAGACATGGGACCGTGGGGCTAACAGGGTTAATGCAGGGGGAGTTCTTTTGTCAGCATGATTCTTCGTGTCTAGCTTGATCAGCTTTTGGAGGGTTTAATCCCTCTCACTTCCAAGAAAAAAGTGATTGCAGTCCAACTGCAAGAAACTGTGGGCGCTCATGAGGTTCTATGCCTCTTGCCGAGACCGAAAAATTTGTATCCAGGTTCTTGGGACGCTTGGGGACTTTTGGTCATTGAATAAACAAAGATTTCAGAAACAGACTATGTGTCCAGTGGTATGGAAGGTAACCCTTTTCATCCTGATACACCTATTGCTTGATATTGATTTGACTGTGATAGTTCAACGGTGGTGCCAGAATAGCTTGATGCCTGAGGCGCCAAGCTATTCTGGTATTTACCCGACCACATATAGTAATGCACCTTCGTGTTTGTGTATGTATGTTTCTCCTGCCTACTTCCTAAGTTCCGGAGAAAGACATGGGTTATATAAGAGACCTGATGCATCCTTTTTAGGGATGTAGATGATCGTCTTGTTCTATACCTGCGTATTTCTCTGTGGGCTGGCGAATGGGTGCCTGATAGGCGGGGGCAGGGGATCTAACTGTTCTGTCCAGCGCTGAGTAATTCCCCTTGTTTGTTATACAATTCTGCCAGCGCTAGCCTCACCTATCTGGTTTGTGAGTGACCTTGAATTAAAACGGTTGACCTATCTCCTAATCTGTATTGTTTTCATCCCTACGATACACGACCAGTCACTTTAGCGCAAACCGTACCATGTGACCGTGATACAAAAACCCTTGTAGCGACAAATGGCGGACCTCTTGTAGCCCTCTTTGTGATGCATCTTGGATGCGAGTTTTGTTCTATAAAAGATCACCAAAACGTTCTAAAGTAAAAGGTTACTTAGTGTTGTTCGAAACAACAAGCACACTCAGTACTGGAGACAGCAACGTCATGAAATATTTTAAATTACTACATAAGTCTATTATGTATAAATGTATATTCCTTTGACGTCCGTCATGACTGGCGTGATCCAGGACGGAAGATGTCTTCTTTATTTCTTTTACAAAAATAGTGGAGGAATGAAAACAAATACGTTATTGATAGCAGGGGCTTGCTGCATGGACCCTTGTAGGCCTTCATAAGGTCAAAGGTCAGGCCTGAGGATTACAATGGTTCCTTTGACCTCCCTCAGGCCTACAAGGGTCTATGTAGCAAACCCCTGCGACCAATAACTTATAATGTAGCCTTCATAGGACAACAAGCCAATTTTGAAAAAATCACCCTCAGGATGGAACGGGTAATGAGGGTTCTTCGTACCACTGTGAATTGGTGATAGTAGATTGATTAGCTGTGGATGTGTAAGGGTTGTGCCAGTTTATCTTTAAATGCGCCAACCTGTTCTGGCACTGCCTTGAGCCATCAAAAGTGATAATCTTCAGTGCAGTTTGTTAGGTGTCATAATCTGTGGCTGTTGGCAGCGTTTTTTGTCGAGGTGATTCCTGTCAAAAAGCGCCCCCAAAGGGCCAATAAGCTGTCAAATGTTCTCAAACCTGATGCTGCTGTGGACTAAAAATATGTTAACCCACTACATCCTGAGGCCGATTTTATAAAATTTGCTTATTGTCCTATGAAGGCCACATTACAGATTAGGAGACAGATCAACTGTTTTAGTTTAAGGGTGGTGCCAGAATAGCTTGGCGCCAGAGGCGCCAAGCTATCCTGGCACCACCCTTGAACTATCGGTCAAATTTATTTCAAGCAGTGGGTGTATCAGGATGATAAGGGTTAAAGTATGAGTTATGACATGTTTTCATAGTCGGAGACAGTAGCAACACACATATCTGCAGGTGTTAGCACTAGTACCCCACCCATTTCTTTTAGGCCACCAAATACACACACGTGTGGTCTATACTACCATATTGTAGTGTTTTGCAGCTGGGTGCAATTCAGATACCAATTGTTTTGGGTGATAAAGTTTCATGATTTACATCGACTAACTCATTCAGCCCCAACACAATATAAGAAGTGATGGATCGATCATGATAGTTCAAGGGTGGCTTTAACCCATATCATACTGAGGCTAAAAGCTTCAAATTTGTACACTGCCATATGCAAGCTACCTTATAGTACTTACAGATAAGGATATAGACCGATGGTTTTAGTTCAAGGGTGGTGCCAGAATAGCTTCTGGCACTACCCTTGAACTATTTTAGTCAAACTTATTTCACACAATGGTGTATTCCGAATGATGAGGGTTAAAATAGCTTGGTACCCATAGAACTACCATGGTCAAACTAACTTGTAAACCGCAACATAGTGTTTAGAGGACGACTTTCACGTTGGGGTATTCCGACCCTAGGGTCTAGTGTGTTGCCCTGTTGACACTGTATTTACTGATTTTTTTTTTTGCGACTTCACGGCAGACCACTGTGGTCACCATTTGGTGACTGCTAGCAGACGACTCTTGTCGCCCATGTTCAAATGACATTTCTACTCAGAGTCATACTGATATGAAGAACTCCCACAGATGTAAAATAATGAACAAAGAAAAAAACGCGTCGGGGAAAACAGGACAAAATAGTTTAAACCGTTTGTCTTTGTTTTCATCCTTTTTTTTCCTGAAGTGTGTTTCGTTCTTTGTTCATCGTTTCCTTGCATATGATGAAAGAAAGAGAAATATGTTGCCAAAAAGACAAAAGCAAAACAGTTTTAACTGTCTTGTCTTAGTTTTTTTTTAAAGCATACGTTATGCTGTGTGCATTGTTTCCTTGCATTTTATGCTTGTGGCGGTCACCTGTTTGGTCTGCATTTTGTACTTCAACAGTGAAATTGTAGCAGTGTAAAGTGAATCTTCAAAAATCAGCATATGATGCATAGCTGTTGCTAATTTTAGGATGTGGACATTTGGGGTCAGTCTGTATCATTGCCCCATGATATTTATTTGCTGTTTTTTGTTGCGACTGTTCCCACTCATGACCCGCGAGCGAGATCTGCGACCTGGGATAACAAAATCTCTGGACAGTTTCAGGAGTGTGTTACTTTTTATGTTAAAATTATGATTCTGGTGTGTGATGCGATGAATGCTGACCTCAGAGAGTGTGTGCTTTAGACAGTATCCCAGTGTGCAAAGGTTCCTCAGGCCGATATTGGCCACACTTGGCTCGCGCACAGCTGTGTGTGGGCCAACTGCAACCAACATCAGCCTGATGACCTTTGCTGCATTGACATTGTATTTGTAAATCAGGGAGGTGTTCTCATACCTCTGGATTGGTAGTTGTGTGTGATTTCATTTGCAGTATGCCTGTAAGAAAGTTGACTGAATGGTCTGTGATGTACGATACGGTGTAGGTATGTTCACAATGCTGTTTGACAAATGTGAAAACATTAAATCATTTATTGCTTGAGTGGTGATTTTGTCGTGTGGTTTGTTGTCATTCTGGAGCAGTTACTTGTAAGCTTAGACAAATCAGGACAGATCTAAACTTTGGGCATTAAACAAACATGCTTTTACGCGCACATACACACACAACACTTGCATAATATTCTTGCATTTGGTTGCAAGTGTTGATGTATGTCTGCATTTTTATGGTTAAGGGTATTAACCAACAGAAATCACAGCAGAAATGCCTGGAGTACAGTGAATAAATGCCATTGTAGCGTACCTGGACAGACGCAAACATTTATTTCAATTGATTTCACTTGCATACCAATGTCATGGTATTCACAACACACGATAAAATTTGCAAAATCAGAACATCATCTTGGACAAGTGAATAGAAGCAGCATGTACTTGCATAAGTACGTGTATGCACTTACATCAGCACATGCAATTGGTACCCAATATTTTTCTGTAACAAACTAGAAGCAAAAACAAGCACAGAGGCTTCCCGTGAACATTACCCAGACAGAGCACGGTCGTTAGGTGCAAACCCCACACCGTGTGGGTAAAACCACAAATCACAAAAAGCGTTGATGTGTGGCACACATCAACGCTTTATGCGACTTGTGGCTTTATAATTTCAGTGTAGACGAGTAGTCGGTTCACTGTAAATGCCAGTATAGTGGGACAATTAAACCGCTACAACTCCACCGCCGATTTGCTGCAGATGGCGGGCGGTGAAAAGAACGGAGAAAAAAAAAGGGGCAGTGCTTGCTTGTCTGACAGGTCAGACCCCGCCCCCTTTCTGCCGCTCTTGGGCTCCGGAGAAGCGTTTAGTCGTCACACACGAGTATGGCAGCCGCCCGAGTCGTTTCGACTCGGCGGCTGTGTTCGAGATACAAATACTTTTTCTACATGGCAGTTGTGATCCTGGGATTGCAAGCTTTCCTCGGTTACAGCTTTTATTCTATGAAAGAAGGGGACCAGACAACCGGAAAAATCACCGATAAAGGTCCTCACGAGCAACCACCGGGCGTCAAGTCTGAAGATTCGATGAATGAAGCTGTACTTATGGTAAGTCAAAGATTGGCGTAGCACGTACTTTGCCGTTTAAACTATTCGTCTGCATCTGGTGTAAACAGATACAATGGCCCATGCCTTGTTTCCAGTAGGAGTTCTGGAATTTGTACTTTAATTTTTCAGTGAAACGTGAAGAACAGTTGTCCTCTCTCTCACTGTCGGTCTTGGACTGTAAATGTAATCCTTGTTTCTTCACCACCTTGATTTCAGTCACACACACACACACACACACACACACACACACACACACACACACACACACACACACACACACATTTTAACTGGACACATCTGACAAAAACAAATGCACACACACATGCACACAAGGGCAGCATTTCTTCAACTAGCAAGCTGTATAGTGATCTTGAAGCAGTGTACATAATAATGTGCTTGAACCGTCAGCATACAAGGGCTGCATTTCTTCAAGCTGTATAGTGATCTTGAATCAGTGTACATTATAATGTGCTTGAACCATCAGCGTATATATGTGTACGCATGCAGTCCCAACACATTTGGATTCTAGCTGTCAGTGTCGGTGTGAAAGCATAGAGCTGCCCGCACTGCGGCCCTAGCCAGAGATGTACCTTCAGGACCTGACCCTTTAAATAGTGTCACTTCAGTTTTCTCACCTTAAGTGCTTGTAGTGAATCACATGGAAAGTTCTGCATAATTGTTTGGCTGTTGGTAGTTTTGTTGCACTGATTCCTGCAGGACTCATCCCAACAGAGGTCACTACAACACCCAAAGGGTTAAGCAGATTTATGGCATCCGCATTTGAGTACAGTGCCATGTATCTGTCATATGCCATTATAAATTTATAATTCAACAATAATTGATGAACAAGTAAATCGTACATTATCAGTGAATTATTATAAGATCCGGGTCTCAGGTCAGCATCAGCCTTAGCGGGGTGACACTTGGTTCAGTAAGTCCTCAAATGCCAGTGGCAGCTCAAGAACCCTTTTGTTTATCTGTAAATGTCAAACTGGAAAGTATAAACATGATTTTTTTTTTTTTTTTTAGTATTATCTGCATACATGTTAGTTACTTTTGATGCAGAAAAATATTGTTATCTGTGTTAGCTCAGCTTTAACCCTTATCATTCGGAATACACCAGTGTGTGAAATAAGTTTGACTAAAAGAGTTCAAGGGTAGTTCCAGAATAGCTTGGCGCCTAGGTGCCAAGCTATTCGGGCACCACCCTTGAACTAAGGCCATTGATCTATATCCTTATCTGTAAGTACTATAGTGTAGCTTGCATATATGGCAGTGTACAAATTTGAAGTTTTTTAGCCTCAGTATGTTATGGATTAAAGTTGGTGATTTTCCTTATTGCTGTAACAAAACAGCAGGGGACCCACATTTGTTTGTTATGTAAAGTGTTATCTAAAGTGTGTCGTAAGAGAAGTAATTTACACAAAACAGCATGTAGTCAATGCCTCACAAAATGTGTTGCTCTGACGTGTTAATAATAATATAAGATAAACTTTATGCATAAACATTAAGAATTATTTGCGGCATAACTGACGAGCGTCCATGTTAAGATCAACACATAAAAGTTAAAACATGCATACATCACAATCAAGCAGACGCTAAAATACCAAACCACACATATGTATAGCAGTCATTCTACTAAATATGCACACATTCTAAGTAAATAAAATAAGATAAATCTATCACATAATAAACATATTCTGATGCCAAAAACCACCAAGTGAGCCGCAACGAAAACAGATTAATTAAATTCATATATTTGTAAAACTGTATATCCTGTCTAAGAAATGGTTAAGAGAACCTATAAAGAACTATAAACAACTAAGATGGGCTGTAGGTGATCTAAAGGGACTAATGTGTAAATTTCTCTGTCCTTGTAACAGCAGTATTTCCCAAAATTTAGATACGTGACTATTCCAGTTCCAGGAAATTGTCCGACCATAATTCATGGGTACTGCCAGATTAGCTTGGCACCATTAGCCACCAAGATAATCTGGCACTACCCTTGAATTATCATAGTCATCGATCTTCTGTAGTGGGACGACACTAAATGAGTTAATAAGCAAAGTGGACGGTAATTGGTATCTGGTATAAAGATTGTAGCAAACTGTTTAGCACCTTAACCCCTATCATTTGGAATACACCAGTGTGTGAAATAAGTTTGACTAAAATAGTTCAAAGGGTAGTGCCAAAATAACTTGGCGCCTCTAGGCGTCGTGCTATTCTGGCACCACCCTGGAACTAAAGCCATTGGTCCATATCCTTATCTGTAAGTACTATAATGTAGCTTGCATTTTTCGTAAAATTTGAAGCTTTTAGCCTCAGTATGATATTGCTTATTACATAACCTCCATCTGTACTTCTACAAGTTAGCTTTCAAGGCAGAATAGTTCAGGATCAGTAACCCATTTAGCCCCAAGGCCCTACAGCCGAAGATTGATTGACCATGATAATTCAAGGGTAGTGCCAGATTAGCTTGGCACACCCAAGCTAATCTGGCACTACCCTTGAATTATCATGGTCGGTCCACCTCCTGCAACTGGTACATAGTCGTTAAGTAATACATGTACTTAGAAAATTTGGGAATAGGGCTGGGGAAGTTCCCCGCGTTGCCTAAGAGTGTCGGCGCATCAGCACAAAGCACATTCACATACAATATTCACACTGGTTCCGTCATGCATGCACGTTTAATCCTTATTTTCTACAACCATAATAGGGCTCAGGAAGTTCCCCGCGTTGCCAGGGAGCATCGGCGCGTCAGCCGCCATCTTAAGAGGATAGGATAGACTTCAGATAGTAGCGACGTAGTGTTTCAACACGTTTTTCTTCATGTTTCTTCCTCTTTGGAAACAAATAACAACAGATTCTGGTTAGCGGTTTCCTACGGTGATGGCAAGACTTGCTGTTATTGCTTATAGCACGTCGGGACTTTCCTGACAATGACATTGTCCTGACAGCGATTTCCCTATGAGTATGAGCGCCTCAGTCCCGTATCCTCTCAAGATGGCCACCACGACTAGCTTGATGACGTCAGCTTCCCGAGCGGTATTGCACCTGTGGGGCTAAAAGGGTTAATCTATATTATAACAACCTAGTTACTCAATGCAAATGAATCAAGAATCAAATGTGTACATTTGACTAGCTAATTGGTTCTAAGGGTGCAACTGGGGCAAAGAGGGCAAATCCTGCGTGTGTACACAAATCCGGACACACTCCTACAGTTACATTCATGAACATAATTGGACATTGATGAAATACTCTGTTCCCTTTGGGCATTGATAAAATATTCTATGCCCATTTACTTTCAGTTTAAATCGTTCAGGAAGACTATTACGCTGACACCACACAGTCAATCAGCACGGACCTTTCATCTGCCATAGGCATAGATTCGTATGAGCCCCTGCAATCTGACTGCAGGGGGCACAGATGTCCATGGGCCCTTGCAGTTGCAAGAGCTCATGGAGATTTGTGATCCTTGCAGTCAGATTTTCATTGACCCGTATCCCATTTATGTCGACAGATAAAGAAGTCACTGGAGGCTAACTCTGACTGATTGTGTGACTTCAAAGTGCTGGATATTTATCACCATTTAGAAGGGCACCCAGCATAGGGCTCGGGAAGCTGATGTCATCACGCTTGTTGTGGTGGCCATCTTGTGAGGATACAGGACTAAGGCGCTCATAGGGAAATCGCTGTCAGGACAACTTCAGGAAAGTCTTGACATGCTATAGACAATAACAGCAAGTATTGCCATCACCGTAGGAAACCGCTAATCAAAATCTGTTTGTTTGTTTCCAAAGAGGAAGAAACATGAAGAAAAATGTGTTGAAACACTACTTCGCTACTATCTGAAGCCTATCCTATCCTCTTAAGATGGCGGCTGACGTGCCGATGCTCCCTGGCAACGCGGGGAACTTCCTGAGCCCTATTATGGTTGTAGAAAATAAGGATTAAACGTGCATGCATGACGAAACCAGTGTGAATATTGTATGTGAATGTGCTTTGTGCTGATGCGCCGACACTCTTAGGCAACGCGGGGAACTTCCCCAGCCCTATTCCCAAATTTTCTAAGTACATGTATTACTTAACGACTATGTACCAGTTGCAGGAGGTGGACCGACCATGATAATTCAAGGGTAGTGCCAGATTAGCGTGGCGCCTGTAGGTGCTTTGTTAACCCTTTTAGTTCCATCTCCTGCGACTGGTACATAGTCGTTAGAGGACCCCTTCAAAAGTTTGGAAATGCGGCCGTGGGGTTAAGATGGTTAATGGGCTGTACTGTGTAAGGTGCTTCTTTGCATTCATGACTTGACTTGTTTTTACAAGTGTGTGTGTGTGTGTGTGTGTGTGTGTGATACTCCACTTTTTCTTGGTAATTTGTATCTTTGAGGTCCAGCACCAGTTACAGATTAATAAAATAGAGATCTATAAATTAACCATGAACATCTTCGTGACTGTGGAGGCAGCTATCAGGCTGATGAGGGCTACCTTTGGGCTATCTTGGTCAGCATTCCCCCCCCCCACCCCCCCCGGGTCCCAATGCGCAAAGACCACTGGGTCGAAGTCAACTGCAGTGGGCCCGCGCACGTCTGCGCATGAGACCACAGTGTCCAACGCCTGCCTGATGAACTTTTGCGGACTGTGGTTATTCATAGTGCATGGGCAGGAATAATAACACGTCAGCCACTCAGCTCTAGAGCAGGCTGGTTGTTGGTTTACTGTGGCGTTTACAGGCCGTGTCGCACGTGTCATGAGACTGGCCGCAGGCAGCGTTAACCCTATGGGTGTCGGTAGCGGTTTTAGTCGCGATGACTACCGACTACCGTGTCTGGCTGCTGCAACCGTCACCAGGGGTGACCGCTACCGACGCCCAAAGAGTTAACCCCTTCAGTGTACCACGTGTAGTCAAGCGTCTTTTCTGCCGAGTGCTATCATCAGCAGTAGTTAAAGGGTGAAGGGGTGGGTTACTGGTGACAGGGAAAGACATGTTTACGAAGTACAATCCGAAAACTGACAAAGGCAGAAAAGTTGCATATGTGTACCACTGCCAGGGCTACTCTCGGCTGAGATGCTCAAAAACAAAATCATGTAGCAGTCACCTCTTTTTTTTTTCTCTTTCAATTGCCTTTCCCCATGATTGGAGAGTAGCTGCTTTGACGCAGCACGATTCAAACGCACAGTCCAGATGTTCCCTTCACTCAGATTGCAATTTACCAGTCTTGACACAAACTTTAACTCTTTGGGTGTCAGTAGCAGTATTAGTCACCATTATTCCTGCAGTAATAATCGCAACTAAAACTGCTACTGACACTCAGAGGGTTAAAAAAAAAAGTGTGTTACCTTCTTGTACATGCAGTCATAAGCACTCACCAATACTGTGAAACAGTACTGCCCTGTAAAGGTAAAATGACCATTTTTGCAAAAAGCAAGATTTTCATTGTAATGCAATGGATGCCTGCATTCTTAAAATTGATTTACCATCATTTTCCTGTAGATGGCAGAGTACTGGTAGCTGCAAAGGGGTTAATGTTTTGTGTGAAAGTCTTGTGCACATTATCTGTTTCGCTAAAATGGTTTGCAGTATTCAGTCTGATTAATGGTCTCATATGCTTCATTTCCCTCATCCCTCTGGGGTACAGTAATGTGTGAAATGGAATTTTGTCTGAACATTAAGATTAACCCCCTTGTGCAAGCAGCCACAGGTACTGTAAACAGTACCTGCTGGTCTAGGCACAAGGTGGTTAAACTGCGTTTGGGTCTAGTTGTGCAGTCTACCTACCGCAGCTGCTTCAGCCCTGACACACCACAGCAAGATATGAATCAACCATGATAGTTCAAGGATGGTGCCACAATAGCGTGGTGCCAAGCAACCCTTGAACTATAATGGTTAATCTGTCTCGTCAGAAGACTTGAACATTTGGGAATTTTAACCTTGGGGCACAGTGTGATCTATGCCTCTTGCTGAAACCACATGTACTCAAACCAAGGGGAATCACAGCGCTGGACAGACAACAGTTAGATCCCCTGCCCCCTGCGGGGGCAGGGATCTAACTGTTGTCTGTCCAGCGCTGTGATTCCCTTGGTTTGAGTACTGACAATTCTGCCAGCGCTAGCCTCACCTATCTGGTTTGTGAGTATCATGAAACCACATGGTTTAGTGATCTTTGATGTTGAACTGATTTACAATGGTTTGAACAACACAATATTTGCATCCACTGGCAGTGATAGGGTTATTGCTGTTGTCATGGTTGCAAAAAACAAAACGTGAGCTAATTATTTTTCCCGAACGATTTCCTTCCATTTGATGATAAAATCAGGAGAACCATGACCCATTCCAGATGATGCCCTGTCCGGATATGTGGCTTAACGCGGCCTATCCAGATGCAGCAGGTCTCGAGGGGGTTAAACTGTCAAAAGTAATATGAGGTTACGCACTTGAGACCAACTTGCAGACATGTTTGTGTGAAAAATAAACCCCATTGACCTTAGTCTGAGGATGTACGTGGGCTTGGTCTTTTTCAGAAACTGGCATAGATTAGCAAGATCCCCCACGGTGGCGTGGGGCTCATTGAAATCTGTTCCTCGTGCGGATAATTTCGAGAGGTCTGGCTCCCAGAACGCAAAAGATCATTGGGCCGACGTCGGCCTCAGTTGGCCCGCGCACGGCCGTGAGCGTGTCAACTGCGGCCGACGTCGGCCTGACGACCTTTTGCGTACTGGCTGAGGGACCAAGTTGACACGCTGGCCCAGATTCTGTGTGCCAGAATTCGCTTTCTCCCCACCCATTTCCCCTTCCGTTTCCTGGCCACCGTAACTCGACACACTCTCGGGCCAAACTCAGGTCTACACGTGACCACCACATGATGTAGTACCAAAGAAACAATAAGACAGGAGTAGAAAAGGCACAGAAGTACAGTACTGTGTGTACAAGAGTGTTTTGATTGGCTCCAAATAATTAATTACATGTATATGCAACACGGAGTCCTCCAGTTCTTTTAAGCGTTCAGTCATTTGCAAGATAAGCTTGGTCATGAAAAAAATACCACACTGTTGACAAATCGCCGGTTCTCATGATATATGTGCTATTTGAGTAATTTGTATTTGTGACGCGACAATTCTATTTGAGTAATTTGTATTTGTGACGGTACAATTCGGGATGAAAAAAGACCTAGCTCATAGTGTAAAAAATAATGTGAATTTTCTTTAATATTAACAGCAGGTGTGCAGTCGTCATAAGATGACAAAGTACACTTGTTTCGGGATGAAAGCAGACATTGGCAAATTATTTGAGTAAAAGTTTTGCTTTGCATAATCAGCTGACATTGAGCATGTACACTTTCAGAGAAAATATCTTATAACTATTTCCTTCAAAAGTAATTTTGTGATTTTTGTGTGTGTGGACTTCCTGTGTTACTGTGTAGTGAAATGTTACGCATTAAGAAGGTCAGTGGATCAAACTATCACTTGCAAAACAATATGTAAAACCCTGACCCTGAATCACAGAATATTGAATACACCCATATACATTGTATTTAGCCATAAGCTCCCAGTGAGCAAAACGTCCTTGGGCCCACAACGGCTGCAGTGGGCCTGTCCCACTGCAGCCGTTGTGGGCCCAAAAACGTTTTGCTTACTGGGGTTGATGCCTGTATCTGGACCAGTAACTGCTGATCAAGTAGTTGTATGTTTAGTCTCTAGTCTTGGTTCAGGAGGCAACAAATCCAATCACTTGTAACCAAATGTAGGTAGATTTGGTTGCTGGACGACCCATAGCAATGTTTCTGAGAGTTAAAATGGCAAATGTTCACCATGCATGCACACACACAATTATTCAGTCTACTAAAAAAAAGTTTTGTTCTCACATTTAGCCCCAACACCCTACAGCAGAAGATGGATTGAATGTGATAATTCAAGGGCAGTACCAGATCAGCTTGGCGCCTGAAGGCGCCAAGCCAATCTGGCACTGCCCTTGAATTACCATGGTCCACCCATCTCCAGCAACTGATACATAGTAGTTACGTGACACCCAGATTTTGTGAAATGCGGCCATGGGGTTAAATGGGTTAACTTTGGTAGTCCGCCTGTCAGCAAGGGTCCTCGAACATTGGGTCCTCCCTTGCTCTCGTGTGTTCAGAAGGTGCTGTTTCCAAGGCGTGGCTATTCGCCTAAGGGAGCCAAGTCTTCAAATCTTAATGTACCGTTTACTCTTGTGCAGCATGGCTCCTGTTCTACAGTAACCCTAGCACATGATCATAGACGGGTCAGTCTTGCACGTGCTAAAATAAACACTAAGTGCTCGTTCCTCCCATCTCTATTTTCGCCCAGTCCAAGCTCCAATATCGATCTGTTTTCGTCTGCCAGAGGAATAGATCCTCATGAGTCCCTGCAGTTGCAGGGGCTCATGAAGATCTGTTCCTCTTGCTGGCTTTGTTTACTTACCTTGTCTTCTCAGAGAATACGAGTACATGCGTATGCTTTTGCTGGGTGCTGTTTGTTTCTTATTGACCCTGTTTTTCTGACCTTTGTCTCTTCAGACAGAGAAGAAGAGGCATCGATCCTCATGAGCCTATGACATTTAGCAGGGGCCTATGAGGGTCTGTGCCTCTTTTTTTTGTTTTTTGTCGTCTCTCAGTTTACTTACCTCTGTGTGTCTCCAAACAAAGAATGTTGCCAGGTTTGCATCATACAACAGCACCATGTGGAAGCCGTGGCGTTTCGTGCTGCTTTGATTATTACGGGCGCGTAGCTGTTTATGTAAATGTGGGCTTGTTCCGCACCTTTGATAGGAACAAGGCGGGTACAGAAACAGATATCCGGCGGCATTATTATATTTCAAACCATCTGTCGTCTGGGACTCGGAGATTTGGGGTCTGTTATTGGAAAGTCTGTCGTCTGCACTAAGAGGGCAAAAGACACCAAGTCCACTTTTGTGAAAAGCGAGATTTGTATTGTATTTCAACGAACATCTCGCTTTTCACAAAATAGACATACTCGTTACTGTATGTTGCCTTCATAGCCCATTGGCTGTCGGTAGCGAGTTTGGTCGTGGTGATTCCTGCAGGTATCACCACGACCAAACTCGCTACCCGACAGCCCAAGGGCAGCTGGACGTTTGTGAGGACACCAAATTGCATTACAGCTCATTCAGCGAAACATAGGACCGACTTTACAGGATTTTTGAGGTTTCCAGATGATCGTGTGTCAGTCAGTCGAAGAAGACGGATCGACCTGGATGTGTGAAGGCCAGTGCCTCAGCTTGAACTACCACGGTCAGTTCATCTTCACATTGACCTGATAGGTGGTCGTTTTAGGACACTATCCAAATCTGCCCAAGGCGGCCTTTTGGTTGAAATATGCAAGAGACATAGATCCTCATGAGCCTCCGCTGTTGCGGGGGCTCATGAGGAACTACGCCTCTTGCTGACACCGCTTAATGTCTGTGTTTATTGGACGGCTTGAGCTCAGTCTTTGGCGCTGAAGAAACACAAATTGCGTCCACTTGCAGCATGCCTCTCTGATGTCCTAGGCAGACGTCTCATAGTACACAGGTTTGGAGGCACAAAGGCATTCAGCACTACCCTTGGCCTATCATAATCGAACAAGCTTCTGTTGTGAGGTGTCAATGGTGAATGTGTTAACCCTTCGGCTGTCGGTAGCGGCTTTTTGTCGGGGTGATTTCTGCGGGAATCATCCCGACAAAACTGAACCGCTCCCGACAGCGAAAGATTTAAAATATCGTTCAAAGTAAGAAGGAGCACTCACGTTTCCATCACGAATTAATCACACTTGTCAAGAGGCGACGGGGAACAGTGGAAGATATTTCTGAAACGAAAAATGATACGGAGCAATGAATAGTAAATTTACCCCTGGTGACGGTTGCAGCAGCCAGACACGGTAGTCGGTTATTATTATTCATTATCGTGTGGCATAGTGAAAGCAATAACCCCACTGAACAGTTTTGTCTCCCGCTGGCACCACAAGGGATTACACTAATAACATATACACTTCGTAAAATGGACACAGCTTTACTTTCAACTACATACATTCTTTAACCCAGTCAGCCCTGACGCACTACAGCAGGAGATGGATCGACCAGGAGAATTCAATGGTAGTGCCTGATGGCGCCAAGCTAATCTGGCGCTACCCGTGAATTCTCATGGTCGATTCATCTCCTGCAACTGGTGCATATTTGTTGAGTGACACCACTATTATTTAGGAAAATGCATTCTTGGGGTCAAATGGGTTAAAGGACTTAGGACATACTATACTGTGACAGGTTAATGGGTTTATGTAATGAAGCATTTGTCATCTGTAGTCATTTTTTCCCCCATCTGTCTTGTGTAAGGTCCTGCATTCAGCCCGACGGCCGTATTCCCCAAATTTTGGAGGCGTCATCTAATGACTATGCACTAGTTGCAGGAGATGGATCGACCATAACTCAAGGGCAGTGCCAGATTAGCTTGGCGCCTGTCGGCGCCAAGCTAATCTGGCACTACCCTTGAATTATCATGGTCGACCCATCTCCTGCTGTAGTGCGTCAGGGCTGAATGGGCTTAGCTTTACGTGAATCCAGCCGTGAATTTCAATACATGAAGTAAATTTTGGGTATTGCAAATCCCCAGGGTACCCAATTCACACCGTGTTGTTAAATCCGAAGTTTGTAATAAGCGAAGTAGAAAGAGTGTTGTGGGGATCTCAGAAAAAAAAGTGTGGTTATATCCCGACTTTCGTCATGTCCGACCTTGTTACAAGCCAAGTGGACTGTAGAGCATGTGTAGACTTCACGCGGTTCAGTCCTGCGCCGAGCGGTATCGCCCGCAGCCGTCAAGGGTTTAACCCATTATCTCAGTGCCGGGGGCAAGGCGAACGCTAACCAGCAGCAAGAGACATAAACCCTCATGACCCCCCCCCCCCCCCCATGAGGATTTATGTCCCTTGTGAGTCCTGTGTTCGTTATGCCCTATTTCTGGTCCCATTCGGCGGTTAAATGTCTTCCATCCTTTTAGGCCGCGAGGCACCGGCCTGTTTGCAGTCGTGCTCACGGGGAATGTTTTTCTAAAGGCCGTATTGATAGGCAAGGAATCTTTCCGAAGGCCATATTGATAGGCAAGGAATCTCTGTCTAAAGGTCATATTGATAGACGAATGTTTGAGAGCTGCTCTTTGTCTTTTTTTTGTTTGTTTGTTTTTGTTTTTGTTTGTTGAGTCTTTTATTAACCCAGTGAAATGAAACTGTTCCATTTAATGGTTTGTCCTATCGACTTGGTCGACGGGATTTTTCGAACTAGGAAGCAGTTTTTGTGCTGGTCTGTGATTCTTGGACCTTACGGCTTCGCCGTAAGGTCCAAAAATCAGACCAGCACACGCGCGTTGACAGTGGTCGCGTGTCGTCTGCTGGATGTGACGGTCAAACTCTTCCGCGAAATCGCGTCATCGGCAAGACGCATAGACCCTCACGGACCCTCCGTGCTGAGTGGTGGGGACTCTTGAGGGTCCACACTTGGCCACATCTACTTGCGTGTTCAGCAAACAAAGGGCGGTCATCAGGCATCCGATTAAAAACGAGTCTTTTAGTCTCCGTGCTGTCGAGCCATCGATTTCCCCGAGCGCTGGTAAACGACGTCGAAGTGGATGAGCTGACTTCTGCCGGTCTGCAAGGGGCGCAGATCCTCATCAGCCGCAGTACACCGTGGGGGGCTCGTGAAGATCTGTGTCAGTTGCTCCGAAACTGCAGATCCGTGTGTGTTCCTTGGGCAGAGCGGTCCCTTGGACGTTGAGGTGGGTGATGATGCGGAGGACTTCGTGATTGAGGACGCTCCACACGTCGTGAGAGACTCGAGCAAGAAAATAAATGGAGTTGGAGGGTGGGGTGGAGAAACTGATTCCGTGGTCTGATTTTCTTGCATCCCCCCCCCCCCCCCTCCCACCGGTCATGGTCGTTCAAGGGAAGTGCCAGAGTAGCTTGGCGCCTATTAGGCGCCAAGCTTACCTGGCACTACCCTTGAACAGCCATGGCCGTTCCTGAAAATTTCCCACGGCTGTTATACATGTACACAATATTCATGGACGCCTCCTGGCGTTGTGAAAGTCAACACTGAATTTGAATGAGTAACGCTGTGGTGGTGATGCAGTAACTTTACCGTGAGTTGATTTGGGCGGCATTTAAAAAAAAAAAAAAAAATTTTGGCCCCAAGGTCCCATTTCTCAAATTTTGGAGGTATTGCCTAACGACTATATACCAGTTGTAGGAGATGGATTGATCATGGTAATTCAAGGGTAGTGCCAGATAAGCGCCTTCAGGCGCCATGCTCATCTGGCACTACCCTTGAATTATCATGATCAATGCACCTCCTGCTGCAGGGTCCCGGGGCTGAAAGGGTTAAGCGGTTCCCGTCACTGATCCCTAAAGTTTCCACCCCCCAATTTTTGGAGTTATCTCTAGAGAATACATTTACTGTTCAGGAGACAGGTCAACCATGACAGTTCAAGGGTGGTGCCGCCAGAATAGCTTGGCGCCTATATAGGCGCCAAGCTATTCTGGCACCACCCTTGAACTATCATAGACGACACGCATCATGCTGTGGAGTGTCAGGGTTAATGCAGCTTGTGACAGGAATTTGGGGGTTGGGATGGGGAGGGGGGGGGGGGCAAAAACAATTTAAGCACTGAGGCGGATGCACACAAACGCACGTTTGTTTCAATTTTCAGGATAATGAAATTACATTTCACTCGCCACAGCCCGGCGCTAGAGGAGTACATTAGCACATCTACACAGACACACGCACACACACACATACACACAGACACACGCACACACACAGTACAGGGGGGGGGGGGGGGGGGGAGTTAGTGTCGGGGGTCAACAATTGCGGAAGCAGACGGAATTTCGCTCAGAGGCGCGGTAATCGGTTTTTCTTCATCAGCGAGAGGATCTTTAAGTCCCTGTAACCCAATCAGCCGCGCTCGAGAGGAGGCAGCCTGCAGTTGGCAGCGCACCGTGCCAAAGAAAATTAAATTTTTTTCTTTCGGGTTTCGAATTGTCTGGGTGCTTCCACCTACAGCACCACCTGGAGCATATGCAGTGTCGAGAAACGCATTTTTCCAGTATAGATTTCAGTCAGTGTGCAGTATATAAATTATAATAGGTACACGGGAGGCATACAGGTAGACCGCGTTATGCCCGATCGCGTTGCACTCCACACCATGATAATTCAAGAGTAGTGCCAGATTCAGGCGCCAAGCTAATCTGGCACTACCCGCTTGAATTATCATGGTCAGTCCATCTCCTGCAACTGGTACATAGTCATTAGGCAACACCTCCCAAATTTGAGAAATAGGACCTTGGGGCTAAAAAAGTTAATATGTGTACATCATCACGCAACCTGCGCTCCTCTTCTGACAAGTAAATTTCGCCTTCACAGGTTCAAGTATTAAACGCGTGGCGGTCGTGCCTTCTCCCATCTTGGCCCCGTCACCTGGAACAGTCTCCCTACCCATGACTGAAACTGTCAAACGCTCCCCTCCTGCACGGATCACTTCTCAAAACCCACCTCTTCAACAAAGCCTTTGACTAGGCCATATCCCCAGCCATTGTAGTACATAGCCATCACCACTATCACGTGTGTGAGGGTGGGTGTGTGTGAATGTGTGTGTGTGTGTGTGTGTGTGTGTGTGTTAACTCTTTATTTTCCTTTTGTATCCTCGCTTAGAGCTATTTATTCTTCTTGTCGTTTGCAGTGCTACTATCTGATTGCGGGTTTGAGTGGATCCGTGGTTTATCAGAATGCGCCGTGCGGCCCGGGTCCTCCGTCTTGAGCATTCGAGGTTTCTGTCGGGGTTACCTCACCTTTAGCTCCTGGTATGCGACCTTCCCTGGGAACACAGGGTGGCTAGAGCTTTATGTGGCTCTTGATCGCATGATAAACCCGTCGGATAATTAACGTCATCCGATCGCAATCGGATCGGAATCGGCTTCAAAATCGGGGCACAACCGGCACGTGTGGCGGGGCCTTTAGAGTCCGTACCGCGTAATGCTGAAGCTGACCTGTATGCGTAGACCAGTGTGTCGTATTTTGTTCTCGTTTCTGTAGTCGGTGAAGTCTTGTACAGTGCGCAAGAAGAGATCGGCACTGCACATTGATATAATACTGGAAAAACGCGTTTCCGGACCAAGCCTGCGGGAATGCCAATGGCAATGACTAGGTCGCAATTTCAGTATTAGTAGAAATAATAGGGTATTATAAAGGGCTCGTTCTATTATGTATTGTATTAGACTGAATTATATTAGACTGACGTGAGTGTGGTTAGCTTGTAGCAAGATAATAAAATATGATGTATGATGGTTAGTGTCGGTTTGATGGCACCAGGTCGCCATTTCAGTATTAGAAATATTGCGATGAAGACTCTTTTAGGTAGTTTCGGCCATTTTGTTGTAGTAAACATGACTGCGATTAACCCTTTTAGCGCCACGGGTGCATTTCCCGAATTTTGGAAGTGTTACTTAACGACGATGTACCACTTGCAGGAGGTGGATTGACCATGGTAATTCAAGGGTAGTGCCAGATTAGCTTGGCGCCTGAAGGCGGCAAGCTAATCTGGCACTACCCTTGAATTATCGTGGTCAATCAATCTCCTGCTGTAGGGTGTTGGCGCTGAAAGGGTTACTAATAATGATAATAATAAAGGAGATTTGTTAAGCGCTTATTGTAAAAGTAGCTCTAAGCGCTGATAATAATTAAAAAAAAATACATAGTTTTTATATAGCGCCCTTCTCTATGGCCAGCAAGCTCGGACCGCTTTACAACACATAAGAATAATTTTAATAAGGGAGAAAAATTAGAACGCACTCACGCTTAAATCAAAACCTGCTCGCACCATGTAGGCACATTCCTAACATGAAATGAACACGCACACACATACGCACACACACACATAGGCACACACACACACACATACGCACACACACACATAGGCACACACACACACACGCATCCTACCTACATGGGCTACCCATATAAGAAAAAAAGCCATCATTTCCAGGCAGCACATCCAGACTAAGCTAATCTTGATATGCTACCTGGAAAAGATCTGTCCTCAAATTTGTTTTGAAGATCATCAGGGTAGAGGATAGACGTACATGCAGTGGAAGTGAGTTCCAGGGACCTGATAACCGAAAGAACGGTCACCAGCAGTTTTTAAGCCGACTCTGGGCTGAACAAGCAGTTTCTGTGAGCTTGAGCATAGACTTCTACTAGGACTGTACGATGCAAGGGAAAAAGACAGATATGCAGGAAGCGTATTGTCATAGTGTTTGTATGCCAAAGTGGCCAGCTTGTACTCTATTCTCTGCTTGACAGGTAGCCAGTGGAGATTGCGTTTTTTTGCGGGCAGCATACCTTGAATGAACAAAAAGCTCTCTCACACACACACACACACTGACACACACACTGACACACAAGCGCGCGTGCACGTGACAGTGGTGATGAATCTGTGCTTAACTTATGGCGAGATAGTTATACGCGTTAGGTCGGGTGGGTAGTACTGGTTTCATGGGTTTTATTTTAGGACGTGTTTAAGGATTGTCTCTGTGCTTATTCATTCAGCTGTGGCACCGTTTCCCATCATACCTGCCCCCCCCCCCCCCCCTTTTGGCACGCACCAGACTTTAACCCTTTCAGCGCCAACACCCTACAGCAGGAGATTGATTGAGCATGATCCACCTCATGCAAGTGGTACATCATCGTTAAAGTAACACTTCCAAAATTCGGGAAATGCACCCATGGCGCTAAATTAAAAAAAAAAAAAAAAGCCTTTCCGCTTGCCCGCCGTTGGACCCTGTGTTATGTCGGTTTTGGTAAAGTTAGCTTGGGTTCCCACAGCGAGCTGCAAAATTGCCGGCGAAACTGCCGCATGCTGTTGAAGAAAAAGGAACGGGGAAATTTGGCGGCCTTTCGGGTGTAACCCCATTGTGCATGCATCCACTGGTGCTGTAAACAATGCCGGTGGCTGCATGCACAATAGTGTTAACGTATTACTATCGGTATGGCTGTCATTTCCGTTTTCCGTCGTTCCAAAGGTTAGGGATACTCACAAACCAGATAGGTGAGGCTAGCGCTGGCAGAATTGTATAACAAACCAAGGGGAATTACTCAGCGCTGGACAGAACAGTTAGATCCCCTGCCCCCGCCTATCAGGCGGGGGCAGGGGATCTAACTGTTCTGTCCAGCGCTGAGTAATTCCCCTTGGTTTGTTATACAAAGGTTAGGGAGTTTTGGGGGAAACAGACGACAGCTAATTGAGTAACACGGATGTTTGCACTCGGTTCCTTTAACCCCCTGACTGCTGAGAACGAGCTCACAAAGGTAAGAGACATAGATCTTCATGAGCCCCCCCCCCCGCAATTGAGGGCGCTCATGAGGATCTATGACTCTTGCAGACGACACTTTCCATGTTCCGTAGTCGACTGGCACTGTTTGGCGTGGAATGAACGAAGAGCCCAGAAACGCAAGTCTGCGTCGACTGGCAGTGAAGGGGTTAACAGTGAAGGCTGGAAATGGGGTGCACGTTGACATGCATTCTGAATATAGCTTAGTCTGCATATTTATCCCCCCCCCCCACCCCCCACCCCCACACACAAATTTATGACGAATGTTATGACAACGTAACAAGTGTCAGACATTTTCCTGCACATTCCTCGGTGGCGCCACGCGATTTGCGACAAAAAGGAGCTTTATGAAAATCAGTCCAGTGAGCAGAGGTCCCCGGGCCGACGTCGGCCGTAGGGGCCCGCGCACGGAAGCTGACGGCGGCCCGAGTATCTAGTGCTATTGGGAAACAATCTTGTCACAAATGACGTGCACTAGAGACGCAACGAGCTTGGTAATAACAAGCAACTCAGTAAGCAAAGGTCCTCCGGGCCGACATCGGCCGCAGTGGGCGTGCGCGGGCCCACAGCGGCCGACGTCGGCCCAAAAATCTTTTGCTACAGGGGAACAATTTTGCCTCAAATGAGGCGAAAGCTCCAGGGAGCGTCCACGCTCTTTGTGACAGTTGTTAAATTGTCACGGAGCACAGAACACGGTCACTGACAGCTATTGTGGGCCATTTTCCGCACCAAATCATACAGGACTCGTTAGTAGACACACGCATCGCAGCTGAAGCGGGATATCTAATGAAACGTAACAAAACATCAGCGCTCCAGGGAATTGTTCATTTATTAATGATTATCATCTGAAAAATGTTGTACATACGATAAACACTGACAATAAAGTGTCGTGTTCCGTTTATAGATTCGGCTGAGTTCACTTTCTGTTTCCATGGTTTCTCATGCCCCCTCCTCCCTCAGGGGCGAATCAGTTACTTCGAGTGGGGGAGGGGGGAGATTCCAACTTTTTGTTTGGGACCTTCAGACCGAAACACAAAAGGTCTCCCAACGCTAGACCTTGTTTGGGGGGGAGGGGTGTCACCATTTGTGGGGGTAAAAACTCCCCCAAAAGGGACTTTTTTTTTGTTATAGCATCTCAGCATTTTAAAGATTTTTTTTTTTTTTTTTTTTTTTTGGGGGGGGGCGGCTAGCCCCTTGAACCCCCCCCTCTCCAGATCCGCCCCATGCCCCTGATAAGACATTTACTTTCTCTCTCTCTCTCTCTCTCTCTCTCTCTCTCTCTCTCTCTCTCTCTCTCTCTCTCTCTCTCTCTCTCTCTCTCTCTCTCTCTCTCTCTCTCATGCACCCATACGAGAAAAACGAGTTAAGCACTCTACCCTGCCACCCTGGTTAACAGTAGATATCAAACGGGCCATGTCATTTAGAGACAAACTTAAGAAAGAAAAATAGTTTGATGAATATAAGAAACAACGAAATTGTGTTAAATACCTAGTGAGAGCATAAAAAAAAAACCAAAAAAAACCCCCTGTTCTTCCAGAAAATGATTAGGGACAAAAAAAGATACAGTATCGGTTTAGAAAGCCCTGAACGTTATCATCATCATCATCATCAGTCCCTTGCCCGAACTGGGCGTTGGGGGGACTGAAAGGCAGCAGCAACAGACAGTGCTCTCCACTGAGTTCTATTTTGGGCGGTGGCAAGCAAGTCTGGCATCTCGAGTTCGGTCCATTCTTTTATGTTTGCGACCCAACTCTTTCTCTGACGACCTCGCCGACGACTTCCTTCGAGAGTGCCTTGGAGGATAGTCTTGGACAAGGTGTTGTGTCGGGTCACGTGGCCAAACCAAGCAAGCTTGCGCCGTTTCACGGTTGCCAGAAGGGGTTCATGTGGGCCCACCAGGGAAGTGACGATGCTCCGTACATATTCGTTGGTCTTGTGCTCGCGGTACGAGATGCGGAGCAACTTCCTCAGGCACTTGTTCTCAAAGGCCTGAATTTTCTTTTCTGAGTCTGCAAGCAGTGTCCAAGTCTCACAGCCGTAGAGTAGAATAGACACTACGAGGGACTTGTAAAGCCTGTACTTGATGGTGAAGCTGATGGAGTTACTTCGCCATATCCTGTCCAGCCTGGCCATTGCGGATGTTGCTGTACCTATCCTGATACGGATCTCTGCTATGCAACTACCGTCTTTGGACAGGGTGGCTCCCAAGTACTTGAAGCTATTGACCTCTTCTAGCTTCTGGCCGTTCATGTGAATGTTGCTGCTGCTGTCGCTTGTGGTGTTGATCATCACTTTGCTTTTATCCGTACTGATCTCCATGCCATAAGACCCTGCGCTACTTGAAAGTTTGTCTGTCAGGTTTTGGAGCTCACTATTGCTGCCTGCCATGAGGTCAATGTCGTCTGCGAATCGAAGATTGCACAGGGATCTGCCACCAATAGAGATTGAAGTATGGTGGTCGTGGAGGGTTTCCTGCATGATCTTCTCCAGGAATATGTTGAAAAGGACAGGAGAGAGCAGGCATCCTTGACGGACACCGATCGTCGTCCTGAAGAACTCGCCTGACTGATTGTTAAGTAGAACCGCGCTGCAGGCGTTCTTGTAAAGCGCTTCTATCATTTGGATCAGTCCCTCCTCTATGTTGAACGATCTCATGACTTGCCAGAGTCCGTCGTGCCAGACGCGATCAAATGCTTTCCTGAAATCAATGAAGTTGTGGTAGAGTTCGCGCTGATGCTGCAGATGTTTCTCGATCAGGACGCGGCAGTTGAAAATCTGCTCTGCAGTGCTTCTTCCAACTCTGAAGCCAGCCTGTTCTTCTGCCAGCAGTTCCTCGGCGAAAGTTTTGAGGCGGTTGAGAATGATTCAAAGCATTACTTTGCTAGGGTGACTTATCAGACTGATAGTTCTGTAGTTCTGGCACTGTTTCAGGTTTCCTGAACGTTATAACGAAGGGTAAATCAGCCCCTGACATTCCATTCCATTTGTCAGCTGATATATTAAATAACCACTTCCTATCGACAGCTAAACACTTGCTCAGTCAGCTACAAGTAGTAACGCAGAGTACCAAGTTCCCAGTGTACTGGAAAAATACTGTGAGGCCAAAAATATACTGCAGACATTCATCATTCCTGATATTACCGTCGCTGAAGACGGCAAATTTATTTCTAACATGCCAAACAAAACGTCCACCGGTATGGATGGTATCGACAACAAAATTCTGAAAATGTCACTACCATATACGGTAGAGGCACTCACTTATATCTTTAACCTCTGTATAAAACACAGCAAGTTTCCAACTATTTTCAAAGAGTTCAAGGTAATTCCAATCCCTAAATCAAAAGATTTTGAAGATGTCAATAACTACTGTTCTATCTCACTTTTGTCGGCCCTGTCAAAGCCCCTTGAAAAACACATACAAAAACACCTCCTCGATTTTCTAGAAAAAGACAATTTAATAAATATTCATCAGTCC
This sequence comes from Semisulcospira habei, assembly GCA_036245525.1. NCBI lineage: Eukaryota > Metazoa > Mollusca > Gastropoda > Semisulcospiridae > Semisulcospira > Semisulcospira habei. Next base: position 7,533,768 of record BTPG01000008.1, on the reverse strand, counting down.
GGCTTTAGACCGAAACACTCATGTCAGTCAGCACTGACACACATTGTAGACAGCTGGCTGGAATCGATAAATAAAAACCTGATGTCTGGAGCTGTTTTCTTAGACCTACAAAAGCATTTGATCTTGTCGACCATGACATTTTCTTAAAGAAGCTAGCAACATACGATATAAGTGAAACCGCCATAGCATTCTTTAGATCACACCTAAAAGACAGAAAACAAAAAGTATATATACCCATGGAAAATACTCTAAACAAGGACAAGTTAACTACGGTGTCCCCCAGGGGTCGATCTTGGGACCTCTTCTATTTATAATATTCATTAATGATTTGCCTTTGCGATGTCAACTGCAACCTGTTTGCGGATGATACGAGCCTCCATGTTTCGGGTAAAAAAACAGCTGACATTAACCTTAGCTTACAAAGTAGTCTCAGCGAGATTTCCGACTGGTGTAGAGTGAATCATATGGTTCTTCATCCAGGAAAAACAAAGAGTATTTTAATCACTACATGACAAAATCACCAACGCCGACCACAGCCATTACATTTACAACTGAACGCTAAACCGATAGAACAAGTCACAGAGCGTAAATTCTTGGGAATACACGTTGACGAACAACTATGTTGGGAGACGCATATAAATACAGTCTGTAAAACCATTGCTAAAAACACTTTCCTGTTGTCCCAGCTTAGACAAGTAACAGATACACATACTCGTAAACTGTTTTTTCATGCCCATATCAAGTCTCACGTTGATTATGTCTCCACAGTGTGGGACGGTTGTAGTGATGTTCACATGAACAGGTTAAACTCTATATATAAAAGAGCTGTCAAAATGATAGATACACGGCCCATTCCTACCACAGACAAATTTAGACATCTAAACATTCTCGGCCTGCGTCAACAACTTAGTTTCAACAAATGCATCTTCATGCACAAGATATTAAATAACATGACACCGCAGTATCTAACCACCAAATTTATGCCACAACAAGAACGCGAACGGACCTCAATGAACAATACTTTACCCCTACCTCTGCCTAGAATTGACCTCTTTTAAACTAGTTTATCATTTTCTGGACCGTTTGTATGACACACTATTCCTGCACATTTGAAGACTAGTCTCGCTTGAAATCTTTAAAACGAAACTTTTCGATTATCTGATGAGCCAAACATAACATCACTGGGCATTTAAACAAACCCTGATGGTTAATGCTTTTATGTACCACATGCATTTATGTATAGTGTTTGTGTGTGTGTGCGTGTGTGTGGTATAACTATAAGATGAATGTTGAGTGTTACTATTATTTTGTATATTATAATGTTTTAAATTTTATTATTATTTTGTTTCTATTTTTTAAAAATTATTGTTGCTTGAAATAATGGTGTAAATATAATGTCTTTATTATTATTATTATTATTATTATTATTATTATTATTATTATTATTATTATTATTTTAACCTATTTTATTTTGTAGATGTTAGCAACGGCAAGTTTGTAAAATGACGATTTGTTTCTGTCAAAACTTTTTGCCGTTGATAAATAAAGTTTCATCATCATCTCCTCCTCCCTCCCTCCCTCTCTCTCATTCCATCTCCCTCCCTCCCTCCCTCTCTCTCTCTCTCTCTCTCTCTCTCTCTCTCTCTCTCTCTCTCTCTCATTTCTTCCCAGGGTCACCCTGGTCAGCCCCACAGGGTGAGTTTTTCTCTCTATTCTGGGGCATGTGTTTCTGTCTACCCGAGGTCCATTCACCTGTATTTGCCTTTTTAAAACTCTCCCTTCTGTCTGCACTGCCTGTAGCTCTTGATATTGGATGTGTGTTGCTAAATGGTCTTAGCTTTATTTAGGCCCCATGTGTTAGGTTTATTTAACGTATTTGACCGGCTGGCGACATACATTCAATGTTCTGTTTAGTTGGGGTTTTTTTCACAAGCAGTGCAGGCACGTCCTGAGAAAGCCTTGTTGCTGTCGGGACGTTAAGCAATGTACAATCAATCAATCAATTCCCCACCCGGGTCTGCCCTGGGGGACTTGGGTGGGGTTAGGTACTTTTTAGTTCCCAGGGTCACCCTGGTCAGCCCCACAGGGTGGGTTTCCTTTCTATTCTGGGGCATGTGTTTCTGTCTACCCTTGGTCCATTCACCTGTATTTGTCTTTTTAAAACTCTCCCTACTGTCTGCGCTGCCTGTAGCTCTTGATATTGGATGTGTGTTGCTAAATGGTCACAGCTTTATTTAGGCCCCATGATGTAGGTTTATTTAACGTATTTGACCGGCTGGCGACATACATTCAATTTTCTGTTTAGTTTTTTTTTTCTTTTTTTTTTTCACAAGCAGTGCAGGCACGTCCTGAGAAAGCCATGTTGCTGTCGGGACGTTAAGCAATGTACAATCAATCTATCTCTCATTTCTCTCCCCTCTTGCTGTCTCTCGCTCTTTGAAAGAGATAGATGAAACAGATAAAGTGACAGCAGATTGCAGAGGGAGGGAGTATCATTTCATTTGTAAATTAATTCAAACGACCGTTATGTTGGTGTAGTGGTCGCGCCATTAGAGTTGGCTTGTCATGTTGTCTCCATCAAATAATGTACACAGCGGTACATTTCATCATATTACTGATGCTGTTGTTTGTCCTTCACCCATCATCCCTTAACCAGCTCAGACTTGTAACAACAAAGTTGGAGATGGATCGACCATGCTAGTTCAAGGGTGGCGCCAAGCTATTCAGGCACCACCCTTGAACTAGCATGGTCGATCTGTCTCCTGCACTGTTATCAGAGGACGCATGAACGCGAGCGGTCGCTTGCAATTTCTTGCCATTATTTGCAGAACGTGTCACATCGCCGCCAGTGCTTGTTGCTACAGTCGATTATGTCCCAGAGATGTGGTCGCAAGTTCCACGCCTCAGCTTAGTCTCTTACATCTGCATGAGGTAGCGATCCTCATGAGCCCCTGCAGCAGCAGGGCGTCGTACGAATTAATATGTCCTCTTGATGACCAGCTCTTGCTCCAGCAGGTTTCTCAAGTCGTCTTGTTTCGAGTTGGTCGCACGCTGGCAGTAGCCGGCTAAGTACTGGTAGGTGGCGGGACCAGCGCACAAAGAACGCCGCGTGCTGTCACCGAGGAAACCAGCACTATAAAAGCTACTAATATTAACCCCAACAGCCAACAGCAGGAGATGAATGGACCATGATAATTCAAGGGTAGTGCCAGATTAGCTTGGCGCCTTCAGGCGCCAAGCTAATCTGGCACTACCCTTGAATTATCATGGTCCATCCATCTCCTGCAAGTGGCACATACTCGTTAAGTGACACCTCCAAAATTGAGGAAAAGTGGCCTTGGGGCTAAATGGGTTAATTTCTGCTGATATTAACATAATCAGTCATGCCGGTACAGCAGGAGACGGGTCGACATCGGCCATGATAGCACAAGGGTGGTGTGACTGCCAGAACAGCTTGGCGCGAAGGTCCCACGCTATTCTGACACCACTCCTTGAACCGTCATATTCGAACTGTCTCGTGGCCGAACTGCAATGCGGTCCTTGGGGAACAACGACCAATTTCGAATTTTGCAGACACTCTCATTTCCTGTCTGTTAGACTCACATGCATGCAAGTGAGCGCGCGCGCACGCGCGCGCACACACACACACACACACACACACACACACACACACACACACACACACGCACGCACACACATACACACACACGCGCGCGCACACACACACACACGCACACACACACACACGCACGCACACACACACACACACACACACACACACACACACAGGTAAACTGAATGACCTGATTAGAATCTATGTATAATTATATGCCAATCGTTTGTGTTCTATGCACATGTGTATTATTATGTATTATATATATATATATATATATATATATATATATATATATATATATATATATATATATATATATATATATATTCATTGTATCTATTTTTGAGCACATTTATGTATGCCGCTCATTTGTAACTTTTCAAGGGCTGCATCAGTGGGGTTAACCAGTAGCGGTTTTTGGTCGCGATGGATTCGTCCGGACATCATCGCGACAAACAGCGCTACCGACAAAGGGTTAACACGCAGCAGGTCTGCTGTGTAAGTGCTGCAGGGAACTACGACACTGGTGTTTTTAGCCCGCTGTCAAACGCCCAGTTCTCATCGTCTGTTAAGAATTTGTAATTAACCCCTAGTCGCTGCCGAGACAAGTTCAAGCCGATCCAATTGCAAGAGACATAGATCCTCATGAGCCCCCGCAGGTGCGGGGGCTCATGAGGATCTATGCCTCTTGCATGACACGACTGTGCGTGCATGTCCCGCGGATGGCAGGATCTCTTTGGCGTCGAGGTGACAAAGATTTCCGAAAACCCATCTGCGCCCACTGGCGGTGAAGGGTTTTAGTACTTTATTACTTCGTGTTAGCCACACGGGAGCGTCCTATTCGTATGTGGATGGCATCTCCAGACATGATGAGTGCAACCTGATGCTCTGCAGTAATCGCGTGGATTGTGTGATCACGCGATTGATTTGTATGTAACGACAACGCTCCCCGACGGAGCTGTTTTTGTTCAGCGCCCATCTCCCAGACACCATCAGCGTCACCTGCATGAGTGTAGGCCCACTTTCCGATACACCTCGTCACTCAGGTCGTTAATAACCAGTCCTTGAACCAGCCAGCAAAGAGACATAAATTCTCATGAGCCGCAGGGGCTCATGAAAATCTATGCCTCTTGCCAATCGTCTCACTACAAATAATTTACACCTAATAATGACTTTTGCATCTGTAAAGACTGTGTGCTAAATGTGGGGTCGGCCATGACACTGTAAAGGTGGTACCATATAATAATAATAATTACGGTATTTATAATGCGCTTATCTTATAAAAAGTATAACTCTAAGCGCGCACTCACAACTCGCGCACGCATGCGCACGCTTTTGACAAGGACTCACGTACCTCAAATACATTACGACAGTCAGCTTGGGGTGTGGAGTGTGGTGATGTTATAGTGCTAGAACTGTTGAAAGAGGTGAGTTTTGAGGTCGGCCTGGAAAAAGGAGAGAAAGTGTTTCTGACGGAGAGAGAGTGGAAGAGTGTTCCAGGTGGATTGACCGTAGACGGGGAAGGAGCTGGGGCCGAAAGTGCTGAGTTTGGTGCGGGGGATGTGGAGGCGGAGAGGGTCGGAGGCAGAGCGGAGGGAGCGGGACGGAGTGTAGGGGTGAAAGTTAGAGAGATAGGCAGGAGCGTAGTTGTTAAGGGATTTGCAGCAGAGAGACAGAATCTTGTATTGAACGCGTTGGGGGATGGGGAGCCAGTGAAGGAGTTTGAGCAGGGGAGTGATGTGGTCGGATTTTTTCTTTCTCAGGACGAGACGGGCAGCATTGTTCTGGACGCGCTGGAGAGTGAAAGTGGTGGAGTGAGGGAGGTCAGAAAGGAGAGAGTTGCAATAGTCGATGCGAGATAAGATGAGAGAGACAGCAAGTTTGGTGGCAGCTTCGGTGGTGAGGTATTTTCTGATCTGGCTGATGCGACGGAGGTGGAAATAGCATGCCTGGCGGAGACAAAGCTGGTCATGAAAAGAGAGGAATCGAGGATAACGCCGAGGTTCTTGGCCGAGTCAGAGAGGGGGATGGGGGTGCTGTCGGGTTGAAGATAGAGAGAGGGAGGGAGCTGGGAGAGTTTCTGGCGAGTGCCTACCAGCATGGCTTCCGTTTTGTCGTCATTCAGTTTAAGTTTGTTTGCCGTCATTATATTTGATGCCGAGATATATTTTTGATGTTTTCTTTACTCTTACATTAATACAGGTCGTTAATAAGGGTTATGTCCCGGGTATACAGGTCGTTAATAAGGGTTATGTCCCGGGTATACAGGTCGTTAATAAGGGTTATGTCCCGGGTCTTCGAATAAGGGTTATGTCTTTAAATAAGGAGAAGTTCAAACATTGCACAGATTTCAAACATTCCGTAGATTCATCCAACACGGCCCATCCGGAAGAGACGTATAATTGCCTCTCGTTCCCGTTAACGTTCATTGTTTGAGGTATTTATTTATCCGACCCGGTACCCCCCCCCCCCACCCCCACCCCCCCCCCCATCCGGGTCTGCCCTGGGGGACTTGGGTGGGGTTAACTTCTTTTTAGTTCCCAGGGTCACCCTGGTCAGCCCCACAGGGTGGGTTTTTCCCTCTATTCTGGGGCATGTGTTTCTGTCCATTCACCTGTATTTCCTTTTTTAAACTCCCCCTACTGTCTGCGCTGCCTGTAGCTCTTGATATTGGATGTGTGTTGCTAAATGGTCTTAGGTTTATTTAGCGTATTAGACCGGCTGGCGACATACGTTCAATATTCTGTTTAGGTGGGGTTTTTTTTGACAAGCAGTGCAGGCACGTCCTGAGAAAATCTTGTTGCTGTCGGGACGTTAAGCAATGTACAACTATAACTACCGACCCGGTACGGCTGCTTCGACTGATGACGGATGCCATAGTGATCTGGGCGATCCAGCAAAACGGCCCCTTTTGTTCCTTACTGTGAAAGGGCACAACCCATCGTCGTTCATTACTGTAAAGGCTTTCAACTGCTGTCTTTTACCCAGATTCTGATGAAGCAATAACTCCTGTTAAGAAGGCTGAGCCATCTTCTGCTGTGGTTTCTCACGGGTGATATGCGCGCTTTATCAGGCAGTCAGTGACTGAGCCGGTCCCTATCCACATCAAATCCCTAGCGATTGTCACACTGGATGTCTCCCTCGATTAGTGTGAACACATATTACTCCATTTTGCAGCAACCCGGAAAAAAAGGTCGTTTCTAAGCTTTTTGATTTGAAGTACCCTTTCATATGCCGGCAATGAGCAGGTAATCGATCGTCCATTTTCCTGTTGGTTTCGTCTAACATGTTCTAAAACAATACAGGGGTTTTCAATAAAGCTTGGCCTTTTAGCTTTAGCGAATGAAGCTAATGTACTGTGTCGATTAATTATTCCATGTTCCGTGAACGGTATGGCGGCAGTAAATTATGCATGGTCTTTGACAGTCCGGCGAGTGGTCGCTGGGAGCGGACAAATGTGAGAGCGGCAATGCAGATGATCGAATTAAGCGGCATACATGATAGTCTTTGAGTGGTGCTAGATGAGATATCTCATCAGGCACCACCCATGAACTATGTGTGTTGTTGAACAGGATCGCAGCTCACCTGGCACCACCCATGAACTATCTTGGTCGATCTGTTACGTAGTCATCAGATGACAACTCCCGAATTTAGAGGAGTCAGTCACTGATTGGACCATTGGGCTTTACCCCATCAATGCCGATATAAAAATCAGCAGCATCCGACTGCAAGAGGTATAGATCCTCATGAGCCCCCGCAGTTGCGGGGGCCCATGAGGATCTATGCCTCTTGCTGAAACCACTTTGAATCCATGTTTCTGTGGCGGCGGCTTGGGCGGTTGGACGATGAATTAATAAAGATTTCAGAAACACGTAATGTGTTCAGAAGGTGCTGGACCTCGTTGGAAGAGCACGAACAAGCATGTGTGACTACAGAAGCCGTGCCCGCAAAATACTAAGCATCGGTATGCAGGAAACCGCTCCACTCCCCCCAGTGAATGACTGTACAGAACTGAGAAAGGATATTTAGTTAACCGGCGCTGTCACTCCGGCATGTGCTGCTGTCCATTTGTCTTCTGCCGTAATGAGATTGCGGTCGGCTCAGTCAAACCGGAATGTCGGTCGTCTGCACTAGGCTACACAGTGCCGTCACAGACTGAGACATGGTGCATCAGTCAGTTTTGCCTAACAAAAAAGTACGACTGAAGTGACTGACCCTGGGGCAGTTGTATGTCCGATTTACTCATGGTGTGCGTACGTACACGGGCAAGAACTATCATTGCGTGCTGGTCTGTGGTTTTGGACCTTACGGCGTGCCGCCGTAAGGTCCAAAAACCACAGACCAGCACGCCTATAGAGATGACTGAAGTCAGCATGATCTCACAATAACTTCCTGCCGTAGGAAAGAAGCGGGAACGGACGGAACTAGAAAAGAAACAAAGACGAAGGAAATATGTATGAAAAGCAGACTCCGTCATAGCCGCAGCAGAAGCGGAATTGAGCCGCCAAAAACAATCTGTTGCCTCATAGTTCCACAGACAGTTGGAATGGGGCGCCGGCCGCACCCTACCCGGATATTGCTTTACTGATTGTGTGCTTATCTATGAGTGACTTTGGACCTGACGGCTGGCGCCGTCACTGAGGTCCAAAGTCACAGATACGCACGAAGGTATTTTGCTTGTCTTCAGAACCTTTGAGATTTAGCGGTGGAACTTGGCTTGTCCCGCAGAAACCACGGAACATGTACATCTGGAAGAATCCATTGACTATCAGAATATTTAGATCTCGTCAGTGTTTTCGTTGAGGGATAAAGTGCGCGTTGTTCAGTCTTCATTTTGGAGCATACTGCTCAAATATCTAAGGGCCAAAATCACAGGCCTACACAGACTCTGACATTTTTATTGTCTGACATCCATGTTCTAGATGACCAAGAGATAATTCTACCGTTATTTGGCAAAAGGCTGTATGTCTATTTTTCAGAAAAGCAAGATTTTCAGTCATTATGTAACAACGAAAACCTCGCTTTTATCAAATATGCTCCTACTGGCTACAGCCAAATGATAATGGCCGATATCTGGACTGATATTCCCAGCGCAGTCGTTCATTCATCTTACGAGGATTTGGCGTCTTGCTGGCATCACTTTGGTGCTGGTCTGTGATTTTGGACCTTACGGCCTATGGCCGTAAGGTCCGAAATCACAGACCAGCACACATTTTACGGATCTCTGTTTTTTTTTCAGATAGAGGAGGTCGTCAGGTGTTCAGCCTGCGGCAGGTGGTATTGTGTGAAAACGATAACTGTTGTTGACGTTGGAGCTGTTGGGCTTGATCGCGCCAGTGTGTACACCCTTAGTCCTGTCCACGCCCTATCGGCGGTATGCTGATAGCACTTGTTGCCTGTATCATGATAAACCCAGACGTGGTTTCGATGGGGAAGTTGTACCATTTTTCCGGTGATAGGGCCTTTCACCAAGATAACTATATGTAGATAGTCTTTTGCTTTCACTTCTCTGGCAGCTGTTATATGTACTTGTGCGGTATCTGGGTAGAGGATGCAAGGGGCCGGGAAGGGATGGGGTGGTTTATAGTAGTGTATAATTATTTATGTGTGTGAATGGGCGTGTGTGTGTGTTTAGTGTAGTGAGTCCAGGTTTTTTTCTGGAGAACAGCGCTCTGTAAGAACTATGTATTAGGTATATTATATTATATTATATTATTATGTTATATTATTATGTTATATTATTATCATTATGAGCTATATAGGCCCCTACCTAGAAACGTTTTAAGTATATTTTTGTTTTACAATATTGCCTTTCACTGCTCACTGCTGTAATACACAAAAGAACAGTGTGCGTTGTCTGGAAACACAGGAACTGAGGAGGGGGCACTACAGTTTTATGTCAGTAGAAATCCAGTTTTGTTCCCACATCAATGAATTCTTCAGAAGTTGTTCACATGAAAAATTCGCCGACAGGACTCATAATAATAATTATAATGAATACTTGTATAGTTCCTAACCTCGGAAATTAGAGCTCTAGGCGCTTAACAAAAGCTAATAGTACAAAAATAACTAATTACAACAACAACAAAAAAACACAAGGAAATCACAATGAATCGCAAGGAAAACGGTTCGCCGTCACGCAGCGGAAAGCCACAATACAAGCAGACCAGAATTGATAACTACAATATATTCCTCACACTGGGTGCCTCCCTCGATTCGCTACCGCAGACCGGTAGCAAATCTAGGGAGGCACCCAGTGTGTATGTGTACTACTAGTACTAGTCATAGACTTGTGGGCCAAAAACGACGAGCGGACGACGCATGTTGTGCCGCAGCGGACTTTTTGGGCCGTTAATATATGTAAAAATACATTAACCATGCAGGTGAGAGTGCGAATGTTATGGCATGAACTATGAAGAGAGTGCAACGCCCCCCCCCCCCCCCCCCTCGCCGCGTGACAGCACTAAACTTTTTATTGTGACAGCCTCCCCAAAAGACCGGGCCCGCTAGTATAAATAAATTTTCTTGTCAACTGCTCAGGAGACTGATCGACCATGACAGTTTGAGGGTAGTGTCATATTAGCTTGGCGCCTTGAGCTTGGCGCCTTCCAGGCGCCAAGCTAATCTGGCACTTACCCTTGAACTGTCATGGTCGTCTCCGGCGCCAAATTAACACTCATGATCTGTCATGAACGTTTAGTACCCTCTGATGGGCGTAGTCCGATGTTAGTTGCATGTACACTGGGAAGTGTGGTCAGGCACTACTCATGGTCTGGCACGAGGACTGGTAAGGTACTAAGCTAATATGACGCTACCCTTGAACCATCTTGGACAGTCAACCCATCTCCCTCAGCTACCGCGTACTTTGCACGAGGACGCCTCGAAAACGTTGAAAGTCGGAGCTGAGATTGAAAGTGTAGCAGAATGAATAATTTTAGTTTTCTTTATTATTATTATAATTTTTTTTACATCTGCAGTTTATTATTTAAGGCTGTTGTTCACGCTACATTTGTTTTATGTTGATGTTTCTGTGCACATTAATCTCTTTCGCTTGAGCGATTCGAAGGTAGCCGAGCTCTGTAAGGGACTGCCATTCTCCGTAGACTGTGCTCGTACATTGTAAAATACGTACGAATCTTTTTAACTCCCTACAAAACGAAACGTTACAAATAGGACAAAACATGATAACTCGAGGGTGACGCCAGCAGAGCTTGGCGCGTATCAAGGCGTCAGCCTATTCTAGCACCACCCGTGAACTATCGTGGTCGAGCTGTCTCCACAACCGGCACGTAGTCTTCAAAAAGACGATTGCCAGCTTTTTAGAATTTTGATCCTAGCGCTCAGTGTGTTAAACCCTATGGACGCAGATACTGCTGTCGAAAATAACGATCGTACACTCAGCGCCAGAGATCCACGTCCGAGGAACGCGGATACACACTGGTTTGAGCAAGAGGCGTAGATCCTCATGAGCCCCCGCAACTGCGGGGGCTCATGAGGATCTATGCTTCTTGCAGTTGGGTGGTGATCAGGGCTTTTTTTTCTTCACTGTCAGTGGACGCGGAGTGCGTTTTTGACATCATCGTAAATTCAGCGACAAAGATCCCCCACACGTCCGAGGAACAGGGATATACAGCGGTTTCAGCAAGAGGCATAGATCCTCATGAACCCCCGCGACTGCGGGGGTCCATGAGGATCTATGCCTCTTGCAGTTTGGGAGGTGTTGTTCAGTTGTCGGCAGCGGAGGGGTTAAGATCTGACACGTCGACAGCTGCTGGGGTCTTGTTCAGATCTCTCTCTCTCTCTCTCTCTCTCTCTGTCTCTGTACCTAATCATTTATCCTCGAGAAATAAAGTTTCATTTAATTTCATTTCTCTGTTTTCTGATTTTATAATTATTTTAAATGTTATTAAGGACAGACGTGTAAAAGGACCTGCGTGCCTACTGTCTTCATCCTTACAAAATAAAGTTTCAGTCCAGTTCTCTCTCTCTCTCTCCCCCCCCCCCACCCCCACCCCTCTGCCCCTGTGCGTGTGTGTGCGTGCGCGCATGCTCCTCTATCTCCCTTCCTCTCTTCAGTGAAAATTGGCGTTTTGGAGGGCTTTCGGTGGTGCCAGGGGCAATTTCTGTTCTAATGAAGCGCTGTTTTTGTAATGGGGAAGCAGTTTAAACTAATAAGATTTATTTTTGTGTGGCGGCATTATCGACCGAACCCTGCTGCATGAAAATGTGCAGTGAGTCATATTGTATTAACTTCAGTGCATCTCCCCCCCCCCCCCCCCCCCCTCCCCGCACCCCTTACGGCTTTCCCTGACGCCTCCTATCCCTCACTGTTTGGGAATATTTGCCTTTCCCTTCACTGAGAAAAGGTGAACACAGGCCATTGCAAGAGACATAGATCCTCATGAGCCCCCGCAATTGCGAGGGCTCAGGATCTATGTCTTTTGCTGACATCACTTTGAGTCTATGTTACTTTGAAAATCTATGTTCTTTGGGGCTTGTTGGCGTTGAATTTTTAAAAAATTCATAAACAGAACAGTGGCGTAGGAATTTGTTTTTTCATTGTAGAGAAAGGCGGAGGAGTGGGGGGTGATTTTTTTTTTTTTACCCCCCTTCAAAACAGTACTTCATCTTCAAAATTGTTGTTCTCCGAAACTAAAGGGGGGAAGGGGAGGCAAGCGCGCCTGACGTGTTACTTTCTAGATAGCTGTGTGTGTGTGTGTCTCTCTCTCTCTCTCTCTCTCTCTCTCTCTCTCTCTCTCTCTCTCTCTCTCCCCCCCCCCCCACCCCCCCCCCCCCTCTTTTGAAAACATCGACATAAAAAATCGGATCTTGTGATTTTTTTCTCCAAAATTATTTCATCTTCAAAATTGTTTTCCAAAACTAAAAGTGTGGGGGGGGGGGGGGGGGGGGGGGGCGTACGGGGTAGGTAGTTTCTGCGCCACTGCACAATCTGCGACCACTGACAGTGGAGTGTTGAGCCCTACAATCCGCCCCTCCGCTGTGTCAGACGGCCGTGCAGTAGCCTGCAGTACGTTACGTCCAGACAACTAAACAGTAACTGTCCCTCTCTCTCGTGAAAAGGGCAACGTCGGAACTGAACTAATATATTTACTGTTATAATACTGTACAATGCTGTGAAACCATTCAGCCACGACGCACCACTGCAAGAGATAGATCCGTCATGATACTTCAAGAGTAGTGCCAGATTAGCTTGGCGCCAGAAGGCGCCAGTCTAATCTGGCACTACCCTTGAAGTATCATGGTCGATCCATCGCCTGCAGCTGGTACATATTTGTTGGGTGACGCCTTCAGAATTTGGGAAATGCGGCCGGGGAGGTTAAATGGGTTAACCCATTTCATCCTGACGCTGATTTTGTAAAACTTGCTGATTGTGCTATGAAGGCTGCATTACTGATTAGGAGACAGATCAGCTGTTTTAGTTCAAGGGTGGTGCCAGCATAGCTTGGCGCCTGAGGCGCCAAGCTATGCTGGCACCACCCTTGAACTATCGGTCAAATTTATTTCAAGCAGTGGGTGCATCAGCCAAGGGTTACAGCTTAACTCATTGTCCCGTATTTCCCAAATGTTGGAGGCGTCATCTAACGACTATGCACCTGTTGCAGGAGATGGGTCGACCATGGTCATTCAAGGGCAGTGCCAGATTAGCTTGGCGCCTGGCACTACCCTTGAATGATCACGGCCGACCCATATCCTGCTGTAGTGCGTCAGGGCTGAATGGGTTATTCTGCAAGGGGTGTTTGTGTGACTGTATTTACCTGCACTGGCCGTTCTGATAGGATCCGGTCTCTCACATTCAGTCTCACTGGCCGTTCTGATAGAATCCGGTCTCTCGCATTCAGTCTCACTGGCCGTTCTGATAGAATCCGGTCTCTCACATTCAGTCTCACTGGTCGTTCTGATAGAATCCGGTCTCTCACATTCAGTCTCGCTGGCCGTTCTGATAGAATCCGGTCTCTCACATTCAGTCTCGCTGGCCGTTCTGATAGAATCCGGTCTCTCACATTCAGTCTCGCTGGCCGTTCTGATAGAATCCGGTCTCTCACATTCAGTCTCGCTGGCCGTTCTGATAGAATCCGGTCTCTCACATTCAGTCTCGCTGGCCGTTCTGATAGAATCCGGTCTCTCACATTCAGTCTGATCAATAGTTCTGGAAATTGGGATTAAACATAGTGAATGCGTTATATCAACCCATATTATGCTACCCCACCCAGGCCTGCCCTGGGGGACTTGGGTGGGGTTAACTACTTTTTAGTTCTCAGGGTCACCCTGGTCAGCCCCACAGGGTTAGTTTTCCTTTTTATTCTGGGGCATGCGTTTCTGTCTACCCGTGGTCCATTCACCTGTATTTTCCTATTTTAAACTCTCCATACTGTCTGCGCTGCCTGTAGCTCTTGATACTGGATGTGTGTTGCTAAATGGTCTTAGCTTTATTTAGGCCCAATATCGTAGGTTTATTTAACGTATTGGACCGGCTGGCGACATGCATTCAATATTCTGTTTAGTTTTGTTTTCACACGCAGTGCAGGCACGTCCTGAGAAAGCCTTGTTGCTGTCGGGACGTTAAGCAATGTACAATCAATCAATCAACCATACTATGCTGAGACTAACAGCTTCAAATGTGTACACTACCATATATGCAAACTATATTATAGTACTTACAGATAATGATATAGACCAGTGGCTTTGGTTCAAAGGTGGTGCCAGAATAGCTTGGCGCCAAGAGGCGCCAAGCTATTCTGGCACTACCCTTGAACTATTTTAGTCAAACTTATTTCACACACTGGTGTATTCCGAATGATAAGGGTTAAAGCAAATGCGAAATTCCAGCAAGCAAGACGCAACGGCCAACATCAGCCGCCTGCGAACGACGGCCGACTTCCGCCAAGAGCATCTTTAGCTCACGGGCCGATGAAAATGATGTTGACGTTACAGTCAAACCTGTGTAAGCGACCACCCCTACGGGACTTTAGTCAAGTGGTCTCCGTACACAAGGTCATCTATAGGTAACAGAGAAGACCATGGGAACAAATATGGGTGGTCTGCTCAGACAGGTGGTCGCAGGACAGGTCTGACTGCGCCGCCATCCATTTTTCAGTCTTGACAGCGCCATAGAAGTAGACGCTCGCTTTCTCTCTGTTTCCTACTTTAGTCATGAGCCCCTGTGACTTCCTCTGAGGGTGTAAATTGACTTGCAAGAGGCATAGGATCTCACGAGCCCATGTGACTTCCTCTGAGGGTGTAAATTGACTTGCAAGAGTCATAGGATCTCATGAGCCCCTGCGGATGCAGGGGCTTATGAGATCCTATGCCTCTTGCAGATGGACTGAATTTGATTACTGAAGGACCTCTCCTTTTCTCCCGCTATCACCTCCCCCCCCCCTCCCCCGGCTCTGTCCCTTCTCTCTCTGCCTCCCACTTCTGTTGAACGCAAGCGGCGTAAAAGCAAGCAGATGGAAGGGCGTCATATTTGGACAACTCCATCCAGTGAATGCATTTCTAAGCAAAGGCGTCATAATGGTGCAGGAAATGGCTGAAATGGAATATTTTATGCTTGTGTATGATTTATTTGTGTTCACTTTTGTGTGTGTTTGCATCTTGCGTGTTTGCAACCCCCCCCCCTCCACCCCCCTTCTCTCTCTCTTTCTCCCTCCCTCTCTTCTTTCTCTCTCTCTCTCTGGGCTCTCTCTCTCTCTCTCTCTCAGTCATTGATCCGGCAATAAAAGATTCATCATGAACATCATCTCTCTCTCTTTCTCTCTCTCTCTCTCTATCTCTCTCTCTCTCTCACACACACACACACACACACACACACACACACACACACACACACACACACACACACACACACACACACACACACACACGCACGCACACCCAAAGGTCTTTGAACTTCTATCATTTTATCCTTGGAAGTAAAAGTTCCTTGCCATTGAATACACACAGGCACTTATGCACACGCTCTTGCACAGACACACACGCATACACGCACTAGTGCACACACACACACACACACACACACACACACACACACACACACACACACACACACACACACACACTCAGTAACATCCTGTCTCTGTGCCATGCCTAGAGCTATTTTCACATATGTGCAAGCACTGGGACAAACAAATTTAAAAGAAAACATGTTATAAATAAAATAAACTTCAGTATCCGTTCACCATGAGGCAGTAGTATGCAGTGTGTGATAATGTGGTTACTGAGCCTGAAAGCAGATCCTTCCTAACGCACTAGGTTACACCATTTTTGGCTCACGTGCGAAGCAAAAGTGAGTATGTTTTGAGCCAGTGGTCGTCTGTCCGCGGTAAACTTGAACATTTGCATTTTCTCAAAGACTGTTCAAGCCACAGTCTTCAAACTTGGCCCAAGGATATTTTGTGGCAAGACCTTTCTAAACATACCAATTTGAGTAACCTCTTGCAAAGGTCAAGGGTCACAAGACCTCAGGAAATAGGTCAAAAAAGCTATATTTTGACATAATTTATTTTTTCTCAAATACTATTCACAACTTCAAACCCAAACTTGGTACAAAGATACCTGATGGTAAGACCTTTCTATGCATACTAATTTGGTTGATCCCTCGGAAAGGTCAAGGGTCACAAGAGCTCAGGAAACAGGTGAAAAATAGCCATATTTTGACAAAAGATTTTTTTTTTTTTCTCAAGTACTATTCACAACTTCAAACCCATATTTGGTACAGAGATACCTGATGGTAAGACCTATCTAGGCATACTAATTTGGATGACCCCTCGGAAAGGTCACGGGTCACAAGTTGCGGGGGCTCATGAGGCTTTATGTCTCTTGTTAGTCCTGTTTTCTTTGTGTCTTTTTACATCTGTGTTCTTCACACAAATGTCGGTCAGTGTGTGGCAAAAGACGCCTGCAAAACTGATAAATGCGGCCTTTGGGTTAAATAGGTTAAACTCGCAAGCTGACAGTTTCCTGCTTTTTTGTAGTAATATACAATTTTCTGTTTGCAGGGAAAACAGAATGGCGCTCGCAGTGTGGACAAACTGATCAACACAAATGGCGGCAAAGGTCCCCCTTCTGCGGACACCGCCAACGACCACCCTGACCCTGCCCCCAACAAAATGTACGGCAACGGGGAGCGTGAGGACGACCCTGACCCTGACGACTCGGTGCCAGACAGCGCGCCAAAGAAAGCCGCCAAGTACCAGCCCAAGTGCGAGATCATGGGGAAAGAGGCTGTGTCCGCCATCACGCGAGCCAGGACAGTGCAGTGCAAGCAAGAGTTGGCAGACGTCACTTGCTTGCATTTGAAGAACCAGCTCTACCCCCTGGAACTGCCAAGATTTTGCCCCTTAAAAGGTGAAGAAGACACCCCCACACCCCCCACACCCCCTTCCCCGCCCCCTCCCCCTTAACCACTTTGCTGTTGAGAAACTGGACGCACACCGGTTGCAAGAGGCACAGAACTTTATGAGCTCTTGCATTCACGAGGGCTCATGAATTTCTGTGCCTCTTGCACACTTGGTCATTTCAAATGTAATGAAGCAATCTTTATGTTCAAAGTGTGGAAGCGCAAAACACCTGAGTACATCTCCACTTTGTTCCGTAAGTTTGAATCCAAGCGTGGAAACATCAGAAATTTTTTTCATAGTCCCAAAACCAAGGATCGATCTATATAAAACTAGCTTATCCTTCTCAGGGACTCTTTACCTGGAATGCTCTTCCCGACCATGTAAAATCTGCCTCCTCGCTAGCCTGTTTTAAAAAGGGCCTCTGCAAGTATTTTGTGGATCACTCGTAAGGATGCCTTAACCACTTGTATTATATGTCTCTTTCTAATTCTATGCTGGGTCCAATTTATTTCCAATTAAGCCTGTTGTCCTTTTCATTTATCATTTGTCTATGTGTGGAGGGGGGTGGGGGGGGGGGGTGGCTGTGAGTCTATGAGTATGTCTGTCTATGTGACCAGTGTTGTCAATTGTTTGCAAGTATTATGTTTTACTTATATATATGTATATTTGTAGTTAGTCTTGTAGTTGTTAGCAACGGCAGGTTTGTAAAATGGCTGTGTCGATGACGATATCAATGCCTAAACCGTTGTAAAATAAAGTTTCATTGATTCATTGGTCCGTGTTCTGTGACACTTGCCATTCTCATTTTGCATTCTTCGTGGTTGGATGTTTGGGGTTCCTTGCTGTTTAATTTACAATTATTCTGGTGATGCTGCTTGTAGTGAAGGGGTTAGAATCATGAACTTACCTCTCCTGTGCATGCAGCCACAGATACTGTTTACAATACTGGTGGCATGCGTAAGCAGGTTAAACCTAGATCATCTCCACAATCTGAGGATTTAACTGTCAGACATTGGCATACATTTAATCAGCCCCAGGTCTGCACACGTGTGCATGAGAATTAATGCCTCTAGCCTAGGAACATTGTTGCATAATTATTGGGGGGGGGGGGGGGGAGTGTGAGGGCGATATAGATTAAAATCGTGATACATAATCATGGCATTTTTGTTTGTAACGATGCGTGATAGACACTCATCGTGAGTCATGAAAAATGATGTGACAATTTTTGGGGTGGCTTAAATCATGAGTTTTGATTGACAAAACAAAGCCACAGTGGATATAAACTGTACTGATCTCTGTCATGCAAGTGGTGCAGATTCTCACCAGCCCTGCACCTGCGCGGGCTGATAAAAATCTATGTCTCTTTCATATGGACAAGTCTGAGGGACTTAAACTATTTAGTCTCGAGTCCCTACAGCAGGAGATGGATCGACCTTGATAATTCAAGGGTATTGCCAGATGAGATTGGCGCCTTCAGGCGCCATTTCTAATCTCACACTACTCTTGAGTTATCAAGGTTGATCCATCTGCTGCAACTGGCACATGATTGTTAAGTGACACCTTCAAAATACATCCATGTGGTTAAATGGGTTAACAGCCATAAAGCATTAACACTTTAGCTTTTTTTTGTCTTGCAAAAGATTCCTGCAGGAGACAAAGAGACCAAGCGCCAGTCAAAGGGGTTATGCTGTGGGGAAAAGTTGATCTGATAAGACTTGTTGACAGCATTCATGTGAATAATTAATAATTTATGAGCACTTGTCTTGCATTTGGGCCGCCGTTCTTAAATGTGTTTTTATTGAGCTGGTGTCTGTAGGCAAAGGTGAATTTTTTTTTTTTTTTTTTTTTTTTTGGGGGTGGGGGGGGTGGGGGGGGGGGGGTCTATCTTAATTCGATCAGGCTTCCAGCTGACCTGCAACGTCATTTTGTGCATTGTCAATGTCTTCCCAACATTGTGCCTACAGATCATATCTTATGGGTTAGGGTTGTAGTTTATCTTACGGTTTAGGTTAACCCTTTTAGCCCCAGATCCCCACAGCAGGAGATGGCTTGACCATGATTTTCAGGCGCCAAGCTCATCTGGCACTACCCTTGAATTATCACGGTCAAGCCATCTCCTGCAACTGGTACATAGTCATTAGGCAACACCTCCAACATTAGAGAAATGGGACCTTGGGGCTGAAACAAAGGGCTAAGCAGTTGTTTATGGTGATGGTGATTTTGGGGGGTGTAGGTATACAGTCTCTTAACCCCACGACCGTATTTCCAAACTTTTGGAGGCGTTGTCTAATGAATATGTATCCGTTGTAGGAGATGGATTGATCATGATAATTCAAGGGTAGTGCCAGATGAGCTTGGCGTCTGAAGGCAGCAATCTCATCTGACACTACCCTTGAATTATCATGATCAATCAATCTCCTGTTGCAGGGACTCAGGACTAAATGGGTTAAGCTGTTGTTTATGGTAATGGTGATTTCGGGTGGCGGGTGGGGGGGGGAGTGTGGGGATCGGTAAGGGTGTGTGATGGTAATGGTGAGGGGGGGGGGGGGGAGGTGGGAGGGAGGGGAGGCGTACCAGTATACAGTATCTTAACCCCACAGCCCCATTTCCAAACCTTTGGAGGCGTTGTCTAACAACTGTGCCAGTTGTAGGAGATAGATTGATCATGATATTTCAAGGGTAGTGCCAGATGCGCTTGGCGCCTTCAGGCGCAAAGCTCATCTGGGACTACCCTTGAATTATCATGGTCGATATATCTCTTGCTGTGGTGAGTCGAGACTAAACAGGCTGATACCATTATGTATATGTACAGGTTAATAGCAGTAATATACTTCAGTTATGAATTATGTTATTGCTATTAAACTGTATGTGATATCTCTTGCAGCTTGCTATCCTTTGTCTTGTCTTGGAAGTTAAGGGGTTAATTAAATCAGTGTTTTTTATGTGAAGAACACAGATGTACATGGGAGAAAAGTAGGCTATAAAGAACATATTACAAACAAGAGACATAAATCTGTATGAGCCCCTACAACTGCTTGTTTGTTTCAGGTAATGGGACGGGCCAGTATTTTGGATGTTACAAAGACAGTATGAGCGACCGTGACCTCGAGGGTAGTTTTACGGAACTGGAGGATAATTCCCCGCAGAACTGCATCAACCATTGCCTACGAGGAGGTAGGTCACTTGAATTACTGCAGAAAACGGCCATTTACATCTGCAATCCAATGTGTTGAGGTAGATTGGCCTTTTAACTTCGCTGTGTGTCGCTTGGAACTATAGGGGAAGTACTGTCTGAGTGACAGCTCACTCTTGGTGTAATTAATTTGTAGCTTTCTTGCATTCATTAGCCAAATAACCATCATGGCAACTTTGGCTAATGAAGGCTAGTAAAGATGATAATCTACCAATATTGCATTGTATGTTTTCTTCTTAGTAGTAATTAATTTGTAAATGTGAGGGCATCTTTACTTCTTATATGGGTACACAATGTGCTGTGTGTCATAGGTTTAACCCATTAGCCCTGAGTCCCTACAGCAGGCGATGGATTGACGCACCAAGCTCATCTGGCACTACCCTTGAATTATCATGATCAATCCATCTCCTACAGCTGGTACCTAGTCATTTAGCAACACCTCTAAAATTTGAGAAATGGGACCTTGGGGCTGAAAAGGTAAAAAAAATGCTGCCCAAGCTCATGTGGCACTACCCTTGAATTGTCATGGTCGATCCATCCCCTGCATTTTTACGTAGTCATTAGGTAACACCTCCAGAAATGCGGCTGGGATTAAATGGGTTAAGAATTAAGCTACTCTGGCCCCATCCTTGAACTATCATGTTTGGTCAGTCTTGAGCTGTAGTATGTGAGGGCTGAAAAGGCTCATCATATACTGACATTTCAAAATGTGCGCAGGTTACAACTACGCTGGCTTGCAGTACAGTAAGGAGTGCTGGTGTGGCGACTCGTACGGGAAACATGGACAGATTTCTGAGACCCACTGCAACAGCAAATGTAGCGGGCAGGACAACGCCACATGTGGGGGTTACCTGGCCATTCGCGTCTTTGCTACAGGCTTTGGAAGTGAGTACCACAGTGAAGCACCAGTATGATGCCAGTTATGTCAAGTTGGACATTTATAATGTTACACACAAGCACGCACGCTCACACACACTCGTACTCTCTCTCTCACTCACACACACTCTCACTCTCTCTCTCACGCTCTCTCTCTCACACACTCACACTCTCACTCTCACTCTCTCACTCACACTCACTCACTCACTCAGACATACACCAGGGGCGGATCATTTACCTTCTTGTGGGTGAAAGGGAGGGGGGAGGGTCTGATGGGGCCAAGCTAATCTGGCACTACCCTTGAATATTATCATGGTCGGTCCATCTCCTGCAACTGTTACATAATCAAAATTTGGTAAATGCAGCCATGGACTTAAGAGGGTTTAGCAGAAAATGTATATGCGACACTAAAAAAGAATCTGAGACTTGAAAAGATAACCCCTTGTCTGACGGACAATAATGGCATATTTTTCCATATTAATATGAATGACATACCGATAAAGCTGGGCTTAACCCTTTCAGCACCAAGATCCCATTTCTCAAATTTTGGAGGTGTTGCCTAACGACTATGTACCAGATGCAGGTGATGGCTTGACTGTGATAATTCAAGGGTAGTGCCAGATGAGCTTGGCGCCTTCAGGCGCCAAGCTAATCTGGCATTACCCTTGAATTATCACGGTCAAGCCATCTCCAGCTGTAGGGATCCATGGTTAAAAGGGTTAAGAAATAGAATTGATGTCTCCCTTGTTTCTTTTAACCCTTGCTATTCTGGCACCACCCTTGAACTAAAGCCATCGGTCTATATCCTTATATATGTAAGTACTATAATGTAGCTTGCATACGTCAGTGTACCGATTTGAAGCTTTTAGCCTCAGTATGATGTGGGGTAACCCTTATCATTTGGAATACACCAGTGTGTGAAATAAGTTTGGCTAAAATAGTTCAAGGGTAGTGCCAGAATAGCTTGGAGCCTCTAGGCGCCAAGCTATTCTGGCACTACCCTTGAACTAAAGCCATTGGTCTATATCCTTATCTTTTATTATATTATTTCTTTCTCCGTTGGGTACTTCTTTATATCCTTATCTGTAAGTTCTGTAATGTAGCTTGCATATGGCAGTGTACAAATTTGAAGCTTTTAGCCACAGTATGATATGGGTTTAACCACTTCACTTCAAACGCAGCAAACACTACCTACGGATGGTGGGGGGGGGGCTCTTGAGGATTTATGCCACTTGCCGGCCTCATTGCGGTCCATTTATCTTCGTAAGTCGCGACACACGCCACATCAAGATATGGATCAACCATGCTAGTTCAAGGGTGGTGCCAGAACTGCTTGGTGCCCTTAGGCACCAAACTATTCAGGCACCACCCTTGAACTATCAAGGTTGACCTGTTTCATGAGTTGTAATACAGTCATCAGAGGACAACAATATTTGGAGACACGTTGACCTCGGGCCACAGTGGGTTAAATCAGGCATGCTTTTCCTGCAGTGAATCTGCTGTTCACTTGTTTTGGGCCACTGGCAGTGAAGGGGTGATCTGTTTAACCCTTTTAGCCTCGAGTCCCTACAGCAGGAGATGGCTCGACCATGATCATTCAAGGGTAGTGCCAGATGAGCTTGGCGCCTGCAGGCGCCAAGCTCATCTGGCACTACCCTTGAATGATCATGGTCGAGCCATCTCCTGCAACTGGTCCATAGTCACCTCCAAACTTTGAGAAATGGGACCTTGGAGCTAAATAATAATAATAATAATAAGCGCATTAAATAGGCGCTTTATCCCAATTGAAAATCGGCTCAAAGCGCCGCCGCGAACTGAACCCAACAAGCACGCTCACGTGAATCACGCGCATTCACTCACACACTGTACATAAACACAGAACATTCACGTGGTGCTAAGGGCAAGCTCAAGCGAGCTACTGTAGTTTTTGGAAATTCAAAATCGTTTGTATTTGAAATTTGATTAAGTGGGCTGAAACTGATACCAAAGTGGAGGGGGAGGAAGAGCCGGAGTACCCGGAGAAAGAACCCCCGGCGGTCCGCCCGAATTAACGGTGACACTTACTAGAGGAGAAAAATCCGACGCCGGAACCCGTAGTCGAACCACGCACCTTCAGCATTGGTGGCAGGCGCCTTAACCACTGCGCCACGGACCGCCCCAAAGATAACCTAAAGGGTTATACTGTGGCAGATATATTGTACATTGTACAGTCAGACAAAGTAAAACAAGGCAGGTGGCCGAGTGTCATACTTTGAATGGTTTCTGCGTTGTGTCAACACAGATACATGTAATAGTTCAGAAACAAATTCGTCCCTGTGTTGAAATCTCAGTCCTGCCCCAAGAGACTTGGATTCTCATAAGCTCCTGCAGCTGCAGGGGCTGACAAGGACATTGATAGATCTTGCTTGTGAAGATAGGACCCATTTACGTCTTTATTTCTCAAGTGGAGGAAATCACTGGGTGTTCCAACTGAACGAAAAGAAAAGAAAGCTGGAGAAAAAAAAAGTGAATAGAAACAATGAAATAGCAGCTAGACAAATATGTATTCCATCAGCATCCACTGCTTTACAGCTGTGAAAATGGAGGGCTAAGTAGTTCTTTAAATTGTCCTCTCAGTTGCCCACAAGCACTTCCTGCAGCCGAGAGCTCTTAAAAAACAAATTACGGAAAGTGAACTCCGTCTGAGAGTAGGTAGTGGTTAACCTGACCTGCACTAAGGACTTCCTTGTTAAAATTCCATTGTCCGTTTTCCCCACACCCCTTTGCATTTCTTAACCCGGCCTTTGGGTGTCGGTAGTGGTTTTAGTCGTGATGATTCCTGCAGGACTAAAACGACACCCAATGAGCAAATTTTGTTCTCTCTTCCCCGCCTCACCCCCCCCCCCCACCCCCCACCTCCGCCCATTTACGTGGCTGGAAATAAGAAATTTGATGTGACAACATTTTTAAATTGGGGGGGGGGGGGGGGGGGGTGTGCAGGTAAAGGGGTGATGCAGTTTTGGAAGGGGGTGGGTGGATGGGATGGGATGTAGAGCAGTGATTCCTATTGGTACAGGTCAGCTTCAGTATAGTGTGGATCCAGGAAGCCATAAACTCACATCGTGTTATTCGCGATCGTGTTATTGTAGTGCTAAATTTACACAGACTTCTTATGACAAGCCACGTTTACGCAAAAGGTCCTCGGGCCGACATCAGCCGTAGCTGATCACATTCAGTTAGTCTCCAGACTTGAGTTTACACTGCCGTGAACCTATAGGGAGCATGAGCATCGCGCTATTCTACGCTGCAGAGCCGAATCGCGCGTGTTGACAGCCATGGGTGTCTGGTTTGGTGGTGGTGATTTTATCCGGGCTGCATAAACATAGCAGCATAGAGGCAACACCAGCCATCAAGATACATACAGATTCTTCAGAAGTTATTACCACGCCTACTCCTAGACGCATATGAGCATATGTCACTCTTGCAGCTGTCGATGTTTTGCCTGTGTTCTTCATCACCACAACATGATTAACCGCTGACTATGTAAACATAGCAGAATGAAGGTAATTCGACTCAGAAATACATTTAGCTTCTCACAAGCCCCCGCAATCTGCGCAGAACTCATGAAGATCTATGCCTCTTGGGGAGTTTTGTCTATGGTTATAGGCGAACATTGCTAAACATTGAATTCCATCCATCTGATGTAAAAACAAGAATATATTTATCCTCGTGAAAGTATGCGGTAACGTGGAATGAATGTTTCTTGTTACATGTGATAGGTTCATTTGTCTCTGTGCACATCAGACGGAACAGAGAATCTTCTGCCGGTATGGTACGCAATTCCGCTGGCTCTAGCCATGTACTGCCCCCAGCTCTCAACCAAATAACACCCCAGTCCAAGCCCATGCCAGTATATATTTTTGATTTGTAACCTGGCTTTTTTTTTCAGAGTTTTCAGAAGTGAACCCGCCCGTATATGTGCCTCAGCATACCCAAGTATATTCCGTAGTGAACAAGACTCTGTCTTTACCAGAATGAAAGAGGGGGGAAAAGTGTGTATATGGTCAATGATGTATGGTTACTGAAAAACAAAAGAAACGGTTGAAACTCACTGCAAACCACAATAGGGCATCTCCCTCCCCCCTCTCCCACTCAGCCTGGAAATAAAAATTGTGTGAACTGAAAAGGCAAAACTTAGGCACAGATTCTCATGGGTCAGTCACCGTCCTGTAACTAGTATGATGGACTCCTGAGGATCTATGCCTTTTCCCATCTGTAGAAAGGGCCACTATCCCACTGCTCTAGATTTTCTCACTGATGCGCACCTCATGTCTGCAATAAACATAGATCCTCATGGCGCCCGCAGATGCGGAAGCTAATGAGGATCATGCCTCTTGCCTGCCTCTATCATTATGCTGGTCTGTGCGTGGAAGAAGCAGCGTGAGCTGATTCACTGACTGCCTTCCATAATGTATTAGACGTGTTGACAGCAATTATAAACAAACCGCTCTGCTGGAAAAAGGGGACAGAAACGGAATAGCACGAGCTCACATTCCATCGAATCAAAACTTAGGCATTTCAGAGTCTGAGTTAGAACTGCATTATTGTAGCGCTAAATTTGCATTGACTAGTGAAAAACACTTGCAAACAAAAGTCCTCAGGCAGACATCTAGATGTGCGCGGGGCAGCAAAGACTGACATCAGCCTGAGGACCTTTTGCTCATCAAGCATCCCGGTGGGAGCCACAGACCTGTGTGCATTATATGTGATGCTGCTGGAGCGCATGAAAGTGAGACTGACCTGTACACGGCTGTAGTTTTCAAGAGAGTGTTTAGGCACTCGGGTGGATGCTATTCAGACCTATCTTGAATAGGATTTTAAAGCTCTGCCTGTTCTTCCACATCCTTGTTTGTGATTCGAGGGTAATTGAAAGACATAGAAATTTGAAGGAGTGTTTGTATGCTTCTTCAAACTCTCCTTCACCCTCGGAATACACCAGTGTGTGAAATAAGTTTGACTAAAATAGTTCAAGGGCAGTGCCAGAATAGCGTGGCGCCTCTAGGCGCCACGCTATTCTGGCACCACCCTTGAACTAAAGATGTATCCCTATCTGTAAGTACTATAATGTAGCTTGAAAGCTGTTAGCCTCAGTATGATATGGGTTAACCCAGTTATCCCCAACGCCCAGCAGCAGGAGATGGATGGACCCTTCAGGCACCAAGCTAATCTGGCGCTACTCTTGAATGATCACCGTCCATCCATCTCCTGCAACTGGTACATAGTCAATAAGTGGCGGCACCTCCAAAATTTAGGGAATCGGTGGCCTTTCGGCGAAATGGGTTATACCCCTGTTGGATGCAAAGGAAAAGCAGCTGTGTTTGTGCTGTCAGAGGCGTAGCATGTAGGGTTTATTATTCATATTGACTTATTTATTTCACATTCACATGCCATTTTTCACAAAATAAACGTTTGGGCGCCAGGCACCTTTGTTTCCTGTGACTAAAGAGGAGGAGTTGCAGTGCACTGAACGGATGTTTGGTTTTAACCGCTGCCGCACTGCCAGCGGACGCACATTCTGTTCCTGAAATCTGCGTTTATTCAGCTACGAGCCGGCCAGGAAACCTATGTACAAAATGATGCCAGCAAGAGGCACAGATCCTCATGAGCCCCCGCAACTGCGGGGGCTCATGAGGATCTATGCCTCTTCCAGTTAGAGCCTGTTTGGTTTTTCTCGGCAGTAGAGGTGTTAACCCTTTTAGCCCCCGGATCCATACAGCAGGAGATGGCTTGACCATGATAATTCAAGGGTAGTGCCAGATTAACCCGGCCAATCTGGCACTACCCTTGAATTATCACGGTCAAGCCATCTCGTGCAACTGGTACGGGGCGTTAGGCGACACCTCCAACATTTGAGAAATGGGACCTTGGGGCTAAGATGGTTAACTGTCTAAACGTTTTCTTGAATTTACATGTTTCAGCTTTAACCACCCTCCCCTGGGGCATAAGACCCCTCCCCCCCCCCCCACCCCCTCCCCCTTCTTCATTTACTATTCTGGGGGCTGCGTTTTCATGAGAAATTAAGTCAAGTTTTCTTAAGTGGTTTTCCCCTGACCCACTTACGAAGTGAAGTTGTGTGAAGCCTTCGAAGGTCAGTCTCACCGTAACCTGCAGCCGCAGAGCTCATTATGTATATATGCTGATCTGTGGTTCTGGGCCTTGTGCCTTCAGGCCGCGAGGTCCAGAATCCGATTTACATTCAGACGGCAGTGTTCAGCATTAATTTGTCCGACTGGTAGGCATGCCAAATATGCGTCTGTTTGGCGGTTGATAGTGTTTTTTGTTGTTCAGGAAGCGCCATCGACATCAACAGGGTTAACAGACTGATGTGAAAGGAAAAGAATTCCATAATAACACTTAATATTACAAACATTAACCCATTCCACCCCGTGGTCTCATTTTTGAGTAGTCACCTAATGCTGTACTGGTTGCATCGACCATGATAATTCAAGGGTAGTGCCAGATCAGCTTGGCGCCTGATGGCGCCAAGCTGATTTGGCACTACCCTTGAATTATCATGGTCGATCCATCTCCTGCTGTAGGGACTCGGGGCTAAATGGGTTAAAAGAATGATGACAAAGGAAACACATTTCTGTAAAAACAAATAATATTACAAACATTAAATATGAGGAAATCCAGAACGCATTTGTCTGGCTGAATGCATTAGGGGGGTTAATGAATCAGCGGCGGTGTTTTCAAGATGTTGACCTCACATACATTTCCTGTGCGCAGTGCAAAAGGCATGCACGCGCTGTGTGCCTGACGTCAGAGTCTGAGTGCACAACTGTTTGTTTTCCTTGGCAGAAAGATGGTCAGATAGGAAAGATTGTAACCCCTTATGCACGCAGCCACTGGTACTGTTTAATACAAAGGGGTTAATGCGCACTGGTTTGTTATTTTATGAGAATAATCGAGTGCACAAGGGGTTGTGCAATAAATTGCGGGGGGGGGGGGGGGGGGGGGGGGTTCTCTTGAGTTTTTGTTTTGCATTTTAACCCCTGAACAACTGACCACCACCCAACTGCAAGAGGCATAGATCCTCATGAGCCCCCACGGTTGCAAGAGATATAGATCTTCATGAACCTGCGCAGTTGCTATGGCTCATGAGGATCTATGCCTCTTGTGAAACCACTTTGTGTCATGCTCTTCGATGAATACCGCTGGGATCTTTGATGTTGAATTTACAATGATTTCCAACACGGAATCCGTGTACATTGGCACTAAGAGGGTTAAATTGTTTGTTAAGATGGACAGCGCAGATATTGATAATTTATGTTGACAGTTAGAGGACTAGTGTTTACAAGCACTACGTTCACACACAATAAAACTTTATTATCCCCGAGGGATGCCTCCGTCCAAGATAATTATACAGTGCATGTTTCTGCTTATTAGTCGCAGTGTGACTCTGTACCAGATGCCTGATGCAGATTGAGTCATGCTTGGCAGCTGTTCACTTTTCCATTTCTGCTGTTTAACCCTTTTCAACCTGATACACCCTTTGCTTGAAAAAAAAACCCTCATTATGATAGTTCAAGGGTGGTGCCAGAACAGCTTGGCGCCTGAGGCGCCAAGCAGTTCTGGCACCACCCTTGAACTGAAATGGTTGATCCATCTGTAATGTAGCCTTCATAAGTTCATAGGACAATAAGCAATTTTTAAGTCCCTTCTATTTATAGAAGGGACTTTTTAGGACGGTCGCGGTGGGGCGAATTTAAAAGCATGTCCATGATGTCAAAGGCAGGCAGGCTAAACCTCTAACAATTGAAGTAACGAGATAAAAATTACGTCATGTCTAGTTACGCTAACCTCGCTGCTGAACGTACATTTGGCGGGAAGGGCCGTATTGCGTATGTATGTATGTATGTGTGTATGTATGTATGTGTGTGCGTATGTATGTAAGATCCCAAGACCGTCCGTGCGTGGTCCCTGGCCACATCCTCTTCGAGGTGACCCCAAAAACTGGGCAGCACTAGCCAGGCTAAACACGGTGGATCTAGAGGAGGGAACCTCGAAAATAAATCATTGTCATGCTGCCTTGCAGGCCTGGCCGCTTGGCTGCGGAAAGGCTAAGGGAGGAAAACCCTGACATCAAAGTCCCCGTGCCTCCGGGGAAGGTTTTTGAGCCAGAGACTAGGACAAGGACAGTCTGATATAAAACCTACGACCTGAGGACCTTGATGCCACCGTCCCAGCTTGCTAGTCCATGGCAGACGAACCAAGGGTTTAAAGGGTGGGGCCAATACTGCGCACACTGCACTCCACCAAAACGCTCCACCGTGCAGGCTTTAGGAAATGCCCACGGACCATGGCACCGACCTTTCCAAGTCCTGTAGCGATGGGCAAGGGGCAAAACGGCAGGTGAAAGATGTCACTGGAAGCCGCAGTCTCAAACCTGCATGCAGGCGATTCAGGATATTGGTCGCCTGATGTTGACCTGGGGATGACAACATCACTCAGCACACCCTGAACGACCAAGCAGCCTTCTCTAGGGACAGCACTGCTTGCTCCACACAGAGAGGGGCCTAGAAAAGGTGGCCTAACCAAAGCTCATCCCCTCGCAACCCCAGTTGGCTAGCCGCGGTCAACGGGCATCTTCTCCTGCGGTCAGAAAAGAAGAAAAAACAACGGATCCACTCCCATGACGACCACGACCGGACTCAACGTAGCATGCTGGAACATCCAAACCATGCTCGACACAGCAGACAGTGGACGCCATGAACGTCGCTCCGCTCATTGCCCATGAATTGCGGAGGTTAAACATTAACATCGCTGCGCTCAGCGAAGTACGCCTCCCTGAGGAAGGCAGCCTCCAAGAGCTTGGCGCTGGCTACACCCTCTACTGGTCAGGCAGGCCTGCATCAGAAAGACGGCTCTCAGGCGTGGGCTTAATGGTCAAGACCCCCATTGCAGCTAAGCTGGAAAACCTACCAACGGGTCACTCCGACCGCATCATGTCCATGCGCCTCCCACTGAGACACCAGCATTACGTCACCCTTCTCAGTGTGTACTCCCCAACCCTCCTGGCAGAGCCTGCAGAAAAAGACAAGTTCTACTCTGACCTGCGCAGCCTCCTACAGAGCACCCCTGCAGACGACAAAGTCATCATCCTTGGCAACTTCAACGCCAGAATGGGCCAAGACTCTGAAGCCTGGAAAGGAGTCCGCAGCAAGCATGGCGTTGGGAACTGCAATGACAATGGCCGCCTACTGTTGGAGTTCTGTGCAGAGCAGCAACTTGTCATCACCAACACTACTTTCCAGCAAAAGGACAGTCGAAAGACCACCCGGATGCATCCACGCTCCAAGCACTGGCACCTTATCGACTATGTAATAGTGCGTCGGAGGGATTGCAGTGACGTCCTCCTCACCAGAGTGATGCCCAGCGCAGAGTTCCACACTGACCACCGCCTTGTCCGCTGCAAACTCAGGCTCCGCCCCAAGCTGAAACCCAAGAAAGGGGCCCCCCGCCCCCCCCCCCCAAGAAAAAGCTTGATGTTGCCAGCCTTCAGCGTGACGACAAGAAAGCTGCCCTTCAGACAGATTTACAGCGCATGCTCAAAGACACAGTTGATCCAGCAGACTCCTCCCCTGAAACACTCTGGGAACAACTGAAAACTGCTATTGTAAAATCTTCTGTGGAAGTCTTGGGCTTTGTTAGAAAGAGGAACAAAGACTGGTTTGACGAAAATGACGTAGAGATCCAGGAACTTCTAGCAAAAAAAGAGCCGCCCACCAGGCCCACCTAGCCCAGCCTTCCTGCCCTGTGAAGAAGTCTGCCTTCCGCCTCATCTGCAGCAGACTCCAGCGCAAGCTTATAGAGCTCCAGAACAAGTGGTGGTCCAGACTCACACAGAGGACCCAGCTTTGCGCTGACAACGGTGACTACAGGGGCTCCTATGAAGCACTGAAAGCAGTGTATGGCCCCAGGCACCTGGTACAAAGTCCCCTGCGAAGCGCTGATGGACAGCCACTCCTCACAGATAATACCTCCATCTTGAACCGCTGGTCGGAATACTTTCATAACCTCTTCAGCGCTGAGCGCACTTTTCAAGAAACAGTCATCCTCCAAATCCCACACCTCCCACTAAAGGTTGAATTGGACGAACCGCCCACCGCCGAAGAGACCCTCACAGCCATCCACCAGCTCAAGATAATTACAATTCATAATTCATTTATTTGAATCCCTCCCTATAACTTTAATCATGTATTCCATCAATACAACATCACAACACCACAAATTATTTTTATAAATTAACACAACAAATTAAAAGACACCTATACAAATCATACCACCACATACCCCTCCACCTTCTATACTACATCATCAACCAAATATTCAAATCATATCAGTATAACTCCCAAATCCCCCTTAAACACCTCCTCTAAACCACCAAACCCACCCCCAATACTAACTTACAACATACACCCTCAACCACCTACTGTCATGTACTCTCATGATAGATCTCCTAACACCTCTAACCTAGAGAAATCACCCCCCCAAACACAAAACCACACACCACCCCCTCTCCACCCCTATATACCAACACCAACCATAAACACCACAACACTCACACACTCTCACTACACAACCACACCACAACCACCTACACTCAACCATAACACCCCCCCCCCACCACCCCAACAAACCCCCCCACCCCCACCCCCCCACCCCCCACCCACCCCCATAACACCAAACCATTAAATTCACCTAACTCCCCATAATACCACTCACAATAACTCTCATATAATCCTCCCTTCCCCCTATCTCCAATCTCAATCTCATATACTCCCTCAAACCACTCTAACTCATATCAATTAACCCTTTTCTCCAACCCCACCCCCCCCACTCATACACTCCCCTCTCCCCCCATATATAGATATAATCCTTCCACACCCCCACCCCACCAAAAACCTCCCCCCCTCTCAACTCTCACCACTTCACACACTCTCTCATCATTCCTCATCACTATAAAAACCCTCACTCTCAAACCTCCCCCGCACGCGCGCACGCCTTTCCAATAATATATCCGTATCCTCCACCACCATCATGTGATAGACTGTTCTCTCCCCCAATCTCATCACTACTACCATAGACACTCTTAGCAGTATAATTCCCCCTCCCTCTTACCAACCACCTCTTACTTATCCTATCCACTCCACCCCCCCCCACCCCCCCACTCACAAGACAGCTCCACACTCGCATCTCACTATAAACGATTCCCAATTGTTAAGAGATATCTTGCGATTAAACATATCCCCCCCCCCTGTCAACACATATAGAGTATGATAGTGTATAAGCGCTGTGTGTCTTTACACACATTCCATTCCACCCTTCTAACATACCAATCACATAGTACCCCGACGCTATATATCAACCGCGTCCGTAGTACGTAGCAAAACCCCCTCCCTCACCCCTACGTGTGTGCCCCAAGAGGATACTCTATCTTGAAATAGATCTCCCGCGCCACTCCGAACCAGCGTGTCCAGAGCTGTCGTCCTCACCCACCCTGCTGCCTATCATTACTCCGGATTTCGTTCCCGACCGTCCGTCTGTGGCCTCTATACCGCTAGCTCACCCTACGACCCCCCTGACACCCACCCTTTCCCACCAGCGTCATGCAAATTTCCCTTGCTTACCCATCCTATACGCGCATTCACTGGAGTGACTATGTCACCAACGTCGAGGTCCTTGAACAGGCGGAAACTGTGAGCATCGAGGCTTTGCTGCTGTGGACACAGCTTCGCTGGGCGGGGCATGTCTCCAGGATGGACGATCATCGCCTACCCAAGATCACTGTGTTCGGCGAGCTCGCCACTGGACAGCGAAATAGAGGGGCACCAAAGAAGAGATACAAAGACGGTCTCAAGAAGTCACTTAGTGCCTGCCAAATCAACCACCGCCAGTGGTCTTCACTTGCTGCGGACCGCGACACCTGGCGCACCACCATTCACAAGGCAGCCGTCTCCTTTGAGAACTCTCACAGAGCTAACCTTAAGGACAAGCGGCTCAGGAGAAGAAACAGAGTTGTCGTAACTCAAAACCCTGACCAGACCTTCCCTTGCAGCCACTGCGGTCGAACCTGCCTGTCCCGGACTGGCCTCCGCAGCCATGAACATGCCTGCAGATGACGTGGGCAAGCCCTATAGAATCTTCGTTCGCGAAGTCAAGCCAAGAGAGATGTATGTAAACAAGACAATCTCCGATATTTCTGTACACACAAGCTTGAAACTTGGCAAAATACTTTCTTAAGTGGGTGGCTAAGAGAGCCTCCAAGCATATTGTAATTGAATGTCTCATTGAAGACATAAACAACCGTTTAAAGGAAGTCGGTTGACCCAGAGTAGAGTCCGTAATTTTGTCATATTTACTTGAACTTTTGCATATAGCTAGTTTGGAGAAAGACATTGGATGAGTTCGTTAGCCAGCTTTGTATCCTTTCAACTTCTTTAGTAAAAATTAATTATTTTCAGAAAAGAATTAAACACTAAAAAACAGTTACTTCTAGAGAAAGTCAGACAGTGGCGGTGACGTAAAAGAGGCAACTCCGTCACCACGCAAACACTGACATAATACTTTAAATATGATGTCATTTTTTCTAGCGCGCGCGGCTCTCTCTCTCTCTCTCTCTCTCTCTCTCTCTCTCTCTCTCTCTCTCTCTCTCTCTCTCTCTCTCTCTCTCTCTCTCTCTCTCTCTCTCTCTCTATGCGCACATCTCCAGGAGGAATAGATCCTCATTGACCTGTGGGACGCAAAATGAAATGTTTTATCATACTCATTTTTCAACCACTCTTAACCCCTTGAGTCCCAAGGTCCCATTTCTCAAACTTTAGAGGTGTTGCCTACTGACTATGTACAAGTTGTAGGAGATGGATTGATCATGAAAATGTAAGGGTAGTGCCAGATGAGCTTGGGCAGCATTTTTTTTTTACCCTTTCAGCCCCAAGGGCCCATTTCTCAAATTTTAGAGGTGTTGCCAAACGACTAGGTACCAGTTGTAGGAGATGGATTGATCATGATAATTCAAGGGTAGTGCCAGATGAGCTTGGCGCCTTCAGGCGCCAAGCTCATCTGGCACTACCCTTGAATTATCATGATCAATCCATCTCCTGCTGCAGGGTCCCGGGGCCGAAAGGGTTTGAAGGTAGATCCAGTACATGCATTGGAAGGGGCCTGTTTCTGTAGGAAATGTTCTGTTCATAATTTTGGTTGTTTTTGAGTGATGCAGTTCTGAGTTACTTCTTGTATATCCTTTCATTCCATTTGTGATTGCTTTTCTTGTTTCCTTTGCAGTTATAAATCATCGCCACTGTGTAAATGTTCACCCTTTTTGTGGTGATGCAGTTGTCAATTTTGTTTTTAATTGTTCAGGTGTCTGAAGTTGAGATGGTGAAATGTGGTAACACATCTTATTCTGTTAACCCTCCTAACCCCAAGGCCCCATTTTTCATATTTTGGAGTTGTCACCTGACACCTGTGTACCAGTTGCAGGAGATGGATGGACCTTGATAATTCAAGGTCCATCCATCTCCTGCGGTAGGGTCTTGGGTTAACGGACACTCTTGTCTCGTTACTGGTAGATGTCTGAAAATGGGAAGTCTATGCATTTTTAGTGTTTGGTGTGTGTATAATTATAAATAACTCGTGTATGCAAGATGGCAAAAACTCTTATTGTAAACTTACCTCACTTCCGTTTTTTCCATACATAGTGTATTTGTCCACGTGGATCAGTGAGAGACGGTGTATGTCACAAAGAGATATGGTCATTTTGCTTTCACAGCAGAGGAGAATCGCAAGAATTTATAATTATCTGTGTACAAATATATGGCATTGAAACTTTCCTGTCATTGTTTGCAGGAACAATAAATCATGCAAAAAGCAATTAGTGATTTTATGTGATGACTACATTTGTGGCCTCTGTTCGCATTTTGCAGAATCTGAGCGTCAGTTGGCCCCGCTGACTACAAGTAACGACGAACCGCGTAACAAGCAAGTAAAGATCGTGTTTGTGTTGAC
The DNA here is from genome assembly GCA_036245525.1 of Semisulcospira habei. Taxonomy (NCBI): domain Eukaryota; kingdom Metazoa; phylum Mollusca; class Gastropoda; family Semisulcospiridae; genus Semisulcospira; species Semisulcospira habei. The sequence goes on along the minus strand of BTPG01000008.1, from coordinate 7,498,673 downwards.
GCTGAACGGACGCCAGGTGCGACAGGTGTCGAGGCTGCTGCGCACCATCTACCACCCACACCACTACTACTACATCCATGTCGACAGTGTGAGTGGGCATGCTGACTTTGACAATTTGACTCTTTTTGCCGGCAGTAAAACAATTTCATAGTAACAAGAATAATGATAAGCGCTTTTAGATGGTGCAAATGAGGTCCCTACATGAGCAGGTTCAATGCACATCAACAGAAATTGAAAATATACATGTATATAGAGGAAAATGAACAATTAAGTTACTTCATAACATACATGGAAAGGAATTTAACTCTTTTCATCCTGATACACTACTGCTTGAAACTAATTTGACTGATAGTTCAAGGGTTGGTGCCAGAATAGCTTGGCGCCTGTGGCGTGAAGCTATTCTGGCACCACCCTTGAACTAAAGAAGTTGATCTATCTCCTAATCTGTCATGTAGCCTTCATAAGACAATAGGCAAATTAACAACAAAACAGCCTCAGGATGTAAAGAGTTTTAAAAAAAGCGACATTAAGATGCACAGAGCCAGCATTTTGAAAAACACTCCTACGAAACGAACTTAAACGGCACGCTGTTTTGGGCGCCTTTCCTTTTCAGAGACAAGAGTTCTTGTTCCGTGAGTTGCTGCCCTTGGAGCAGCGCCTGAGCAACGTGATGTTGACACGGAAGCGGTTTGCAACCATCTGGGGTGGCGCTAGTCTGCTGCAGGCACATCTGAGTTTCCTGAAAGAACTTTTCGTAAAGACGGAGTGGCACTGGGATTATTACATCAACCTCAGTGAGAGCGATTACCCCATCAAGTAAGCACTTGTATTTTTTTTTTCAATTCTTTTTATTTAATTCTACGGGTTTTGGAGGTGTCACATAACAACTACCAGTATGTACAAGCTGCTGGAGATGGATCGATCATGATAATTCAAGGGTAGTGCATGATCAGCTTGGCGCCTATCGGCTAGGGCTAGGGTTAGGGTTATCATGCGCTACCCTTGAATTATCATGTTTAATCCATCTCCTGTTGTAGTGCGTCAAGACTGATTGGGTTAGTCTTGAATGTGTGCAGGTCTGTGATTTTGAACCTAACGGCTTGAAGCTGTAAGGTCCAAAGTCACAGATCAGCGTACACATGACTGTTCATTAAGCTGATTAACCTTTCGTCTCGCATCTGATGACCCACGGGCCGTACGTGCGTCCAAAGTCTATTAACCCTTATCAATCGGAATACACCAATGTGTGAAATAAGTCTGACTAAAATAGTTCAAGGGTAGTGCCAGAATAGCTTGGCGCCTCTAGGCGCCAAGCTATTCTGGCACCACCCTTGAACTAAAGCCATTGGTCTATATCCTTATCTGTAAGTACTATAATGTAGCTTGCATATGGCAGTGTACACATTTGAAGCTTCTAGCCTCAGGATGATATGGGTTAATAGCAAGCTGCGTTTCAGCTTGGAAGAGGAAAACGCCAAGCAAGTTAGATATGATTTTTTAAAAAATATTTCACCCCCTTAGCTGCCAAGAGAAATGAACACCCGCCAACTGCAAGAGGTCTAGATCCTCATGAGCCCCCTGCATTTGCAGGGGGCTCATGAGGGTCTATGCTGTTTGCTCACACGACTTTGACTTCTTGTGTTTTGAATGGCTATGGCTATGGCTGTCCAGCACTGAATTGACAAAGAAACACAGCAATGTCCACCCATCGGCAGCAAAAGGGTTGATTTTGAATGTTTTCATACCAGTCCTTGGACGCCATCCATTGACGCAATAACTGGCGGTGTTTTGAGTATCAGCGTGACTGTCGGAAACCTTGTGGGGAAAGGGGTTTGCCATTTGAATTTAGTGGCACAGTCATTGTGGATGTTTAACCCCTTCACTGCCAGTGGCCGCGGACTGTGTTTTTGAAATCTTTGCAAATTCAGCGTTGTCGAAGGTCCACAGTCATCCGAGAAACGTGGATACAAAGTGGTGTCGGCAAGATGCATAGATCCTCATCAGCCCCCGCGCATGCCAGGGCTCATGAGGATCTTTGTCTCTTGCAGTTGGGTCATGTTCAGTTCCCTTCTTGGCAGTTTTAACCCATTCAGCCCTGGCGCACTACAGCAGGAGATGGATCGACCATGTTAATTTAAGGGTAGTGCCAGATTAGCTTGGCGCCTGTCGACGCCAAGCTAATCTGGCACTGCCCTTGAATTACCATGGTCGATCCATCTCCTGCAACTGGAACATAGTCACTAGATGACGCCTCCAAAATGCGGGCAATATGGCCGTCGGGCTGAATGAGTTCAAAGTTCGTCCAGAGTTATGTTTCAGTTTGTGTGCGCGTATGTTACAGGACTGTGTCAGATCTCACCAGCTACCTGACTACCTACAAAGGTCTCACATTCCTGAAGTCCCATGGCAAGGACACGCCCAGGTAAAACACTTTGATTTGCAGTTTGGTTCAGTTACAGTTCATTTGCCATAGGATTGCGCAGAAAGGAGCCTCTCTCAAACAGTTGATTTCAATCGCACTTCTTCTTCCTCTGCTTCCATTGTGGTGACCTGCAGTATGTCGAAGGTGATGTTACTGTATTGTGCAGCAAATAAATAAATAAATAAATAAATAAATATCAAATAATTAAATGCCATGATGTTCGGAAATCATTTTATTTTTTTATGGAACCTTTCAGTCCTGATACCATACTGCAGGAGATGACTTGACCATAATAGACAGTTTCCGGAAAACAGAAGTAGCTCAAAATTGCATTTTTTTAAAAAACGAAAGCAGTGGATTATTTGTCTTGGCTTTCGTCCACTTTTTTCCTCGAAACTCTTGCAATTTCCAACCTACTTCTGATTTCCTAACGCCTATTGTCAAGCCGGATTAGCTTGTCACCTCTGGAGATGCCAGGTTAATGCACTACGCTAGATATGACACTACCGTAGATGCGAGAGCTTAAAGTGTAGCGATTCAGTTTCTGTAACTGTTCTAGACTTCTCCCCTCAGTTCAGGAAGCCAGGCAAACTAATGAACGCGTGTATTGTTCATCATACCAGCACTTAACCCTTTTAGCTCCAAGGCCCCATTTCTCAGATTTTGCAGGTGTTGCCTGATAACTATGTACCAGTTGCAGGAGGTGGATTGACCATGATAATTCAAGGGTGGTGCCAGATTAGCTTGGCGCCTTTAGGCGCCAAGCTAATCTGGCACTACCCTTGAATTATCATGGCCAATTAATCTCCTGCTGCAGGGACTTGGGGCTAAATGGGTTAAACTTTGCACATTAGTCATTCTTATGAGTGCTGGTCTGTGATTTTGAATCTTACATTTCTAGGACATAATTATGGTCCAAAATAACAGATCAGCACACACATTTTCATGTCTCCTTCAATATTCTTCCCATTGACTGGATCCGTTTATTCGTTTTGTTTTTTACCCTCTTAGATGTGAATTTTACAACAACGATTTTTCAACAACTTTTAGGTTTATCAAAAAGCAAGGACTGGATCAGACATTCTACGAATGCGAGAACCATCTGTGGCGTATAGGCAGACGGCCGTTGCCGAACGGGATCCGTGTGGATGGAGGCAGCGATTGGGTGTGCCTGCATCGTGACTTCGCTCAGTATATTGCCACCAAGGATGACGACCTGTTGAGAGGGTTGAACGATTTCTATAAGTACACACTACTGCCGGCTGAGGTGAGTGCCGTTGGGAAAACAAATTGTGAAGCATGTGTGCTGCTGGTCTCTGCCACAGGCGTAAGGCCCAAAATCACAGACGATCACATAATAATGACGAGCTAAAGAAATGCAACGTTAGTGTTTCCGATGATTCCAAAAATTTTGCATTTCTTTTGCTCATCAGTATTTTTATAGTTTTGTAGCAATAGGAGTTATACCTAAAAGGAATCAAGTCATAGAGAGTAGGTCGAGTCCCTTTATAGTAAGGAAAGGCAGTAGATTGCATCCCTTTATAGTATGGATTAAAGTCGTACTGTTAACACCAGAGAAGTACCTCAACCTGTGGAAGTTCAAGAGGCAACTCCTTGCGAGTAAGAGGCTTATTTTCTCATGAGCCCCTGTGACTACAGGGGCTCATGAGAATGTATACCTCTTGCAGACGGAGCGGGATGGATAAATGCACAGAATGTTTGAAGTCCGTGCGACATTTGATCTACATCTGATTTATGGACGACCTCTGTTCATGCTTGCAGGATGAGTTGACTTTCAGGAACTGTAGTGTGCCACACGTTAGACTGCACTTGCCGGTACTTAATTCATTTTAGTTGTACTTCTGCGCTACACTACAGAACAGTGAGTGTTCCAGATGTTTACACTGCATTTAACCTCATGGTGTCGGACGTTTTTTCATATACTCACGAGCCCAAAAAATGCGACATTTGTGGAATCATTGGAAACGCTTTAGATTCCCAAAAATGTCACATTTCTCTTGCTCGTGAGTATGCCTGTATTTTACTTCTTCTCTTTCAGTCATTCTTCCACACGACGCTTCAGAACAGTGAGTTTTGCACACAGTCTGTTGACAACAACCTTCACCTGACCAACTGGCGGCGCAAGCAGGGTTGCAAGTGTCAGTACAAACATATCGTCGACTGGTGCGGATGCTCGCCTAATGACTTCAAAATAGGGGACCTGGAGAGACTACTGGTAAGATTTTATTTCAAACCCTTTCAGGGCCTTTCCTGATCCGTCGGTCTCAGTAGGCAGTTTACCCACTACATCCTGAGTTTGATTTTGTAAAATTTTGCTTATTGTCCTATGAAGGCTACATGACCGATTAGGAGATAGATCAACTGTTTTAGTTCAAGGGAGGTGCCAGAATAGCTTGGTGCCTGATGTGCCAAGCTATTCTGGCACCACCCTTGAACTATTACAGTCAAATTTATTTCAAGCAATGATGGGTGTAACAGGATGGAAAGGGTTAACCCCTTTAGCCCTGATGGCCTACAGCAGGATTGGTTGGTTGTACATTGCTTAACGTCCCGACAGCAACAAGACTTTCTCAGGACGTGCCTGCACTGCTTGTCAAAAAAAAACTAAACAGAATATGGAATGTATGTCGCCAGCCGGTCTAATACGCTAAATAAAGCTAAGACCTTATAGCAACACACATCCAATATCAAGAGCTATAGGCCGCACAGACAGTAGGGAGAGTTTAAAAAAGGAAAATACAGGTGAATGGACCACGGGTAGACAGAAACACATGCCCCAGAATAGAGGGGAAAACCCACCCTGTGGGGCTGACCAGGGTGACCCTGGGAACTAAAAAGTAGTTAATCCCACCGAAGTCCCCCAGGGCAGACCCGGGTGGGGGCCTACAGCAGGAGATGCACAGGCCTTGATAATTCAAGGGTAGTGCCAGATTAGCGTGCCATCATCAGGCCAACAGTATTGTCAGTAGCAGTGTAGGGTTAAACCCATGTGGCCCCACAGCACCACAGCAGGGATAAATTGACTATAATAATTCAAGGGCAAGCATCCGATTAGCTTGGCGCTTGATGTGGCGCCAAGCTAATTGGCACTACCCATGAATTATCGTGTTCGATCCATCACCTGCGACTAGTGCATAGTTTTTGGATTAAATGGGGGAATTAAGCCTTTTGCATTTTCTGCCCAATGTACAATCAATCATTTGCGTCCCTAGCCCAGTGAATTTATCGTCGTTCGATCCAGCACCTGCACGACTCGTCTCGTTTTATAGTGTATTAGAATGGCGCATGTTAAGCCTTTTGATGTACTTCTCCCCATCATGTTTTTTGCGTTTCTGTGTACTAGCATCGGACTCTCTTATCTGTTTAGCTAACTGCATCGACGATTTTGATCTGTTGTCGAGCGTGCTTACTGCATCGGACTCATCTGTTTTGTGCTGTGCTGTAACTGCATCGACTCATCTGTTTTGCGCTGTGCTGTTACTGCATCGGACTCATCTGTTTTGTGCTGTGCTGTTAACTGCATCAGACTCATCTGTTTTGCGCTGTGCTGTTACTGCACTCGGACTCATCTGTATTGCTGCTTCTGTGTCACTGTTTTCGCTGGCTGTACTGCATCGGACTCATCTGTTTTGTGCTGTGCTGTTACTGCATCGGATCATCTGTTTTGGACTGTGCTGTTACTGCATCAGACTCATCTGTTTTGCGCTGTGCTGTTACTGCATCAGACTCATCTGTTTTGTGCTGTGCTGTGTAATGCATCGGACTCATCTGTTTTGCGCTGTGCTGTTACTGCATCGGACTCATCTGTTTTGCGCTGTGCGTGCATCGGACTCATCTGTTTGGCTGTGCTGTCTGTAGTCATCTGTTTTGTGCTGTGCGTTATGCATCAACTCATCTGTTTTGCGCTGTGCTGTTACTGCAGCGGCACGTCGCTGTGCTATCGTTTTGTGCTGTGCTGTTACTGCATCAGACTCATCTGTTTTGCGCTGTGTGCTGTTACTGCATTGTGGCTTCACCATCTCATCTGTTTTGCGGCTGTTGCTGATTACTGCCATTGGAGCTGCATCTGGTGGTGCGTGCTGTGTTGCTGCATAGACTGTGCTGTTTGAGCGGCGTGCTGCATCAGGACTCATCTGTTTTGCGCGTGTGCTGTATTACTGCATCGGACTCATCTGTTTTGCGCTGTGCTGTAACTGCATCGGACTCATCTGTTTGGTGTGCTGTGATGATACGTGCATGTCATGACTGCATCTGTTTTGTGCTGTGCTGTAACTGCATCGGACTCATCTGTTTTGTGCTGTGCTGTAACTGCATCGGACTCATCTGTTTTGCGCTGTGCTGTTACTGCATCGGACTCATCTGTTTTGCGCTGTGCTGTTACTGCATCGGACTCATCTGTTTTGCGCTGTGCTGTTACTGCATCGGACTCATCTGTTTTGCGCTGTGCTGTTACTGCATCGGACTCATCTGTTTTGCGCTGTGCTGTTACTGCATCGGACTCATCTGTTTTGCGCTGTGCTGTTACTGCATCGGACTCATCTGTTTTGTGCTGTGCTGTTACTGCATCGGACTCATCTGTTTTGCGCTGTGCTGTTACTGCATCGGACTCATCTGTTTTGTGCTGTGCTGTTACTGCATCAGACTCATCTGTTTTGTGCTGTGCTGTTACTGCATCGGACTCATCTGTTTTGTGCTGTGCTGTTACTGCATCGGACTCATCTGTTTTGCGCTGTGCTGTTACTGCATCGGACTCATCTGTTTTGCGCTGTGCTGTAACTGCATCGGACTCATCTGTTTTGTGCTGTGCTGTTACTGCATCAGACTCATCTGTTTTGCGCTGTGCTGTTACTGCATCGGACTCATCTGTTTTGCGCTGTGCTGTTACTGCATCGGACTCATCTGTTTTGCGCTGTGCTGTTACTGCATCGGACTCATCTGTTTTGCGCTGTGCTGTTACTGCATCAGACTCATCTGTTTTGCGCTGTGCTGTTACTGCATCAGACTCATCTGTTTTGCGCTGTGCTGTTACTGCATCGGACTCATCTGTTTTGCGCTGTGCTGTTACTGCATCGGACTCATCTGTTTTGTGCTGTGCTGTTACTGCATCAGACTCATCTGTTTTGCGCTGTGCTGTTACTGCATCAGACTCATCTGTTTTGTGCTGTGCTGTTACTGCATCGGACTCATCTGTTTTGCGCTGTGCTGTTACTGCATCGGACTCATGTTGTGCAGATTCTGGTTGCAATATTAACTCATTCAGCCCGACCCAAATGTTGGAGGCGTCTTCTAACGACTATGCACCTGTTGCAGGAGATGGGTCGAGCATGATAATTCAAGGGGCAGTGCCTATCGGCGCCAAGCTAATCTGGCACTGCCCTTGGAATTTATCATGGTCGACCCATCTCCTGCCGTAGTGCGTTGGGGCTGAATGGGTTAAACCCCTTACATCATGCTCATGTCTGATGTGATGAATTGTGCTGTAATATGCATGTAAATTGATTTTGTGGTTAACCCATTACACCCTGAGGCTGATTTGTTAACAAATTGCTTATTGTCTTGTGATGGCTATATTACAGATCAGGGGACAGATAATAATAATACATAGTATTTATATGGCGCATTTCTCTATGTATAATATAACTCAATGCGCAGATCAACCACATTAGTTCAAGGGTGGTGCCAGAATAGCTTGGCGCCTCAGGCTGAGGCGCCAAGCTATTCTGGCACCACCCTTGAGCTATCATAGTCACATTGAGCAATCAGGGTGTATCAGGATGATAAGGGTTAATAAAAAAATGATGCATCTGCAGAAATACGAGGACAAGCCGCTGTTCTTTGCGCGCAAGTTTGAGGCCGTGGTGAACCAGGAGATTATTAACAGTCTGGACGTCTACCTCTTTGGGCATCTGCAGCAAGGTATGAAGCTCATTTTGCTGAAAGGCCCACCCGTTGTTTGAGCCGTAGATCGTACAAATCTGTGCCGTGCGCGGAACACACTGAGCTCCAAATTGAGAGGGTCATACCGTGGGCTAACCCCATCCCTGCTGGAACATGCAGCACCCAACTGCAAGAGGTATAGATCCTCATGAGCCCCCGCAGTTGTAGGGGGGCTCATGGGGATCTTCGCCTCTTGGTGTCCTCACATGTAGTCACCCGGCAGTTAATCATTGATGGTTTCAGAAATACAGTTAAACCTGTGTGTGGTGAGCACCCAAAGGGCTATCCAGAGCGGTCACCTTAACCCTTTTAGGTCTGGGGCCCTGCAGCAGGAGATGGATTGATCATGATAATTCAAGGGTAGTGCCAGATGAGCTTGGCGACTTCAGGTGCCAAGCTCATCTGGCACTACCCGTGAATTATCATGATCAATCTGTCTCCTACAAATGGTACATAGTCGTTAGGCAGCACCTCCCAAATTTGAGAAATGGGACCTTGGGGCTGAAAGGGTTAAGGTATGTTTCCATGAATATAGCTACCTGACAGTGGCACAGTTGTTGACTCGGCAAAGAAGCAGCCGAGCAGCTGGCAAAAATTCTCTTTGTGTGTTTCCATATAGCGGTGCAACAGGCAGCATGGCGCTCTATTTAAGTTGTTTAGAATTGTTTGTTGTCACGCACCGAAAGCCACGCGTCCTTCACAATGGAGTCACAATTGAATCGCTCCAGGGAACGATAACATTTTGTCACGCCACCGTCACCTGTCGCACCGCAATCGCGACGCTGTCAGGTCGCGAATATGGAAATACTCATCTTTATTTCTGTGTTTTCAATTTGTGTTGCTGTCGTCACTCTGTTCGCATCACTGTCATGTCATATGGAAACAACCTTTAGGTGGTCTCCTTACACCTGTACAGGTCGTTGCCTTGGCAGGTCTGACTATCATTTCTGGATGAGTGTTCAAGAAAGAAAGAAGAAAGAGTTTGAGGATGCTGGCTGTGTCGGGATGAAGTTTAGGACTGGTTATTCTGTTGCAGGTGTGACCGGTCTTTCAAGCTACTGGCAGAACGAGTACCATCATTTAGACGCCCACCCAAAAAACAAAGATGCTCACCTCACGCTCTACAACTCATTTATGCGTCTGACCTCCGAGTCCTTGACCCAGCGTCAGGCAGCTTGCCGATTCCGACCCCTGCAGCTTCTGGAGGTCAGCCTGTTCCACGAGAGTGATCATTTCCACGGTCTACTGGTTCTTTTCAAGGCCGAGTACTTGACCTCGGGTCATGAGGTGACCTTGGAGACCCACGTTCATCCGAAACATTACTATACCGTGTTGGACCCTAAAGGCGCAATCGGGAGACTGCAGTTTTTAGAGGTAGGCAGCATTGTGTTGTGATCTGACTTTTTCATGGTATGAATCTATGATATTTAGAAATCATTTTTGTTGCTTGTATAGACCGTTTGACATCAGAGGACACAACGTTTTTACCAAATATATCCGCAAAGAAACACTTTCCTGTACCACGTTAAAGTACCATTACGCATAACTTTGAAGACACATTTCAGCACCACTTGTGTTTGTTATGCCTTGTCGGCACATTTAATGAACTTTAACGGCAGTTGGGAAACGCAGCAAAAACCACATGCGTAATCGCACTTAATTATTCTGCGCAGCCGTTAGCATGTCAATCTATTTTTAGCTGTTTCTTGTACTGAAAGCGTTGTGTTTATAGAATGGAGTGGAGTCATTGTCAGGTTACTTGATATTAAGATGACTTGTGCTGGACTGGATTGTCCTGTGTCTAAATGAACCATAGCTAGACTTGTGTGTAGCGTTACGTAACCATCTGTTAGAACATATATATATATATATATATTAGAACAGTTACGGCGATCATGGGCCTGCAAGAATTAATATCATTTAGTACCTATTGACCTAATATGGCATGTTTTTACTGAATTCCTGTTATTCGCCGATTTTGCTGTACAGCTAAAAAATTTGGTGAAAAAAAAAAAGAACAAGCCATTTTTAATACCCTTAATAGAGCCCAGGCAGATTTCAATATCGAGGTCAAGCGTGCAGACACTGTTTCAGTTTGGGAAACTTTGCCACTTCACATGAAAATGATGTTCCTTAAATATGTCTGTGGCACATGTGAAAATGGATCTTTCTTCATATATCTGCCGCACATTCAAGGGATGTAAAATCTGTCATTTCATGAAAGAAAAATCTGAATTTTTACAACAGTACAGCAAAACTGACACGTTGTCCGAGTTTCCCAAAAGTAAATCGTATTAGGTCAACTGTCACTGAATGATATTTGCTCTAAGACTGGTATAGAGAAGTGGTTCTTTGCGAAGATATTTGTGAAAAACGTGCGCTCTGATGTCATGCGGCCAGTACTTCGTTAACCCATATCATTTTGGAATACACCAGTATGTGAAATAAGTTTGACTAAAATAGTTCAAGGGTAGTGCCAGAATAGCTTGGCGCCTCTAGGCGCCAAGCTATTCTGGCACCATCCTTGAACTAAAGCCATTGGTCTGTATCCTTATCTGTAAGTGCTAGAATGTAGCTTGCATATGGCGGTGTACAAGTTTGAAGCTTTTAGCCTCAGTATGATAGGGGTTAAACCTCAATAACTAACTATCTAACTAACTAACAATGTTTCTGTTGTAGGTGGGCTCAGATTTTGACCCCAAGGAACTGATTTTCCGAAACTATGGCCGCCTGCTGGGTCCATATGACGAGATCATTCTGCGTCACATTTGGGGGCCGGGCAAGGAGTTCACGGTGTCCGTGGCCTGGGTTGACCCCGCCAACATCATCGCTGCTTCATATGAGGTCAAGATCACAGGGTCGACTTTTGTGGGCTCTCACAAGCCAGGTCTGAATCGACCGCTTCGCCCGGGCGTGTGGACAGTGAAGCTCATGTACAACATGGTTCTGGTGGCCGAGACACAGTTCCTCATCACACCGCTAAGTTATTATCAGGTGAGTTGCGTCATTCATGCTTGTATGTAGCATGTCCGTTGAAAGTGGTACAGTTGCAGCGTGCCTGGATTGATCAGTGTTCAGGCCATACTCCATAGACGTTATCTGTCGATGTCTCCCATATCCTGCCAATTGCGGCCGCCGTCCATTATCACTGCCGTGGAAGTTAACCCATTTAGCCCCGAGACACTACAGCAGGAAATGGATGGACCATGATAATTCAAGGGTAGTGTCAGATTAGCTTGGCGCCATCAGGCGCCAAGCTAATTTGACACTACCCTTGAATTATCATAGTCGATCCATCTCCTGCAACTGCCGAGAAGAATGAACACCAGCCAGCTGCAAGAGGTATAGATCCTCATGAGCCCCAGCAGTTGCGGGGGCTCATGAGGATCTATAACTCTTGCATTGTGTGTTGCTTGTGTTTTGGGAGTGTAAGGGTTAACGGTCTATAATCGCAACTGTTTCAGGGGAACTACATCTCGGTCATTACTGCTCAACACACGCACGCTGGGCCGGTCGGAATGTACACATCGAAAGATTTCTCCGAGCTTCGAGAGGCGCTGCAGGTCCCTCAGAGCCAACAGTTGGTCGAGGAGGCGGCCGTGAACGCCAAAAAGGTCGGCAAAGACTTGGAGCTGTGGATTGACAGCCTGACCCCGCTCTTCTGGGTGATCCAGGAGTCATGCTCGATGGAGCCGCTGGACGCGTGTGCCATAGAGGAGTGCAGGAAAACAAAGTGGAGCTCTCGCTCCCCAGACCCGAAATCAGACATTCAGACAATCGGAGCCAAGCTGCCGTTCGGGAGATGACCAAAGCTTAACTCATTCAGCCCTGATGCACCACAGCAGGAGGTGAATCGACCGTGGTAGTTCAAGGGTAGTGCCGGATTAGCTTGGCGCCTTCAGGCGCCAAGCTAATCCAGCACTACCCTTGAACTGAACCTGCCAGTCTAATCAGTTACTACTGTTGAACTGTCGTGGCGGATCCATCACCCACAGCTCCTAAGCAAGAACTGGGCTGAAAGAGTTAAGAGAAGCAGACTGACGCAGCCGAGAAGCTTACTACAGAAGAGTTTTATCATTACCGTTGAACTGACTTTTGTGATAACAACAGCTTTGGCTGTATATCTGTTTTGTGATGTGGGAGAGTACTTGTGTATTTCACAGCAGTAAAAAGAGTTTGTGTGTGTGTGCGTGCGTGCGTCTTTTCCAAGAAACTGTTTGAATGACCACCCTTGCGAGGGATGACCTGTCGTTAAAGACCTTCGTTGAGATGGCTGCAGCTGCCCAAATGATGGTCTTTAACCCATGACATCCTGAGGCTGATTTTGTCAAATTTGTGTATTGTCCAATGAAGGCTACATTACAGATTAGGAGATAGATCAACTATTTTAACTCGAGGGTGGTGCCAGAATAGCTTGGCGCCTGAGTCGCCATGCTATCCTGGCACCACCCTTCAGCTATCAGATTCAAATTTATTCCGAGCAGTTGGTGTATAAGGATATAAAGGGTTAATGATAGAGGACATCTTCAGGACTTTTGGGTTTGGAGATAAAAACGAAAAAAAGTGTAACCCTTTGGGTGTCGGTAGCGGTTTTAGTCGCGATGATTCCTGTAGGAATAACAACACCCTGACATCCTGTTGCAGACATGGGACTTTTCCGAATTTTTTCGAAAATCCGAATTTTTTTCCTGCATTTTGGTTATTTTTTAGAACGGTGCAAATTCGTTGACAAAATTTTGGGGATTATGGTGCATGTTTACATGTTGAATTTTACATTTTTCTTGAACTCATTGCTTACACTATAAGATGAATGTAGGTGTTTTGTGAAGTTCCCCCACATGAAAATATACTGGTTGCGAGTTGCGAGTCCTGGACTCTTTGCTTTTCTAGGATTGGATCTCAACCGGGTCTCATGTCTGCTGTCAGAATCATCGTGACTAAAACCGCTGCCGACATTCAAAGGGTTAAGAAAACTTTTCTTGCAACAAGTGTGGTTGCGCAAAGTAGTTGCTACTGTTGTGTTTGGAGTGTGTGGTGTTTGGCGTGCTTGTACACAGATTTCTACAAAAGAAGAGACGGGAAACGTTTGTTTTGACAGTTGCTTACTTTTATTCAGGATCAGATTTGTGTTTGAGATTGCACAATTGAGAAAGAGTGCATGTGTGACTTGTCTCATGTAGATCAGATTGAAAAGCATAACACAAAGGTCTGGTGATGATTGTGACCAGCTGTGTTACTGTATGTGTGATTTGAAAATACATTGTACTTGTAACTTAAATGGAAGATTTTTATCCACATTGTTTATCCACAAGATGACAGAGCGGTTTATTCTTATAAATATATGTACGTTTGTCGCACACGCGTCTGCGTGAAAATGTATTGGAATATATTCCTGTGCTGTCCATGGTACTATTTGTTGCGGTGATTCCTGCAGGAATCGCCTCGGCCAAAAGTGCCATGGAAATTCACTGTGGTAATTTGTTTGGTGAGGTGCTTACGACCTTGGACTTGCAGATACTGACTCTAGTCCTCGACTTTCTATGTCCGGCTCTGGAAGCGTCTTTAATCACGTATGGAGATCGTAGTGTAGGCGCGTTGCTTGACGCACTGATTATCATGAAGCATGTTAGTCACAAGGTCACTTGATTATTTGTATGACCGATGGTTTTCGCTCAGCGTTGTGTGATACTGGCAGAGTCCTGTTGTTCTCAGCATACAGGATGATTGTCACTCGACGCAGCCATACCTCTTAGATGAATGTGGGATCAGCTTTCGGTGAAGCAGTATACTGACAGACTAAGACCATATGCATAATTCTAATCATGGCTCGCAGTACCCATTTTTATTTTATTCTTTTTTTCTTATGCGGTCTTGTCCTATGCTTGTTTAGATTCTTTGCCAAGTCCCTAACCCCTCGACAAGACTTAGTTCACAGAGCCCCATCTGCTGACGACACATAATGCGCTATCCTCACCTTGTCTAGTCCGGTATGCCGGCCCCCACCATGTAATAACATAGCGAGAAGTTAAATAAATAAAATGGATCCCCCCCCCCCCTCTCAGCTCACCGTTGCCCGCAAGCATTAGCCGACTAATAGCATCCTACGTGGATTGCTCCTCACCGCAATAGTGGCAGCGGTGGCAAGGAGGGACGTTGGGAGTGGAAGCAGGAATAAGATGGGAGGTCTCACTTTAGGTCTCGGATCGTCTGCGCTCTGGTGCACTGTCGGGTCGGGGACGGCGGACTGATAAGAGTTGGGCGCTACTCGACTAAGTTAACGCTGCACCGTAGACTCAGATCCTTGACTGCAAAGGGAGGTGAGATGGAGTTGCTCTCTCAAGCCGCCACTGAAGATAGGTGTACGCGACCTAAGTTTTTCCGCGGATAGACGCTGGCACTAGTTAGGCGATCGGGTGACAGAGTTCTTTCGAGTAGCAGTGAGATTCCATAAGTGAGCATCGACTGAATCACGAGCTGGTCAGGTAGTGGGAAGCAGGAATCAGGCAAGCCATCGGGCCTTATGAAGATTATTAGCCATTGTGAGAAAATGCCAAACTGAAGTGGTATTGGGATATGTCACGCGTTCAGCAAGGGCTTGCCAAAACAAAGTCCTGCAACGGGCTCCTGTGTCAAGGCGAGGACGAATGAAGAGGTAAGAGGAGAAGGCAAAAAGATGGTTGGTTCTGTAGAGGACATATTCTCAGACGTGGACAGGAACTGAAGACGTGGGCCGCGATACGCTAGAATCGCCCACTGGTCAGGCTAGAACTAGTGTGACAGTGGACAGGGTGAGAGTTATAATGATGGCGCACAGTGTAGGCGACCTAGTGCCGGGACAGTCGATGAGTGGTGCCCGGTACACGCAATACTATGTAACCTACGGCATCGTGCAAGTAGACGCGGTTAGGACCAGTGCTGCATTTGACTAGATGGATGGACGCACATGGATAGATTTTGAAGGACGTGCCGACTAGATGTCTCTGCTCATAGTTAGACGCTTGCAAGTGAGACACGGCCCTGGGGATGATCATCATATCAGTGACCTGACGACTGCTCTTACACCGCACACTGGCAGTTTGAGCCTTGCGACAGGCAGAGTGGGGTTGATGGCAGTGCCGACTACAGCGGCGCATGCGAAAGGGGTTTTTAAGCCAACTATGTACTGGCCACTAATAGTAATTGTTAGGAGCTCATTTCTGGATTCCGGCGTGCATGTCGAGTGCGGCTTGGTTGAAAGGACCACGCCTAGCTTTGGACAATAATAGACACAACCCACGCGTCCCACGCTGCCCGTTGAGCCTTGGTGCGATGGTGAGTTGTGGGTGGAGAATGCTGTGCATCAGGCGCCGACCGAGCGAAGTTGGCTGTAGGATGCCATTGGGTCAACAGTCAGCAGCGCTTAGCTGAAGAGGTCACAGATTAGGCCCAGTTAAACGCACTGCCATGATAATGTGCTGTAAGAGCCTAAGCCAGTACCATTACAGTGTATTCGATGACACTCGTGATAGTACTCGACTCAATGCCTTAATAAGGCGAATCTTCTAAGATCTGTTGCATGTTAGTATGACACTGCCCTCGCAATATCTGCAATATCTTGACATCCACTACCACTGCCCTTCCTCCCCCTTTCACCATACAGCAGTCGCATTTAGGATCTATTCATGCGGCTGCCAAACAACGTCACTCGGTCCGTCCGGGCGTCTCCTGGTGCTATATTATTCGTGCGCTGCCGTGGGGTTTCTTCTGTCGTGCCTGGATTCGGTCTTTGATTATTTAGTCTAACTAAGTTCGTTGATTTGGTGCGAGTCATCACTGCTTCTACTTAGTTATTTCTTAGATAACTGCCGGAAGACGTGTGCAGTCATACCTCTCAAGCAAGTTGATAACTGACTGATTGTGCCTGAGACCTGTGGTCTGACCGAGATCTGACATAGAGTGAATGACTCCTGAACAAAATTATCGTGCTGCGTCTGTGGATGAGACGACTGCACTAGGACAGATCGCAACGTGCACAAATTTCGAACGGTCATTCGTGAAAGGCCCAAGAACGTACCTAGAGAGAGTTACTGTACGGATCAATTATAGAGCCGACAGATGATGTCAAGTGAATAGTAACTGGTGTACATTCTGACACTGATTAGTACTGATCAATCGACGAACCTAGTAGTCTGTGTAACTGCGCACGATTGCTTCGTGTACTGTGGTCTTATATACGTGCTGAGACCATAGTTGTTACTTTGAAGGACCTGCATGTGTTCGCATTGTTGCACAGTGTGTTACCGATGGCTGTTGTAGCATGAAGTGCCTTATCTATGGACAGTGGTGACGACGGCGTGGGTATGACGGGCCATGCTCGAGTTCGTACAATGATCAGTGTGGGAAGTAGAGCCATGGTGCTGGTGTACTTGTCTCCCAGGGTACACCAAGACCGACTATTAGGGATCACCCAATGTGGATGTATGCATGTTTGGACTCTGCAAGAGGTCATTACACTGCTGCTTTTGCTCACCGCCCATGACCCGAGGAACGTCACGCAGGAAATTTTCGCGACGGCATGCTTGTTGTCCAAGGGTGCTATCGCCAGAAAGTACATGATAATCATATGCAGTGGCAAGGAAGACAGTAGAGAACGTCGTGCCGCTGCATAGAGTCTATATGAGCGGCTCGAAATGCACTCATGTCTAGGACTAAGGCACTTCCTGTCGTGACCCTATACTATGGGCGCCATCTCGTTATCTCAGGCTATCTATGCACTTGATGAGTATCGTGTACTGTGGTCGTAGATCATTGGATAGCTTGTCATCTGTGTTTAACGTTGTCCACAAGTTCTGTTTGGTTGGTAGGCTGTAGTGTTAAAGGTAGGGGATCGCTTCATCACGCTCCAGCGCATTTGCTTCCTATAAAGCTGGATCTCTGTCTTGAGTAAGTCGTGATTATTTCGCGTCGGGCGGCGTCAAGAATACATGTGTGTTCACCATAACATAAGAGTGACACTGGGGAAAGGCTCCGCAGAATCGCTGGGAGACCAAGACACAAAAACTATCCGGGTCTCCCCCCCGCCCCCCCCCCCACCCTCCCCCACCCCCATGCACTTTCTGCCACAGCAGTTTTGTGTACTTCAAGGGTTCTCTCTACGCATATTTAGTATTTTGTGAGTATTGTTTGTCAGTACTTCGCTTCAGCATTAATCTGATAGTACGACTCATTTGTTTTGTCATCAGAATATGCGCATGATAGATTGTGGGCGACTTACACTTGTATCGTACTCATACATGTGCACTGTCACATCTAGTATCATTTTGTGCTAGAGCTCAAGTTGATGTAGCACCACGCACATGCTAGCTCTTACGATGCACGTACTCATGTCATCTGATTCATTGTTGAGCAGTTGTACAAGAGTTGCTTCTTCTCATGCTTCACAGCTCTCCAGTTGCTCGGCAGCAGGATGCTGGCCATGTGCCATACGAGAACAACGGTCTCGTGCACAGTGGCTGTGCCCTAGCGCATCGCGGGGTCCGTGCGTAGTGGCGCCCAAGAGGCCGCAATGGCGGCGTGTTGCCATGTAGTCATTGGGGCCGCTAAAGGTCGCCCCTTCTTGCCTTGACTAGGGTACAAAATATCCGGTCTCGTTTGCGCATCTTCCTCTGCCCTCGCTCGATTGATCCATAAGCAAAGAATATAGATTAGGGCAAGCGCCGGTACTGATTATGATTGTCCCTCTACGAGGCTCCCAAAGCAAGTAGCTCAACATCTCAGCGCATTAGACTCCGCTGGCCTTTGGAGCTGATGCTTTTTTGTTCAATTATTGCAGAAGGCGTTTATATGAATCCATACATAGACCTCAAGCACTGGCACTTTGTAGCTGTTGTGGCAATACTTGGACTCAGATTTTTAAGCTGTCGTGTTGTCCAGCATGTTACCGTGTTTGTGTCGCGCATTATCGTTGAGCTACTATGTCATATGCTGAGATGTTCTTGGTCGCGACGCAATATGTTGACTTGACATCGCATGAATGCAGCTACCGAGAGCGGCGAGAGTGTAGGGTGTCTACAATCAGTTAGTAAGAACTCTGTCTCCGTTAGCGACAAAAAGCCAAAGAAACCACAGTGTGAGTCATGTGTTCGTCTGAGAAGAGGTCTTATGACCTGATCAGCTTCGACTTTTGCTTTATAGCATGGGTATTGGTAGAGAATGGACTGCGAAAGCTTGATAGTTGTGTGTGTCACTCGAGTGCTTTTACACTGTGTGGACTCTGTTGCGAGTGTTGTGTAGAGTGGTTGTCCCTCGTACTGAGTGTATATCGAGAGTCCGCTTGCGTTAACGATGCCTACAGTGATATGTTCCCGTCATGCGTAAGAGTCGGATGTACCTTTAAGACACACATTTCAGGTTCGCCTCACCGCATCGCCTCGCTCAGCAGGCTCGATGTAATAGGTGGGAGTGCCTCCTGACGTTTATACACTGCATAGACTCCTTGTTTAGCAATATGCTCCAAACTACACTCACTCTCGTGACCCAGACACGATCTGTCATGTATACCCAACTTACCAATCGCTGCACGTATCTCTAGAGCTCCTCCCCTGCTTATTTGCAGACTCCCACCCACGTGTGTGCCAGTTTTGTTGTCTAAGTCATACTGCGATGTAACCTCGCTATTAGTGTCGCAAATCCACCCACTCCTCATCGCATATAGCCCTCCATACTTCCCCGCCCCCAAAACGCCTGAGCTCAGTGTCCGTAACTTCGACGACTCTAGAGGCTATATTCCCACTACTCCTCTGTTCAGAACACTCGAGAGTAAGATATACGCCCCAATGACCCTCACTCCCAGCAAAGTATAGAGTGTATATCGCGCATAAGATCCGACTAAATCAAGTCCGGCCTGCTCTCAATCCACCTCTCACAGCCATCCCCCGCACCACAACTGCTATATGACACACACATCCCCAAACAGCGACTCACATCCCATAACCACGATGAAACTCACGTACCCTCCGACAACTATCTAATCCGCCGGCCGCCATCACTCGCCCGCCCGCCCCACCGTCCCGCGCGCCGCATTAGGATGAGGAGTTGAATGTAAATCTGTTAACGTCCAGACAATCTCTTCAATGAGCGCTAATTCGCCCTCAACTCTCCGCTCACCACAGCCACCAGCCACTCGACAAGCTTCACATTATCATTACTTTCCACCAGACCCCACCATCAGACTATAGACCCACACATCGGACCCGTCTAGGTCAGCCGGTCCCCCCCCACCCGTCGCCCCAGCAACCAAATTGTTGGCGCCTCTAGCGCCAAGCTATTCTGGCACTACCCTTGAACTATTTTAGTCACACTTATTTCACACACTGGTGTATTCCGAATGATGAGGGTTAAGGACAAATGAAAATTACTGTTACTTAGCTTTGATTTTAGTTTTACCACAGGCTGCAGTCTTGTATGTATGGAGGCTTTTATAGAACCTTTTGGCTGTTGGCAGTACTTTTTTGTCAAGGTGATTCTAACAGGAGTCGCCATGACAAAAGGCGCTATTGACAGCCAGAGAGGGTTTGTTTGTCAGTGCTGGAAACATGTACTTTGTGGAAGTGCTGATTCTACTCTAGCCTACAGATCAATATTGTTTTGTATACCCATCAAACAGGTTGTAATTCCTGTGTCCCTGTCATCAGGCATAATCATGAAAGGCATTCAGTAAATATCAGTAATTTTTGTACCAATTTACAAATGTATGACTTACATAGATGTTCATGTGCTTGTCAGAATGTTCACTATTTTGGAATGACTATTCACTTTTGCAAACAAACTTATTTTGATGTGTGGAAACATCGCATTTCCAGTTTTACTCTCAAAGGTTGTAATCTCGCTGAGGTGCTTCCCTTTTTATTATACAATCCTAGATGTTTATCTTACCTAACATTTTTGCACTCTGTCAGTCATGCGTACCTAACGTTTTTGCACTCTGTCATGCGTACCAAACGTTTTTGCACTCTGTCATGCGTGAAGCTTTTTGTGTGAGTTTCTCTCGCTAGAAGTACATTACATTGCATTGCTTGACTTCCTTAACTGGCACCCCACCCCACCCCACCCCTCCCCGCCCCTTGCCCCATCCACCCCACGCTCTCCTACTCTCCTGGCCAATGGGACGTTTGAGGGTGTAGTTAGCGAATAATAACAATAATAAAGGGTTTCTATATACCCTATTAGCAAAGTGCCTTCAGGCCCACATCGGCCACAGTGGGCCCGTGCACTGTGGATGTCTTGGACCCATGGACCTTTGCTTACTGGGTAGCGCTAAATACAAGAGGCATAGATCCTCATGAGCCCCCGCAGTCGCGGGGGCTCATGAGGATCTATGCCTCTTGTCCTATCACTAGGCTCAAAGCGCTTTACAAAACAAGTACTGTCACGGAATGTGCACTCTCCTCATTGCCCACCTCCCACTCCACCCTGCCTTGGCGATTTGTGTCATGAGCATACAAAGAAAGATGAAGCAGAAAAGCCCCCTCCCAGCCCCCGCCCTGGCAACTGATCTGCTCACGTTACCCTGAGGATTTGATGTCTTTTTGTTTTCAGCTCACGCATGTAGTTTCAGCTCTATAATTTATGTACAGTATGTCTGTACTTTCCGTGTTGCTGCTTTCTCATCTGCTGCACACCTCCTGTGGACACCATCCACCTGTAGTATGTCTGTACTTTCCGTGTTGCTGCTTTCTCATCTGCTGCACACCTCCTGTGGACACCATCCACCTGTAAGTGGCATAGATCCTCAGGAGACCCCTACGTTTGTAAGGGTTCGTGAGGATCTGTTTCTCCAGCTTGCCTAGTTTTCACACATCTTCCTCACACAGAGGGGTCATCTTCACGTGTATGATACATGCACCAGTCCTTTTGGCTGCCGGTAGCGCTTTTTGTCACGATGATTCCTGCAGAAGTCACTGTGGCAAGAAGCCCTGCCAACAATCAAAAGGCTGTGATTTATATCGATTCTGCTATGAATAGACGATTAACGCAAATCAGAATTAGGTCAAAATTGCATGTGTTTGGACGAAAAAACAAGATGGGATGAACCATGACCCACAAAGTCTCTTCTATATGAGAGCTGTCCTCGCTGTCAAATGTCTCTACCTTTTGTCTTTGACCTGATTCTGATGTTCAGATATCTCCTATTGAAAAAGTCTCGCAGATCTGCCAATGCGTCGGTGAGCTCTATTAGGGGCGCAGGACATACGCGTCATTGGTTTGTTAAACGTCATTTGTCATGACGTAAGTTTCAGTTTTTATGTAGTTTTATGTTTTACGTGATATGAGTTTCACTTTCGCTTCATAGGCTTGAGAAAATGGTGACAAAACTAGAATTTCAGGGTACAATGTCAGTCTTGCTATAATTTGTGTGAAAGCAGGTTGACTTTACCTAGCTACATGATATACTAAGTACATGGGTCATCTGCAAGCTCTTCTGAAAGTGCATCAATGTGCGTGTTGGTGCGTGCACGCACGCGCGCTCCAAACATCTCCAAGAGGCCTAGATCCTCATGCGCCCAGAGGGCACATGAGGGTCTATGCCTCCTGGAGATGCGCACTTGTTTGTGTAAGAGAGAGCGAGAGAGAGAGAGCACGCCCGAGATAGAGATCTGCATAATATTTAGAATATTGTGTCAATATCTGAGTGGTGACAGAGTTTCTTTTTTTACATCACCGCCACTGTCTGACTTTCTCCAGAAGTCAAGGTTTTTTACTGTTTTAATTTTTTTCTGAAAAGAATTATTTTTTACTAAAGAAGTTAAAGGGTACAAAGCTAGCTAACGAACTCAGCCAGTGTCTTTCTCCAAACTAGCTATATTGGGTCGCCTGCATACGCTTCTGAAAGCGCGACAATGTGTGTGCATGTGTTAGTGCGTGCATGCGTGCGCTCTCAAAACATCTCCAAGAGACATAGATCCTCATGTGCTCTCCAGGCTCTGTCTGTAAGAGAGAGAATGTGCGCTAGAGAGAATTACGTCATAGTTAGAGAATTATGTCAATGTCTGCGTGGTTACAGAGTTCAGACGTCACCGCTATAGAAAGTCAAGTTTTTTTTTTACTGTTTTAATTCTTTTCTGAAAATTACTACAAAAGTTGAAAGGATACAAAGCTGGCTAATGAACTCATCCAATGTCTTACATGTATTTCCAAACTAGCTATTTCCTAAATTTCTAGTAAATATGACAAGAACTATGGACTATAATCTGGGTCGACCGACTTCCTATAAACGGTTGTTTATGTCTTCAATGAGACATTCAATTACAATATGCTCGAAGGCTATTACAATATGTTCGAAGGCTCTATTAGCCACCCCTTTGAGAAAGTATTTTGCCAAGTTTTAAGCTTGTGTGTACAGAAATGTCGGAGATTCTCTTGTTTACATATATACGCGCGCGCAGACACACATACATACGCACATACATACATACGCACATACTGCGCTTCGCGCCAAATGTACGTTCAGCAGCGAGGTTAAGGTAACTAGACATGACGTAAGTTTTATCTTCTTAAGTTGTGAGAGGTTTAGGCCTGGCCGCCTTTGACATCATGGACATGCTATTAAATTCGCCCCACCGTGACCCGTCCAAAAATGTCCCTTTTATAATAAAAGGGACTTAACTCATTCTACCCCAACACCGAAATCCCCAAATTTTGCCCTTGTCCTCTGAAGACTGCATTGCAGTGCAGGACACAGATCGACCATGATAGTTCAAGGGTGATGCCAGAATAGCTTGGCGCCCATAGGCGCCAAGCTATTCTGGCATCACCCTTGAACTATCATGGTCGATCCTTATCTTGCTGTGGTGTGTCTGGGGTACAATGAGTTAAAAAGTGGACTCAAATCCCGGACAAACGTGTGATTGCATGTTTCTTTAGGCTTTTAATCCACTTTTGGGGTCAAAACACTTGCAATTTTTACATAAATCTGATTTCTGAAATCATCTATTTGTTTGTGTGCTGCTCTGTGATTTTGGACTGCTATTTTTATGCTGTAAGGTCCAAAATCACAGCCCAGCTTTGATCTTGTGCACAACTGATAGGATTATGCTTAGTGTTAAGGCCACGTGTTTATCCCGTCGCCAAAGACACACTGGTCTTCCTTGTACCAGGGTTGATTTATTTGGGGTAGGGTATTAAATTATTTTGTATCATAGCTTTTCAATAAATATTTTCAGTTTGCACTGCACTGTGTAGGTCTTATTATAAAAGTGTGTGGTATGGTGTGGTGTGATACTGTGTGTGAAGGCGCCTGACGAGTGTATGCTGATAATACAATACAGTTTTTGCAACCGAGCCCTCATCATACAAGGTTCATACCCAATAGAACAATACATGTACTTTTCACTGTTTAACCCCACAGCCAGATTTCCCAAATTTTGACGGCTCTACCTATAATGACTAACAGTTGCAGGAGATTGATCGAACATGATAATTCAAGGGTAGTGCCAGTTGAGCTTGGTGCCTTTAGGAGCCAAGCTCATCTGACACTACCCTTTAATTATCGTGGTGAATCCATCTCCTGCTTTAGGGCATTGGGACTAAATGGGTTAATGCCTTGCCTTGCCTTTGAGTAAGTACTATGCATGCTGAGGGTTCACTCAAAGAAATATTACTTATCCTATTTAGCATGGGCACACCACAGCAGGAGATAGACTTATAATTCAAGGGTAGTGCCAGATTAGCTTGGCGCCATCAGGCCATAGTTGATCCATCTCCTGAAACTGCTACATAATCTTCTGGTGACTCTTCTTCAGGTTAACTTGGTTATTATTGGAGGTGGATTGATCATTATTCAAGGGTAGTGCGAGATTAGCTTGGCGCCTGAAGCCTCCAAGCTAATCTGGTACCCTTGAACTATCATGGTCAATCAATCTCCTGCTGTAGGGACTCGGGCTAAATGAGTGGGTTGTCGTCTTTTACCCTGTTTTGCAAGCCCAGCTACCGGGGGAGGGTGGGGGTGGGGGGAGGGAGGGGGCGGGGAGTGAAAACCACGCCTGACCCAGTTGTTCCCTTCGGTCCAGCACTTATAGTATTAGCTGCGTTAACTTATCGATCGTGGACTCTTCAAATCCTCTTATGCGTGCAGCCTACACAACTGTTTTAGTGGCTGCATGCACAAGAGGGTTAAACACACAATTATTTATACAACAAACCAAGGGGAATCACAGCGCTGGACAGACAGTTAGATCCCCTGCCCCCGCCTATCAGGCACCCATTCGCCAGCCCACAGAGAAATACGCAGGTATACAACAAGACGATCATCTACACAATTATTAGATTTGGCATACAAAAATGTGCACAATTTATTGCGGAAACTGTGACTACATGCACTGGTAATTATCGCTGCCATTCCCGAAGACTCTTTCATGCAGCTAATGTCAGCAACGCTGACCTCTAATAATTGTGGCTCAATGACTTCACAAACACCGTACATGACAAGAAAAGGGGAGACTGCCAGTGCTAATATTTTAGGAAGGTTACAAAGTAAAGTAGGTTATAGCACTGTCAGGGGAGAGAAATGTGCATGATCGACCAGTGATCATAGATCTACTGTGGCCAAAGCACAAAAAAAAAAAAAAGAGATAGGAAAGAGAGGGGGCGCTAAGAAAGTGACCGAAAGCAATGCATATGGAAGCCCCCCCCCCCCGAAGGGGCGTATCACATATCCACTGTTCCAGCCACTCAGTGCATGGAAATTTAAATCTAGGTCCCCCAAGGGGGGTCCAGATATTTAACCGGTGTGGACAGCTGTTTCTGTCTAGGCGACCTCTTCAGCACACCATCGGCAATACTGGAGGAGGCAGGAAATTCTGCCTACCTGCAATGACAACCACATTTTACTGTGGTGTCTGCAGGGGCATACATTCCATGCCACCACCCAGAGTCAAATCTCCATGCACCCTAAAAGAGAACCTACCAAAAGGGGGGAAGGGGTTGCAGTCGATATTGTAGTGATAAATGAAAAGAAAAGGGGAGACTGCCAGTGCTAATATTTTAGGAAGGTTACAAAGTAAAGTAGGTTATAGCACTGTCAGGGGAGAGAAATGTGCATGATCGACCAGTGATCATAGATCTACTGTGGCCAAAGATTTAAATTTCCATGCACTGAGTGGCTGGAACAGTGGATATGTGATACGCCCCCCTTCGGGGGGGCTTCCATATGCATTGCTTTCGGTCACTTTCTTAGCGCCCCCTCTCTTTCCTATCTCTTTTTTTTTTTTTTTTGTGCTTTGGCCACAGTAGATCTATGATCACTGGTCGATCATGCACATTTCTCTCCCCTGACAGTGCTATAACCTACTTTACTTTGTAACCGTACATGACAGTTTACCACTGCGTCATAGAGGATACAGCCAACAGGTCGGATAAAGGGAAGTTTACTCTATTTAACTTACCGGAAGTATATGCTTACTACAAAATGTTAAATAAATTGATCCATGCGCGGTTCTCACTTTTGCGTGAAAACTAAATGCACGCGTCCACATTTCAAAATGTTTAAAAGATCTATCTGATTCTGTTGTAGCCATTGCCATGACCATGTCGACGCGCACACCCCGACGTACATTATTGATAGTTGTGTATTTTGTAGTCAAGCGACGTGCCATGGTCCAATTTACGCGACCGCCGCAGAGAAAGTAAAACAAGCCTGACTGAAAGCCTTTTGTCAACTTGTGTATGCTATGAATGTTTCAGAGTTGTAGACTCTAATGTGTTTTGTAAGTATCACATTATTTTGGCGTAAAAAAGTCTTTCTTGGAATGGGTTTTCAAAGTCGCGAGTCAGTCGTTTGGTTGATTTTTGACTGGTTCGAGGTCTCCTGGTGCGGCCAGCATCCATTAAAAGATACCATTGTTTTCCTCCCCCGAAATATAACTGCATCATTGCTTGAACATGTTCGTTACGCTTATTGTATTAAACTTCATCCTGATAATGTGTTAATCCCTAAATTTAGAAATGTTCGACAGTGCGAGAAAAAAAGAGGTCTGACTCCACTCTGATCCAGCTCCAGCCTTCCTTTATGGATTTGATTTCTGTGGGGGAGGCAGTAGAGGGGGTGTTGAGTGGGGTGGTATTACAGAGATGGGCTGCTGAGGGGAATGTAAAGCAGTTTTAGTCCTTTTTGTTTTTGGTTGTGATCTTGATTGGTAATGGTGTTGCTTGTTTTTTTTATGTCGGCTGTGTTAACTGCTGCATATTATTAATCAACCTGTTAATTCAATACTCCAATGTAAAAGCAGTTCTCCTATATGGAGCAGAGACATGGAGATTGACAAAAACCACAGTCAACAGAGTACAGACCTTCATGAACAGTTGCCTTAGAAGAATTTTGAAAATCCACTGGCCAGAGAAGATCAGCAACGTCAGACTCTGGGAGAGAACAGAGCAGATAACAGCAGAGAATGAAATTGGGCGAAGAAGATGGGGATGGATCGGTCACAGTCTGAGAAAGCCAGCTTCCAGTATCACTAGGCAGGCATTGTCATGGAACCCCCAGGGAAAGAGGAAAAGAGGTAGGCCGAGAAACTCCTGGCGTCGAGACCTCCAAGCAGACATCAAGAGACTGGGAACCACCTGGAGTAGAATCGAAGGAGAAGCACAGGACAGGAGTTGCTGGAGGTCTCTCGTCGACGGCCTATACCCGGGTAGGGGTGACAGGCGTAAGTAAGTAAGTGTTAATTCAATAACAGTCTTAAGAAATAAACAGTTTTTGAAGTTTTCTGTGGTAGCTGTAGGTATTTGGAATGCTTTTGAATTTTGGTTGTTGCAGTCTTTGCACAATTAAGTTTTTGGTTTACAGTGAGTATTTGCTTTGATTATACTTGATGTCTTCCTGGGTTGATATACAGGTGTGCAAAAGATTGCGAGTCAGGACTAGACCCCCCCGCCCCCCACCACCACCTGAACATTAGTTTGAAACATGACTGGAATTAACCCATTGGCTGTTGGAACCTTTTGGGGGGGGACACATTTCCTGCACCACTGGAGGTGACGCTTACCCCATTCGCTGCCAGTGTACACAGACAGTGTTATTGAAATCATTGTAATTTCACCATCCAAGATCCCCAGCCATCAAAGGAACAGGCATGCAAAGTGTTTTTAGCAATGGCATAGATCCTCAACCGCTGGGGCTCGTGAGGATAGAGCTACACCTCTTGCAGAGGGGAGATGTTTGAATTGTTATTGGCAGTGCATGACTTAAAATGAAATGCTGACTTTTTGTATGGTGGTTTGGGCTTGGTTTGGTGTTGTATGAGTTGGCTGCTCGGCCATTGCCACCTGGCCATTTGCAACTCTAGGCATCGATCTTCATGAGTGTGTTGCAGCTGTTGACCCTTTTCATCCTGATACACCCATTGCTTGAAATAAATTCTTTTGCTCGTCAGTTTATGCCCTGCGTTTCTGGTAGTGGAGCTTTATGACCTTGATTATGTGTTTTAGCATTGTCTTGGGAACAAGCCGTTTGGTTTTGTAGCTGAAATACCTTTTCATCCTGATACACTATTGCTTGAAATAAAGTTGACTATGATAGTTCAAGGGTGGTGCCAGAATAGCTTGGCGCATGAGGCGCCAAGCTATTCTGGCACCACCCTTGAACTAAAATGCTTGATCTATCTCCTAATCTGTATTGTAGCCTTCATAGGACAATAAGCTTTTTTTTTTAATCAGCCTCATCATGTAATGGGTTGTGGGTCTTGTGTATCTATGATAGCTCAATAGTGGTTTTATGTTGATGCATCTCAGTTGAAGGGATTACTAAATCTGTGATTTGAAACGTGTGCCTTGTTCTAGATGTGCGAGACGTGAATGACAGACGACAACAATGTCGGTGTTCAAGTTGACCAAATTTGACCCCCAACCCAACCCAGAGCTGGTGTGTTCCATTTGCTACTGTATCCACCATCAGCCCCAAGAATGTCGCTGCCGCCATGTGTTCTGCAAAGTGTGATGATAGCTCAATAGTGGTTTTATGTTGATGCATCTCAGTTGAAGGGATTACTAAATCTGTGATTTGAAACGTGTGCCTTGTTCTAGATGTGTGAGACGTGAATGACGGACGACAACAATGTCGGTGTTCGAGTTGACCAAATTTGACCCCCAACCCAACCCAGAGCTGGTGTGTTCCATTTGCTACTGTATTCTCCATCAGCCTCGAGAATGTCGCTGCCGCCATGTGTTCTGCAAAGTGTGCATCGAGACATGGCTGGTGGACCACCCCACCTGTCCAACCTGTCGTAACGCTGTGTACATGCATCACCTGAAGCCAGTGTTGCCGCTTGTACAGAACATGCTCAACAGTCTGACCATGTTCTGTGACTTTCGTGAGGAGGGCTGTCAGATGAAAATCACCATGGAGCATTATGACAGCCACATCAAGAGCTGTGACTTCCAGGTAAGGCCGAATCACTATTTTTGTACCACGTCATGCAGAACTCCAGGTGGAATCTGTGCATTATTTTTTGCTACATTATTACAATCAAATGTAAAAAATGTGATCCCTTTGATTGTCCATAGTGCTTTTTGTTGGCATTCCTACAGGAATCACCTTGACAAAAAGCGCTATGGTCGGGCAAAGGGTTAAACGTACTGACTTTAGATTGGACAAAGAGCTAGCATGCCAAACAGCTAGCAGAATGTAAGTTGTAAGGGAATCTTCAAATCCATGCAGTCCGCTCGTTTTGACTGGCTTCCTCAACAGTGACAGAACAGAGAATGCCTGATTACAAATTAGAACGCCTTGTCATCACAAAACTTGCCTCATTTGTTGTTCCTTTTTGGTTGCACATTTGTTTTCTCAAAATCCATTACCAATGGCATTACTGTATGGAATATACCCCTTAACCAAGGAGTACTAAGTCTTTAGTACTCCTTGCCCTTAACTTACCCGATTTCAGCCTAAGCACCCTTGTGTATACCTACCCAACAGGGGGCGTAATAGAGAGAGTTGTAACTAAGTGACCGGGTAGTCTCCCCTCCCTCCATCCAGTCATGCGCCATATATTCCCACCAGTTGTACCCTTAGCTTCACCGTGAACGGTTCACCGGCTTCAGCCTCTCTCTTGGATTTTGTTTTCCTTTGGCCTTAAGCTTGCCTAGTGGCTAGTAGAGGGCCAAGTAAGGCCTTGGGTTATGCCTACGGATAAATGGGTTGTTTATTTTGCCGTCGGGGTTTCCCCTGGAAGTTTTTCGATGTGGTTTCAAACTTTGCCGTCGAGTCTGGGCCTAGCCCTCGACTGGTCGTGAGTACGGTTCACGGGGCCTTTCGTCGCTGGCCCCGCGTGGTTGCTTCATGGTTTTGCTTTGTGTTGCAGTGCACAGCGTTACAGCCTGTACGGGTGGCACTTTAAGAAATCAATGGCCGACGTATTCTCGTCAGTTGTGTCTACCTCGCTCCGGCGGCGCCTCGGCCTGTCTCGCGGGGTAGGTGCGGAAGTGGTCGCAGCTTTGTGAGTGTTTTCAGCGGCGCTGCTCGGCCGCTAAGGATTTTACCATGCCTTGGATAATACCAGGTTAGTGCGTAACTTATTACTTCTGTAGTAGCACCACGCCCCTCAAATCTCCGCGCCGTCGGGCATCTTCGGAGATTGGGGGGCCCGCTGCTCGCCGGATGCTGGAATCAGGGCCGTTTGCCCTCTCATAGCAATGGCCAGAAGAGCCTTCCCCGTCTCGCATGGCCCTTGGCAAGAAGTGGCCGAGAGTCCTCTGCCAGTCTTGCATGGTCCTCCGTAAGGGGCGACCGAGGGACAGGGCATGCGGGATCTCACCCGCTTACGCTAGCTCCTTCTAGTCTCCGTCCATCAGACTCGGCCGGCCCTCACTTCTCTGCCTCCCATAGTGGCAAGAAGTTGGCGTGGTAAGGCCTCGGGTTATGCCCTAGGGTAAACGGGTCGTTTACTTCTCGTTGGTGCTTCCCCTGGATTTTCTTTCGGTTTCTTTAGTCGCCGGTGACTTGGGTTGTGAGTACAATTCACGGGCCTTTTCGTGGTTAGCCCTCGACCGGTTGTGAGTACAATGCACGGGCCTTTTCATGGCAGGCCCCGCGCGTTGTTTCATGGTTTCTAACCCCACCCGGGTCTGCCCTGGGGGACTTGGGTGGGGTTAGGTATTTTTTAGTTCCCAGGGTCACCCTGGTCAGCCCCACAGGGTGGGTTTTCCTCTCTATTCTGGGGCATGTGTTTCTGTCTACCCTTTGTCCATTCACCTGTATTTGCCTTTTTAAAACTCTCCCTACTGTCTGCACTGCCTGTAGCTCTTGATATTGGATGTGTGTTGCTAAATGGTCTTAGCTTTATTTAGGCCTCATGTGTTAGGTTTATTTAATGTATTTGACCGGCTGGTGACATACATTCAATGTTCTGTTTAGTTTCTTTTTTCACAAGCAGTGCAGGCACGTCCTGAGAAAGCCTTGTTGCTGTCGGGACGTTAAGCAATGTACAATCAATCAATTCATGGTTTCTAGCTTTGTGTTGCAGTGCGCAGTTTCACTCCTGCAAGAGATGCAAGGGGTTTCAGTAGCTTTCTGATGAGCTTTAGTGGTGTCTTCCTTGCTCCGGCTGCTCCTCTGCCCGTCCCTGCGCCGTTGCGCGATGTGGAAGGGGCGTAAGTGATCGCAGCTTGGGAGTGTATCAGCGACGCCGCCCAGGGGCTAAAGTGTCTACCACGCCGTTGGGTATTACCAGGTCAGTGCGTAGCATTGTTTTTTCCTGTAGCCCCTGCCCCCCTCAAATCTCCACGCCGCGGACGTCTTCGGAGATTGTGGGGCCCTCTTCTCAGCGGTTGCTGGACTCAGTTCCGTTGCGCTCTCTCATAGCGATGGCCGGAAGAGTCCATTCCGTCTCGCATGGCCCTTCGCAAGGAGTGGCCGAGAGACCTATGCCAGTCTCGCATGGTCCTCCGCAAGGGGCGGCCGAGAGACATGGCACGCAGGAATCCCTCCCGCTTTTGCTGGCTTTCTATAGACACCGGCCGTCAACCTCTGCCCGCCCTTGCAAGCTTCCGTCGTCGGACTGGCGCCCTTCCGCGCCACCTTGAGAGGAGCTCGTCCCTGCGACGTCGGTCTCCTTCCCCGGCGCTGTCAGGGCTTGCGGCCATAGCCGGTCCCCTCGCGCCCCTCGGGCTTTCGCTCGTCCCAGCCACTCATCCAGCCCTAGGAGTAGGCCCTCCGCGCGCCGTTTCAGAGCTTCCCCTCGGCTTCTTGGAGACCCTCCGGTCCCTCAGGCCTTGACTTTGGATCTTCCTCCTCTACGCGTTGGCTGTGCAGGAGCTCCGGTCAGCGCTACAGTAGTGCCCGGTTCTCGCCGCCCCAACGCTCGGTTCGCTCCCTTGACAATCTCTTTGGGTCTTCGGACGATGTTTCGGCGCGTCGGGACAGGGTTGCAGTCCCTCCTGCGGTGAGGGATGATGATGTCATGTTGTATCCGGAGGACTCTGCTTCTGCCTTTTTCCCGCTCGATCCTCGGCCTCGCAGCTGGCCGAGTTCTTATAGTGGCTGTTTCATGAACAGGACTTGGCACCGATCTTGGACACACCGGGGGAGGCCTTGGAGAGATATAATATAGGGGGCTCCTGAGAATCCAAATTTATTTATGCTGCATTAAACACAAACATTGCGGCATTTTGACAATGTCCCCCCATTGACCACGCGACCGCCACCCCATCTTTAATTCACCCCAGTGATTTCAAATAAACGCAAGTTTGTCAATGCGGCGTACATAAATGTGGTTCTTTTGGAAAATACATTGTTCCTTCTCTATAAGCATTGACCTCAGCACCCGAGCTAAACAGTATATCAACGATGTATGCGTGTTTATTCTGAAATGCGTAGTTATTGATCACGGCGGCTTGCCTAGCCTAAGCCCGATGTTCCATGCGTTGTGGAAATTCCCGATAACGGCGATCGCACACACACACGCGCGCGCTTACGCCAGTAAAAAATCAATGATATACACACTGACTAGGTCTATTTTCTCAATTAAAATAAGGCGGCAACCAAATCTGCTTAATAAATAGCCTTATACATACACACTTTGTCAATTTTACACACAGTGACTGCACATGCAACAACAGGGAGCAATTACTTCCCTTTGAAATCATAATTTATGGCCTGCTTACCGCTTTCGTCGCTCATTACTGAGAAAAGATACAAAATTACTATCATTTCTAATTAAAAACACTGCATCAACCCACTAAAACAACACTAATTTGTCTAATAATAATGTTTTTAGCCCCTGCCCGGCTCAATCGGCTGTATTATTAGCCCGGTAAACACGCTACATACCTGTAAAAATCGATCATCTAGTTCCGGTGATTTCACAACGAATTGATTATAGTTATAAGCCCCCAGAATAACTGCCTCTCTCGGCCACCGCCGGTGGCTGGGGTGATTTCGGCCGCATGTCACACACCTAAGAGAAAATCTGGGTCAATTTATTCTTACGTGTGTGATATGGGTTCGAGTCTCCTCGGGGTCTCAAATTCTTTCGTTTCGTAAATAACTCGTCTTTGAGGCCCCATCTGGGGAGTACCCCACCCGGGTCTGCCCTGGGGGACTTGGGTGGGGTTAGGTATTTTTTAGTTCCCAGGGTCACCCTGGTCAGCCCCACAGGGTGGGTTTTTCTCTCTGTTCTGGGGCATGTGTTTCTGTCTACCCTTTGTCCATTCACCTGTATTTGCCTTTTAAAAACTCTCCCTACTGTCTGCACTGCCTGTAGCTCTTGATATTGGATGTGTGTTGCTAAATGGTCTTAGCTTTATTTAGGCCCCATGTGTTAGGTTTATTTAATGTATTTGACCGGCTGGCGACATACATTCAATGTTCTGTTTATTTTTTTTCACAAGCAGTGCAGGCACGTCCTGAGAAAGCCTTGTTGCTGTCGGGACGTTAAGCAATGTACAATCAATAAACCCATCTGGGGAGTGACGAATCCCTAATAATTAGACCAAAAATAAGTCCGGACAAATAAATAATTAGCTGTAGGACCTACATTAAACAAATTATTAGGCCGGCAAATAAAAATAAATTGTGCGCGCACGGGTAAAAAAAAAGGGGGGGGGGGGGGGGGAATAAGGGGGTAAGGGGAAGGGAAAGGGGGTGGGTAATGGGGGGTTGGGTGGGGTGTGTGTGTGTGTGTCTGTCCGTCCTTACCCCTTGTCCCGTCTGGGCGACGGATCGCCAATCCAATCCCCAATGCCTCTTCAAGAGAGGCATGTGTGACCCTCTCTTGAAAAGGCCCATTGGGGATTGGATAAACAGACGGGACTTTTGTTAAAAAAAGTTTATTTAATAACCCACGGCTCATATGATATCTTATATATCAGCTTTAATCTGTGCATGCATGCCGTGATTTTGTTTACAAGTCTGTGAACTATGTGGAGCTCATGCGATCATGAAATGGGGGTCTGTGCATGTGTGAGTGCATGTGTGTCTGTATGTGTGTATGTGTGCGTGTATGTATGTATGCCTGTTAGAGATAGAAAAAAAAAGACATTCCAAGAACATTTTTACCATTGTCTATGTGCCAAAATGTGCCAATACCCCAAAATTTAATTATTTAAATAATAACCACACAAACAAACCAAACAAAATTGATAACAATTGATAACCTACAGATACTTGATAAGAAATTTCCAAAGTCAGTTATAACTGTCAAATAATACCAAATAACTTTACAGGTAACTCTTTAAGTTCCTATAAATTAGTTATAAGTGACTTAAGTAAAAAACTTATAAGAACTTAAACATAGCAAATTGTAAGTTCCTGACTTAAGTCACAACTTACTCGGGCAGATTTGACAAGATACAAGGACAACAAAAAAACTTTTTTTTAGTAATAGTCTGGCGGTGGTGGAGCTGATGGGGTTAAATAGTTAGGCGCAAGTGACATGTCATCTCTTTGCGAAGTGTAATGAAAAAATAATAAACAATTACCAAATCTGATTTTTATTTGTTTAAAAGATTTTGTAATTTTTCCGTGGTTTCCTGAATTCCGATCTGTTTTCCCCTCTCTAAAAAACTGGCCTTTAGTTCTTCAACATTCACGGGAGATTGACTACGCATCTTATTTTGTATTTCAGATTTCAGTTGTTTGTAATTATTTAAATCGTCTTGCACTCTCTTAAATTCATCGTCATCAATAAAATTGTCCTGCAACGCTTTACTGATAATAATACTGATTTGCACCCCAGCGTACTCATGCCAGTCCCACTTGGTGGGTTAGTATTTTAGTTCTCACCCTGTCAGCCACAGGGGGTTTTCCTCTATCTGGCACTGTCACCTTTGCCACTCCCTACTGTCGCACTGCCGTACTCTGAATGATGGTCTAGGTCATGGTGGTATTCATTTCGTGGCAACAGTTCTGAGAGCCTGTGCGTAGCTGTACAATCATCTCATGTTTTGTATTAGTGGAACTCTGTTATGCCTCCAAACCAAAGCATGCCAGACCTGTGGCAATGCTAGCTCCTTCAAGGCCAACGCCAATTAAACTTCCAATTCCAGTTGAAATCAATACAATACCCCCTACAGAACATCCAGCTGAAACTGCACCAATAGCCATAGAAGTGTTTTGAACAGAATTAAAAACGGTCTTATACCGTCTTTTGCACCGTGAATATTTCGCTTCTTCTCCTTCCAAATATTTCAAAGCTTCTGTAATATTATTTAATCTGAATGCGTCTGCCTGTAATGTTTTATCTGATGCAATTGGTACAGCTGTCGCATGTGGATCAGGTGCAAGCGTTGTTTTAGTCATCACATTTGTTTCAGTCGGCTCAAGCGTTGGTAGTATTGGATAGAATTTTACCATTTTTTTATTGTCAAATATTTTTTATTTAATCAGCAATTACATCTTGCAACTCTTCAAAAGTATATAATTTGCTGGCATAATAAAATGCAACAAGATCAATGTGTTCAAGGTTTATGTAACTTAGACGAACAAAAGTTGTTTTGTCGACCACCACCTTGACAGCGGGAATACTGCTCGAAACATTAATAGTCCCCCACCCGGGTCTGCCCTGGGGGACTTGGGTGGGGTTAGGTATTTTTTAGTTCCCAGGGTCACCCTGGTCAGCCCCACAGGGTGGGTTTTTCTCTCTATTCTGGGGCATGTGTTTCTGTCTACCCTTTGTCCATTCACCTGTATTTGCCTTTTTAAAACTCTTCTAACTGTCTGCACTGCCTGTAGCTCTTGATGTTGGATGTGTGTTGCTAGGTGGTCTTAGCTTTATTTAGGCCCCATGTGTTAGGTTTATTTAACGTATTTGACCGGCTGGCGACATACATTCGATGTTCTGTTTATTTTTTTTTTTCACAAGCAGTGCAGGCACGTCCTGAGAAAGCCTTGTTGCTGTCGGGACGTTAAGCAATGTACAATCGAAACATTAATAACATCAACATTTTTTGTAATAGCAATAAAGACCTTTGATGATTCTGATACTGTTTCGTCCCATGTAAGTTTTATTCCCTGTGCAATATTTGCCTCTTTTGCAGAAGCTACAGATTTCATGATAATTTCAAATACTATTGTCGCTTCTCTAGCCACGACAAAGCTTGCTGGCATAAACACAACAGAAGTATCTGATCTACCCTTTCTAGTTGTAAGAAGATACCGCCGTCTCTCATAATTTTCAACTTTCAGTTTATCTCTGCTATTGTTGTCTGGGGCAAAGCTTGGAACAAGGCTTACAATAAGCGGCCCAGAGTTAACAACCTTCCTAAACACTAAGGCGCCTTCGTCATCAGTGTATACGTAAGGACTAATAAATTCAATCTTTATGACCCAGTCAATTGTGGGAGGTGGAACAGGTACAGGTGAAACCACCCACTTATTTCCCACATGTATTAAGTTGTAGGGCAAATTATTTACAGGTGGAGTAGGTACAGTAACATCACGTAGCTGACCAAGTTTAGGAATCTGTCTTTCACCGACCCCACCCGGGTCTGCCCTGGGGGACTTGGGTGGGGTTAGGTATTTTTTAGTTCCCAGGGTCACCCTGGTCAGCCCCACAGGGTGGGGTTTTCTCTCTATTCTGGGGCATGTGTTTCTGTCTACCCGAGGTCCATTCACCTGTATTTGCCTTTTTAAAACTCTCCCTACTGTCTGCACTGCCTGTAGCTCTTGATATTGGATGTGTGTTGCTAAATGGTCTTAGCTTTATTTAGGCCCCATGTGTTAGGTTTATTTAATGTGTTTGACCGGCTGGCGACATACATTCAATGTTCTGTTTAGTTGGTTGTTTTTTTTCACAAGCAGTGTAGGCACGTCCTGAGAAAGCCTTGTTGCTGTCGGGACGTTAAGCAATGTACAATCATACTGTCTTTCACCGTCTTTCATGTCAACAATTACTTTCCTCTTGTACATGCCATTTGAATCAAGTTCAAAACCATATATTTCTCCAACATCCCCCTCCTTCTCAAAATCCTGTACATCAGCCAAATCTTTCAACTCTGTTACCGGACATGCAACTGGTATGATTCTCGGCTTTGGACCACCACTCATTTTTATAAACAAAAATAAAATTATTTAACTTCTAACACTACACTAAAATCATGCATAAGAACTGGTTTGCCATCCTGATTAGTTACAGATATACAAAGTGACTCAAAGAAACTGGAACCCAATTTCTTAAACTGTAAAGGAAATCTAACAACCACACTTTCACAATAGGGAGCAGTTCCAGTCGGTAAGCATCTCAACAAAGTTGATGGCTTACCATTGTGTATATTTTCAGTTGTGTTTAGTTCTTTTAAGAGAATATTTAGTACTGTATGTACTGACAAATTGACAGGGCGTTTTCCAGTTATTTTAAGTTTTTTTGTCTTCATTGTTATAACCCCCACCCGGGTCTGCCCTGGGGGACTTGGGTGGGGTTAGGTATTTTTTAGTTCCCAGGGTCACCCTGGTCAGCCCCACAGGGTGGGTTTTTCTCTCTATTCTGGGGCATGTGTTTCTGTCTACCCGAGGTCCATTCACCTGTATTTGCCTTTTTAAAACTCTCCCTACTGTCTGCACTGCCTGTAGCTCTTGATATTGGATGTGTGTTGCTAAATGGTCTTAGCTTTATTTAGGCCCCATGTGTTAGGTTTATTTAACGTATTTGACCGGCTGGCGACATACATTCAATGTTCTGTTTATTTTTTTTTTCACAAGCAGTGCAGGCACGTCCTGAAAAAGCCTTGTTGCTGTCGGGACGTTAAGCAATGTACAATCAATCATTGTTATAATATCAAAATTAGCTTCATCCATATCATCTGTTCTATACCAATCTTCATCAATATAAAATCCAAGTAAATATGCAAATCTGACTGAGATTTTTAACCAATTTTGTGTCGGAAATTCTAATGTAACAAGTAGGTTAGCTGGATTTAAAGTTGCTTTAATTTTAAATTTACTTTGAAACCATTCAGCTATAGTACAAAAGTCATAATACCCAGGTGGTATAGCTTCAGTCACACCATCAAGATTTACATAATAATTTTTGTCTTCTATATTAAACCATTTTACTGTATAGAACATTTCATGGATAGCTACAGCCTTGCTACCATCACGATTATCAATCCCATTAGTTAACCACACTGGTTTGCTTGTGTCAAGATTTGTTAATGTGATAAACATTTTTATTATCTCATAAAAAAGAACATGATGGAATTTAAATCACCAACCATTACCACTACAAACGCATTTCAATTTAATGTAGATGCCAAATACAATGTTGCACCTACTTATGAACAGAAAATAATTCAACTAAATCAGCTTGATATTGCTGTATCAGAACAAGATTTATTTCAAGTCAAAGTACCGAATCCGTTTGATCATTACCTAAACCCTCCAATAACAGATGATACTACTGCAAGAAAGTGGACATCAAGACCACTACAGATGTTTCAAAACCAACTTAACTCAACTTTGCTATACTATGTTCAACTACAGGCTGTGGTGTTTCATTCACAGACCATTTGAATCACTCAAACAGACTCATTAGGTCTGTCTACCGTTTCCACACATATTACCAATTAAGACGTATTCTGTCAGAACTTCATACACCACTACCAACTGAATCCAGTTTTAACAGGTATAACAACCCCATGGATATGAAAGTGTTTGAACGCATCTGTAATGAATTTAACATAAGCACTAAGTATCATCATCATCATCATCAGTCCCTTGCCCGAACTGGGCGTTGGGGGGACTGAAAGGCAGCAGCAACAGACAGTGCTCTCCACTGAGTTCTATTTTGGGCGGTGGCAAGCAAGTCTGGCATCTCGAGTTCGGTCCATTCTTTTATGTTTGCGACCCAACTCTTTCTCTGACGACCTCGCCGACGACTTCCTTCGAGAGTGCCTTGGAGGATAGTCTTGGACAAGGTGTTGTGTCGGGTCACATGGCCAAACCAAGCAAGCTTGCGCCGTTTCACAGTTGCCAGAAGGGGTTCATGTGGGCCCACCAGGGAAGTGACGATGCTCCGTACATATTCGTTGGTCTTGTGCTCGTGGTACGAGATGCGGAGCAACTTCCTCAGGCACTTGTTCTCAAAGGCCTGGATTTTCTTTTCTGAGTCTGCAAGCAGTGTCCAAGTCTCACAGCCGTAGAGTAGAATAGACACTACGAGGGACTTGTAAAGCCTGTACTTGATGGTGAAGCTGATGGAGTTACTTCGCCATATCCTGTCCAGCCTGGCCATTGCGGATGTTGCTGTACCTATCCTGATACGGATCTCTGCTATGCAACTACCGTCTTTGGACAGGGTGGCTCCCAAGTATTTGAAGCTATTGACCTCTTCTAGCTTCTGGCCGTTCATGTGAATGTTGCTGCTGCTGTCGCTTGTGGTGTTGATCATCACTTTGCTTTTATCCGTACTGATCTCCATGCCATAAGACCCTGCGCTACTTGAAAGTTTGTCTGTCAAGCACTAAGTATGACTTCACACAAAAACTTGATGATCACCACGGCATTGGTACATTGTATTACGCTTTGAGTCACAGACAATACCCTCAAGATTATTACCCTGGTTACACTTCATTCTCATCAAAATCACAAGTCTGGTTAGGATCAATAGAGCAGAAACAGTCTAACGCCTGGACCACATTTATTTTAGATAAATCTGACGGGTTTACTCAAGCAGGAGTCGAGCGTGTCAATGAGTCTATCAGAACATATGTCTGGTGTATACTAGGAGCACAATCACTAACAAAATCGAATATTTTAAACGGGAGTGGTAAATTTGAAGCACAAAAACAGTTTCTTGCTAATCTAGAAGATTCAATCAACTCAACAGTCGATCTACCATCAAGCATACAACGCTACCAAGACGTACTCAGATATGCCAGATCAAAAATTGACTTTGTAGTTGGAATCGGGTTATACATGTTACCGTCTGACCTTCAATTACAAATGGGTACAATAACAAATTATAATAATGAAATCATTGTCGCTGGTCGTGATCAGAAATTAGGACTCAATAAATCAGTAAACACACACCTACAGTCATTAATAATGCCAGTATCATCACCACCCGTACAGGCAGCCCTGGTAACACCAGTAATGTCAATAACAGCCCCAGCCCCGGCACCTACACCTGTACTGGCACCATCACCATCACCAGCACCAACCCCAGCCCTGGTAAACACACATGAGTCAGAGAGAACTGCATTGGTAATAGGCCTCACAGGACTAGGTATATTACTTCTTTATCTGTTTCATTAAATAACCCACCATCAACCCTCCTACTGACAACAAAAATATCAACACATGCTCCGCCATAAACCCTACTACCTTTGCTGCAGTATTGATAAGCCAACTGACAACTGTGCCTATAATACCAGGCAAAGCATCCATTGCTTTTACAGCCAATTTCTTAAGCAAGTCTGATATATGTGATAATTGTTTTTTTACCCACGACTGTAAATCTTTTGGATCACTTGGTGGTGCTGGAGGTGCTGGCGGTGTTGGACCGCCTCCACCACCACCACCAGAAACAGCCAACACTACAGTACTGATAATAAATCCAAGAGCAGTAATTAAACTGGCAATTGTAATACCCTGTTCTCTGAAAAGTGTTTTCAATCTCTCAGCCAAAGTAGTGTCTTCGTGAAGTATTTTCTGAATAGTTTCT
Organism: Semisulcospira habei; assembly: GCA_036245525.1. NCBI lineage: Eukaryota > Metazoa > Mollusca > Gastropoda > Semisulcospiridae > Semisulcospira > Semisulcospira habei. The sequence goes on along the minus strand of BTPG01000008.1, from coordinate 7,458,164 downwards.
CTAATCCTGTTAACTTGTGTTTTCAGTTTTTGTCTCCCAATACTAATCGTTTCTAACCATCCTGATCTTTCTATATACAAATCATTTAATCTGTGTTGGATTCTTTGTTTCATTTCTGTGTCAAGATTCTCTTCATCAGCAGTTGCCAGTTTGTTTTTTTCTCTTTCTATTTGATTATCAAGCTCACCCAGTTTGGCAACATTATTTACCATCTCACCTCTTATTGTCTGCAGTGATTTATCCAAACCCTTTATCTCTCGCATTGACAAAGGAGGGTCTTCTATTGTTTTCATTACGTCATCTGTAAATGAGGTTTCTTGTATTACCGTGTTTGCTATTTCTGGCAGTCTTGTTACTTCAGTCATTTCAATTTCTTGTCCTGTTGGCAATCTTGTTTGCGTGTCATGGAGTGCAGTAACAAGTCTCGGTGTCAACCTTTTACTAGAACCAACACCAAGGTAACGCTGCAGTGCTGCCTCACCACCGACTTCTCCTTTAATTGTACTTAAAGCTCTAAACTTAGCAGGATTGTTTTTATGTGTTAAATGTACTTTACCTCTGTCAACAGTATTTAAATACAAATGACCCTTGCCATCAAGTTCAAACTGATTAGGATCTATGTTGTCTGGGCGATCACCAACATGTTCATAAAACGAGTTTACTTTGCTTTCTAAAAGTTCATGACGTAAACTGTAAGTATTTCTTGTACCAGTCATATCAGTCATATCTGTCATACTGGTATCATAGTCATCCATGACATCCATTTCAATATCATCATGATTAAATCCTCCTGCTGCCATTGTTTTTATTAATTTAATATTTTTGATTTTTGCATAATAAAATGACACAGTCCTACGGATCAAAGTTAGACCCGTACAGAAAACTACGTGAGCCTCTTGGTGTTAAGGGCATTAGACAATCAATCGTCATTACAAACAATCCAAGTACTATAGACCAAAACCAAACACTTACAGTCAAGTTTCCAAACCTGGGTCCCAATGATGTTATTGTTCCTGGCACTGCACGCCTTGCATTTAATATTGAACTTTCATCAGAATCAGATGTAAACAGAACACTCGTTGACAATCTTGGCAGAGCAATTGTTAAGACTATTAAAGTAAAACTTGAAGGACAGGAAGTGTTTAGTCTTGATGATGCTGATGTGTTTTACTGTTACAAAGATTTGTGGCTTACACGACAAGAAAGAGAGGACCGTGTTTACCAAGGCATACAATCCTCAAACGTTGCTAAACTTAGAATTGACGCGGGAGACAAATCAACATCTGCAATTGAAGACGTTATATTAGCAGATACATATGGTAATAGATGTTACATTCCACTTGAATTTGAAATCCTCACAACACACTTACCTTATTACCAAGGAGCACTGAATGACCATCTGAGTTTTGAACTAACTTTTAATGACTGTGCAAAAGTTATCAAAACAACTGACCCAGACGCAACATACAAGATCTCAAACATTTCATTGGAATACGAAATTGTCACACACACTGAACTTGCCAGACTAATTCAAAATCAATATCAGTCAAGACTTCCAATTTATTATGACCGCGTGATAAGACACAGTACAATACCCAAAGACAAAGCTGATACAATGTGGAACATAAACCTTAACACACCTGCCAGGTCACTGAAAGGTATACTGATGTTGTTTATTGAACCAAAAAATCCATTCAAAAGAGAGTCAGAAAAATTCTACAATCCAAAGATTACACATTTATCCTGTACGATTGAGGGACGTCCTAATCAAGTGTATGCATCGGGTATGCTGCCTTATCAACACTATGACGAGATTATAAAGTGGGCAGGTGGAAGACTTAGAGAAAAACCAGCAAACATGGCGTGTAAAGATTTACATCTGTATGACGTAAGGATCAGTCAATACCTGACAGAAAAGTATGCACTGTGGTTAGATCTTCGCAGTACGGACGATGATTACCTTCATGGGTCAGGTCGAACTGTTGAGAACGGCAGTGACGGAATAACAATTCAGATACAAAAAAAGACTGAAACAGGAGGAGCCATAAACATATATTTGTATCTGATTTATGACGCACAATTAAATATTGCAGAAAGCAGACTAAGTGGACACTTGTATTAAATTATAATTAGTATTAAAATGAACCTGAGCTTAATGACACTCGACCCGCACTGTGGATTATTTTGTGGTGCGACAGGGTGTGGTAAAACTGAATTTGTTCTTAACCTCTTACAAACAAGATACATACACCACTTTGAAAACATTGTAATATTTTGTCCTACAATAAAACACAACAAAGCTTATCACAACCGTTTATTCATTTGGACTGACAGTAATATCTATTTAGTTGACCCTGAGAAAAAATTGAATGACTACCTACTGTATTTTTACAAACAATTTGAAGGACAGCCAACATTGTTTATTGTTGATGACTGCTCTGCAGAGAAAGACATTGTTAAGAAAAGAAACACACTAGCAGAACTGGCTTTTAGTGGCAGGCATGCAAACATCAGTGTATGGATTCTCACTCAGAAATATAATGCTGTACTGAAAGATTTTCGAGAACAGTTAAAGTTTATCTGTTTGTTTTACTGTAAAGATCGTGACAGCTTTGAAGACTGTCTCAGAGAAAATGATGTCATACCAAATAAGCAGGAACGAGACGATGTGAAAAACAAACTGAAATCAACTAAGCATCTAAAACTTATTTTAAAGACGGATCAGCCCACAGGGTATGGGTTAGTAAATTAATTTATACTTTTGTTTTGTCCAATAAAAATGACAGACGGACAAACCATTGACATCACACACTGTTTTAGAGATGTTGTACACTTTACTCAGATAAGAACATGTCCCAAACAGCCTGACATAAATGTCTCAAAACCGACAGCAATATATTTGTCATATAATATGACTTTAGATTATGTTGATGAGCATCCAGATGTGGAGTGTTTGACAGTTGATTTCAGGACACCCACATTAAGAGTTAAAAATAATAAATGGTTTGAGATACTTTGTGAACAAATATTTCAACAATTACGCAAACTAAATGTTTATATTAACAGTGTTACAGTCAATAAAGTGGTATTACATAAAGTGTAATTTTTCTATTATTATTTTGTCCGACAAATAAAAATGACGGACAATGCTCAAGGTTTAAGAAACGTGTTTCACACAACAGACTTGCCTATATCCAATAGTAACAATGTTTATGAATCAGGGTGGAGAACAAGCTAAAAAAAAAATCTCTGAAAAGTGGCCGGGGTCCAGGGGCCGCCTAGGCCCCGGTGGGGTCCAGGGGCAAAGCCCCAGTGGGGGGCCCACTGGACCCCGGCCACTTTTCAGAGATTTTTTTTTTAGCTTGTTCTGGACAATAGATATTTTTCATTTTTAGAGGTAAATATTCTGTCTTTTTGTGAGAGATAGCACACAGAAAAGGCGCAAATTTGACAACATGCAAACTCAAGATTACAGAGTAAAATACATCATCAAAGGGTCTCCCCGGTTAATCACGCGTGAAAAGCACGACATGGTAGGCTATTGATCAGTATCACAATAGACTAACAATGGCTGACACAGAGGACTGAACTTCCGGTGAAACGCCAAACGTTCAACATCGCTATCACCCACTGTAATCAAGTGATGAGTATTTATTATCAGGGCTTTTGTTTTCACAACAGGTTAAATGGTCTGTAGACCCCCACTTATACATTTTAGAGGGTACTCTGACCCCATCTGAGGATAATAGAGGGTCCGCAAATTTATTAAAGAACAAATGCATCATCTGTATGTTTTGTAAAATAAATTAACTCATTTTGCCCTCTCCTCTTTAAATTTGTTGTGACAGTGCCTGTGTGTCCTTTCCATGATACTGATTCTTTAAGTGGTGAACTGTCGTGCCAAAGCCTGTATTTATTTGTATGATCATTTGATAATGTATTGCAATTGAGAATATAGCATTTTCTGCTGAATGCAGATTGACAACCAAAATCCGACCTGTCTAAACTCACTCTCTCTGTCTTTGTGTGTGTGTGTGTGTGTGTGTGTGTGTGTGTGTGTGTGTGTGTGTCTGTGTGTGTCTGTGTGTGGACTGATGTACTTAACAGTTTGTTTCAACCCATTTAACCCGAAAGACGCATTTCTCCAATGTTAGAGCTTTTGCCTAATAACTGTGTACCAGAAGATGGATCGACCATGATAAAAAAAAACTGACAAACTTATTTCTATTCAAATTTCTGGACTTGCTTTTTGAGTTTGCCTCCACGCGCATGTCATCCGTGTGGCGTCGTGCTTTTAGTCACGGAAATACACGCAGCCGTGAACTCTGAAACTGCGTCGCAGCGGCGGTGCCACACACGGCCCAGGGGTATCATTTCTGGGCACTGTCACTTGTCAGTGAAGACGGCGGTGTCGAAGTGGAACTTTCTTCTAAGCGATTATCGAGATCAGACGGTGCCGGATTGAAGAATCCGAAGCATTCCAGCTTCCTTTGCTTTTGCTCCGACATTTACAACTTCGTTCAAGATCGAAAGTGAAACGCGCGATGCCGCATCCCATAATAGTATGTAGGGTGACGTCACAGCAAGTAAAGCGTTGAACATGCGTTGAACATGTAACGCGCACTTCGTAATAACATGCTGACACCAAACGTAAACTTGCCCGTCCAGTATGACACTTGCACTGATTCCGGAGTCAGGGCGATTCTGAACGCAGCCGCGACCAAGCGAGCAGCTAAACGAACCACCACTAAAAGTAGTAGCCTTGGAACGACTGTCACCGCGACCTCTGTTAAGGTACGCACGGTGGCGCAAGGATGATGTGTCTCGGACGCAGCGGCACTGAATTTTAGTGCTTCTGACTACCCCTTAGTTACATTTTCAGTACATGATTTTGAGTTTTTGCGCGCCAGAGACGCACTAAAACGGAAGCCCAGTAAGTAAGCCTTATATTGGGCCGTGGATACAATGTTACACTCGCGGGCGCCACGTTCAGTGACGAGAAAGTAAAAGCTGGACACGGACCGGAACTCGTCCTATTTTTAAACTCGGATCGAGACTTGGACAAAATGTGTTTCGCGAATTTTTCTCGGAACACTTTCATTTTCTCGGAAATGACACTACCTTTCCTCAGAAAATCGCGGATCCGAGGAGAGTTCTCCACCCTGATGAATCGATAGAAATGTCTTTTTCTGCCATACAAGATAATCTTCTTACAGGCAGTGTAAAGATTCAGATTGTTGCAAAAATAGAATTTACTAGAGTAGACGGTGAAGTGATTGTATCGTACATATCAACAAGACAACACACAATTAACACAAGAAGAGAATTGGAAAACGTGTTTAAAAACAGACTATTGCCTGACTTTCTAGAAGCAATTGACAGAGCAAAAATGAAGGGGTCTGGTTGGCATGAAGGTCATGTGCATGAACTACAACTAAAGCAGTCACGGTATCATCCTATATTAGGTAAATCATGGATACCACTGCCAACAGACGTTGCAAACAAAAAGGCTGTGGTCAATATACAGAACAATGACAATTTCTGTTTTATGTGGTGTGTGCTTGCTAAACTACATTATGTAAAAACAAGACCTGATCGCGTATCTAACTACACCAAATTTGTAAATGAACTTAATTTCAGTGGTATTGATTTCCCTGTTAAGATAGAAGACATAGACTTGTTTGAACAATTAAATCCTGGCATATCTGTGAATGTGTATGTATGGGATAATGACTCTGATAACAAGTTACAACCCATTAGAGTATCACCACTTGCTCCAACCTACGGACAGTCAGAAGACAAACATGTTGACATGTTACTAATTGGTGATAATGTTAATTTTCACTACACAATTATCAGAAGTATGTCACGTCTAATTCGCAGTATTGTTTCAAAATATGTTAGTAAACAGGAAGTGTGTAAGAGATGTTTACAAAGGTTTTCCTCTGTTGAAGTGGCACACAAACATGTTTTACACTGCAGGTCACCTGATGATATACAGACTGTACTTAAGTACCCAGATCCTGGTAGTCAAGTGTATTTTAAGAACTATGGGAATCAACAAAAGCTGCCGTTTGTAGTGTATGCTGATTTTGAATCACTGGTAGTACCATATGAGGGTCATGTTCCAGAATCATTACCAAAGACTATAAAACTAAGTGACCAAGTGGTGTGTTCTTTCGGATACATTATTGTTAGGTCAGATGGACAGCATTCAGAACCTGTTATCTACAGGGGTGAAAATGCAGCATGTCTGTTTTTAACAGAAATGAGACATCTGTATAGTCAGGTAGTACAATATCTCACGACATGTCAGATGCCTTTGGTGATGTCAGAAGAAGACAAACTGAAATTTGATACAGCTGAGATGTGTTGGGTTTGTGAACAACCTTTAGGAGGTGATAAAGTTCGTGACCATGATCACATAACTGGACGTTACAGACATGCTGCACATAACAAGTGTAATTTATTATTAAAAATAGATCCTAAGACATATAAGTTACCAATCTTTTTCCACAATCTCAAAGGATATGATTCACACATTATCATGCAGGCTGTGGATGAATCTTACAAAAACATAAGTTGTATTGCACAGACAACTGAAAAGTACTTGACTTTTAGGTTAAACAAATTAGCATTTTATGACTCCATGCAACATTTGTCTTTAGGTCTTGCTAGTCTGGCAGATGTACTGACTGAGTATCCAATAACGAGTAAATATTTTGAGCCAGACTTGATTAAGAAAGGAGTCTATCCGTATGAGTACATCAGTGACTGAGTTGTGTTTGAAGAAACAAGACTACCACCAAAAGATAAATTTTATTCTACACTTAATGGTAAAGGTATTTCTGACTCTGAATATCAACACGCACTTGATGCATGGGGTAAATTAGGGTGTCAGATATCTATAGACCTGTTGTCTGATCGTACGATGGGTGAAATGGTGGAACGCGGATTGAGGGGAGGGATTAGTATTGCAGCAAACAATTATGCCAAGGCCAACAACAAATATCTGGATGACCTTGACCAGGGGTTTGACCCCTCAAGGTCAAGGTCATTCATTACGTACCTTGACGCTAATAACCTTTATGGGTTCGCAATGTGTGAGTTATTGCCCTTGAAAAACTTTTGTCTGTATGATTTGTCACAGTATGACATAACAGACATAACAAACAATATTATAAATCATGACCGAAACGACGCGAAGGGTTGGATCTTTGAAGTAGACCTAGAGTACCCACACCATCTACATGATTACCACAATGATTATCCGTTGGCTGTTGAGAAAATGAGTATGACAGGTAAAAAAGAAGACACTAAACTTGTACCGAATCTGAATGACAAATTCAATTACGTTTGTCACTATCGATTGTTACAGTTTTACATCAGACACAGGTTAGTACTAAAGAAAGTTCACAGAGGCATTCAATTTGATCAGAGTGCTTTCATGAAAAATTACATAATGAAGAACACAACCCTTCGTGCCAGAGACGGCAACACTGCATTTGACAAAGACTTCTTTAAGCTTATGAACAATGCCTGTTTTGGGAAGACAATAGAAAATCCTCATCACCGCAAAGATGTGAGACTGGTCACAACTGAATTGGGTGCAATTAAACTTACAGGTAAGCCTCAGTACACAGGGTACAAAGAGTTTCATTCATCATTGTATGCAGTGTCACTCAAAAAAAAAGATTGTTAAACTGGATAAGCCAGTATTCATTGGTATGGCAATTCTTGAATTGTCAAAATTACTAATGCTTGAATTTTATTATGATTACTTCAAACCAAAGTATCCTGACTGTCGATTGTTATACACTGACACTGACTCTATGATCATTGATGTGTGTACTGAAGACTTTTATGAAGACATGAAAACAGAGTTACACATGTATGACACGTCTGACTACCCTAAAGACCATCCACTGTTTAGCACACAAAACAAAAAAGTGCCTGGTAAGTTTAAGGATGAACTGAATGGTGTGCCAATAGTTGAGTATGTTGGTCTGAGATCAAAAATGTATTCTATACTGCACCAAAAGGGAAGTCAGTCAAAAGCCAAAGGAATTAAAAAAAACAGCAATAAAAAATAAAGACATTCGTCATGAACATTACAAGCAAGTGTTAGATGGTGCATTGATGCCTGATTATCCAAACAAGTCACTGAGATCAAATAGACATAATTTAGAAATGATCCAAACACATAAGAAGTCACTTGCAGTTGGGGACACAAAACGTGTTTTTCACAGTAAGGAAAAAGCTTATGCACCTGGACATTACAGGCTTAAGTTATCTAAAGACATTTGTGATGAACTGATCGATGAGTTAGTTACTGAAATGAGTAACAGTGTCTGGGGGGATAATCTGTAATTCTTCTCTGACAAATGCCCTTTGTGGTGCAGGGTCGTACAGGTAATAAATTGGTGGATTACCGGGGACTATTTTTTTTATATTGTGTACAGATGTAGACCAGATGGGGTCTGTTGCCCTGCGTCTGACGTCATTCTCGGCCTCTCCGGGTTGATATAAATATCTTACTTGTTTTGTAAATAAACTTGTGTCTGGCACTTTTGTTTTTATTTCTGACCCTGACGGCATTGTTTTCAATTTAATAGCAACCCCACCCGGGTCTGCCTTGGGGGACTTGGGTGGGGTTAGGTATTTTTTAGTTCCCACGGTCACCCTGGTAGCCCCACAGGGTGGGTTTTTCTCTCTATTCTGGGGCACCTGTTTCTGTCTACCCTTTGTCCATTCACCTGTATTTGCCTTTTTAAAACTCTCCCTACTGTCTGCACTGCCTGTATGGATGTGTGTTGCTAAATGGTCTTAGCTTTATTTAGGCCCCATGTTGTAGGTTTATTTAACGTATTTGACCGGCTGGCGACATACATTCAATTTTCTGTTTAGTTTTTTTTTTCACAAGCAGTGCAGGCACGTCCTGAGAAAGCCTTGTTGCTGTCGGGACGTTAAGCAATGTACAATCAATCAATCAATTTAATAGCATCAGCAGGCTTAGGATGACCTTCATTGTTCATTGCTTTTATCACATGTGGTAATCTCTTTACCCACTCAGTGTTCCGGGTGTCATGCATGAGTTCCTTAGAATACTGGTAGCTGAAAAGTCTCTCTGACAACTGTTTGTTAAAGTTCTCAACAATTGCCTGTGATCTGTGTACGCCAGGAATGCCTCGCCGCACTAGCACATTATGCTTTGCAAATGATTGATTAACTGCTCCTTTAAATTCAGATCCATCATCGACCTGCACAAGTCTGGAAAATTTTAAAGGGCCTCGGCTATATATTTTTGATAATGCTGTGGCTACTGTTGAGGCGTTCTTGTCAGTTATGGGTTCAGCATCTTTGTACCTTGAAGCTATGTCGACAACTGTTAATGCATATTTGTATCGTTTTTTTCTTATTGTGTCATGTGGTAGAAACAAGAGGTCCATTTGATGCGTGTCATTTGGTATAGTGTTTACAAAATGTGGTCTTGTTATTTTTCTTGGTGCAGGGAGATATATTTGCCATATAGATTGTTTTTGCAGCCACTGTTTTATCTCATTGAGTGTGACATCCCCACCCACGGCTGCATGTAATTTTTCTATTGCAGTCTTTCCTTTCCAGTAGCCAATTGGGGAGTAATATATTTTTGATAGTTTAATGTCTGTCATTTTTTCTAGCAATGAAAACTCCTGTAAAATAAACAAATGTCATTCCCACTAGAACAAAGATTATCTCCCCGTTTCTTTGTTCTGGACTGGGTTGATAATAGTCACTTAGTTTTGGTTTTGGGATAGACATGTCTTCACCCGTGACAAGATAGTATTCCCTGATTGCGTCATTGACATTAGAAAATGTATGCTGTGCGTGACCTTCAAGCCTGAGTTTCTCATTGATGAAATCAAGTTTTTCTATTCTTTGTTTTTCATACTCCTGCTGTGCTTGTGCTAATTTTTCTGACGCCTCATTGTGTCGTCTCATCTCCAGAGCAGATTCTTCTCTGCCCATTTTTGAAAACAGATAATTTGATCCACTAAATGCCAGGGCGTTGACAACGGCACCACCCACAATAACAGCTAGTGTCGCCATAATATTTTTATTTACATAGATATATTTTCGGGAATAATTCCTTGCTTGACGAGAAAGTCTTTTGTAGCAATCGACGCTGTTACAACTGCAACTAACTTTGCACTGTCTTCGAAGTCTAATCTACTCAGGTCTGCTGATTTCATTTTGAGTAGACTTTTTCCCAACATAGAATACGCTACAGCTAGTCCGCTTATCACGGCAGAATGATAGACAAGGTTCATTAAGTTCTTTGTGTCACTCATTTTCTCATGCAATAAAATTAAAATAATAATTTTTATTTATTGCATGAAAAATGGATCGTAGGGTTTTGACGTTGCTGGTAATGTGGCGACTTCTGGTTTTGTTTTTGGAGTGTCTAATTTTTTGGTCACTGTTTGAGTGTGGGGTTTGTATTTTTTCCATAGCCTGTAGCCTACGTAACCAAATCCTACAACAAATCCACCAAATATATATTTTGTTGTTCCGGGTTCGGGATTAGACTTAGTTAGTCTTCCACTTTGATGAGGGGGTGATTGTGTTGGTATTGATGATCCTGACGATAGTGACACTGGTGTAGAGGTTGGGTCAGTTACATAAGCCTTTTCTGTTAATGCCTGAAGCTGTAATTTTTTTGGTCTGTTATATTCAGCTAATCTTTTTCCTGCCTCTACCCTTCCTGGACTTTTAGTCTTAGTCACCATTGAAACCTGTGTCAAAACAGGGTTCGGTTGTGGAGTCGTCTGGGTCTCGTCCATTTTCTTCTGCAGAAAAATTTATTTTGGAGAAATCAATATGACTCCCGGTAACAAGTAAGGTTACCACAGGTGCAAGGTAATTTCCAAACTTGTAAAACATGACACATGCTAATTTGCCAATTGAACTTGAAACAATCGGGTTGCTTTCAAGGTCGTGTGATAGACTGTCAGTGTCTACCGGTAGGAAGTGACTCACTGCTTTTGTGTATAGGCATACAAGAGATCGACTCAAATCACGAGTCATTAGTGAAGCGATATGATTTTCATATTTAGAATGTAGTTTAATTAATTCGTCGGGTGAGAGGGATTCTATATCTTCTGTCATGTACTGTTTTCCGAGATAAGTTTTGGACTTCCCTGAAACAATCACAGACAAAAGACGCTGTTTTTTAGAGTCTAAGTCTTTGTTTTCTACAGCATTGATATCGTTTAGAAGAAGTAATTCGTCCGGATTGATTTTATAATAAAAAATATTAATTTATTACTTTTAATTAAAGTCAATAAACTACGCATTTCAGAATAAACACGCATACATCGTTGATATACTGTTTAGCTCGGGTGCTGAGGTCAATGCTTATAGAGAAGGAACAATGTATTTTCCAAAAGAACCACATTTATTTACGCCGCATTGACAAACTTGCGTTTATTTGAAATCACTGGGGTGAATTAAAGATGGGGTGGCGGTCGCGTGGTCAATGGGGGGACATTGTCAAAATGCCGCAATGTTTGTGTTTAATGCAGCATAAATAAATTTGGATTCTCAGGAGCCCCCTATATTATATCTCTCTTGGGCGCGACAGTCTCTTCGCGCGCGCTACACGAGGCAGTGCGGTTGATCTCGGATTTCTTCCCTTGGAGGGCTGCTCGCCGTCACCCCCAATCAAGAGGAATGCAGCGGCATAGGTCATCGCACCTTGCAGCGAAGCCTTTAAGACTCTGCCTGTACCACCGGGAGTTAGAGTTCTGATGAATGCGTTTTCGAAAGGAAACCTGAAACAGTGCCAGAACTACAGAACTATCAGTCTGATAAGTCACCCTAGCAAAGTAATGCTTAGAATCATTCTCAACCGCTTCAAAACTTTCGCCAAGGAACTGCTGGCAGAAGAACAGGCTGGCTTCAGAGTTGGAAGAAGCACTGTAGAGCAGATTTTCAACTGCCGCGTCCTGATCGAGAAACATCTGCAGCATCAGCGCGAACTCTACCACAACTTCATTGATTTCAGGAAAGCATTTGATCGCGTCTGGCACGACGGACTCTGGCAAGTCATGAGATCGTTCAACATAGAGGAGGGACTGATCCAAATGATAGAAGCGCTTTACAAGAACGCCTGCAGCGCGGTTCTACTTAACAATCAGTCAGGCGAGTTCTTCAGGACGACGATCGGTGTCCGTCAAGGATGCCTGCTCTCTCCTGTCCTTTTCAACATATTCCTGGAGAAGATCATGCAGGAAACCCTCCGCGACCACCATACTTCAATCTCTATTGGTGGCAGATCCCTGTGCAATCTTCGATTCGCAGACGATATTGACCTCATGGCAGGCAGCAATAGTGAGCTCCAAAACCTGACAGACAAACTTTCAAGTAGCGCAGGGTCTTATGGCATGGAGATCAGTACGGATAAAAGCAAAGTGATGATCAACACCACAAGCGACAGCAGCAGCAACATTCACATGAACGGCCAGAAGCTAGAAGAGGTCAATAGCTTCAAGTACTTGGGAGCCACCCTGTCCAAAGACGGTAGTTGCGTAGCAGAGATCCGTATCAGGATAGGTACAGCAACATCCGCAATGGCCAGGCTGGACAGGATATGGCGAAGTAACTCCATCAGCTTCACCATCAAGTACAGGCTTTACAAGTCCCTCGTAGTGTCTATTCTACTCTACGGCTGTGAGACTTGGACACTGCTTGCAGACTCAGAAAAGAAAATCCAGGCCTTTGAGAACAAGTGCCTGAGGAAGTTGCTCCGCATCTCGTACCGCGAGCACAAGACCAACGAATATGTACGGAGCATCGTCACTTCCCTGGTGGGCCCACATGAACCCCTTCTGGCAACCGTGAAACGGCGCAAGCTTGCTTGGTTTGGCCACGTGACCCGACACAACACCTTGTCCAAGACTATCCTCCAAGGCACTCTCGAAGGAAGTCGTCGGCGAGGTCGTCAGAGAAAGAGTTGGGTCGCAAACATAAAAGAATGGACCGAACTCGAGATGCCAGACTTGCTTGCCACCGCCCAAAATAGAACTCAGTGGAGAGCACTGTCTGTTGCTGCTGCCTTTCAGTCCCCCCAACGCCCAGTTCGGGCAAGGGACTGATGATGATGATGATGATGAATGCGTTTTCGAACACTGTGCCCTAGGCAAGCTCTGTGATAGAGGTTCTTCGTCAACTCGAGGTGGCCGTCCGGCGTTGATATCAAGTTTCGGCAGCCTTGGTTAGCGGGACACCTTCAAGCTTTGCCTGCCTCCTTCCACCCGTGGACCCGGAGACACAGTTGTAGGCTGGAGGCACGGTTCCTGCCCATCGCTTTTTCTCCTGGACTGGAGCACACCGCAAGCCTTGTGCGTAACTCCTTGGCGTGTGCTGGTTTTCTGGACTGGGCCACTCAGGCGGTAGTGAGGAGTATAGAGATTTGGCAGCGCCCGGATGAGTCCCGGCTACGCGACGTTCACTCTGTTGCCGTCACAGCAAATCGCGCAGTACTCCACGTCAAGATGAACTCCTTGGCCGCGGCGGCGATTTGAGACTTGATGAGACGGGATGCCGTCGTGAAGGGCTGCCCGGGCATCCCTGCGACCTTGTGGCTTAGCTGCGCCGTGCCCTCCTCGGTTCGCCTTCGCCGGGGCTGTTGTCAGTGGGGCCCTTTCCGTGGTCCCTACCTCAGCCACAGTCAGTACCTAGATCATGGACGCTGTAGTCGCCGGAACCGGGCGGGAGGCCTCGAGCCCTACACCCTCTACCTCGACGAGATGCTCCTCAAGATTCAGGACCCGGTCGCACTGGCGACTGACGGGGACGCTTTTCTGGCGCTGCTTCCCTGTCTCGGTTCTTCCCCAACGAAGGAAGTCGGACCTGGGGCCGTCGCTTACCCGCCTGGGATTGGAGTTCTTGTCCAATCTCAGCGTTCGTCTTCCAGTGCCTCGGATCCGGCAACTGTCAGCCTTGGTGCAGCAGATCTACAGTGCGTAGGCACTCCCGGTTAGGACTTGGCGCCTGTCCCTGGTCCTGCTCAGGGTGGCGGCGGACTTGGTTCCGGGCAGGCTTACGCTCGACCGGGACAGCTTCATCGCTTGCTCCTCTGACGACCGTCTTCGGGAGTTCTCTCGGCCCCGGTCCCGTTGCTGATCCGGCCACACCTGCTACATTGGTCGGTCCACTCTTGGTTGGCGCCTGGAGTCCCTCTCCCCACCCCTCCCCCGACACCCTCCTTGTACAGATGCGTTTCCTGCCCGAATTCAGCTCCGTCTCGGGCCTGTGGTCAGCGGACCTTCGAGACCGACACATCAGCTGGTCGGAGTTGGAAGCAGCGTGGTTAGCCCTCATCCACGAGGAATCGCGGCTCGGCGGCCAGGAAGTCCTGATTCTCTATCTTGATGACGGTGGGCGTCTTCATCCAGCAGCTACATGGCACTCGGTCTCCGACCCTCAGCATGCTACCTTACCAGATCTTCCTGTGGTGCGTGGATCGTGGGATGGCACTCCGAGCATGTCACATCCCGGGACACCTAGATGTTCTCGCGGTTAGCTTCTCCATTCCGCAGGGTCCCTGCGTCCGGACATCTGCCGCGTGATCTGCGCTCTTTGGGGGACACCCACGATCGACCTGTGCGCGACCAGAGGGATCAAGCAGCTTCCGCTTTGTCTTCCCTATTCCGGACCCTTTCGCCTCGGCGGTGGATGTGTGGTCGTTCTCCTGGGAGGGCCTGGCATGCCATGCATACCCTCCCTCGATACCGGTGCCCAGATACTCCTCGAGCTTCGAGGATGCAGCACGGTCCTCCTGCTCGTCACTCCGTTCAGTTGGCTCAGGATGTGGACGACAGATCTTGAGTCTCGCCACCGTTCCGCCTCTTCGGCTCCCCACACCTCGGACAATGCTGAGCAGTCCAGACAGAACCTCTTACCACCCCTGTCAGGAGTGATGGCTGCTTCACGCCTGTTGGTGGCTTGACACGCCCTCGCAACTTGAGGTTCTCGGATGCAACAGTGGAGGCGTGCACTTCAGCTGTAGACAGTCCACCCTCTGGGTGTACGTAGGGAAATGGAGGGTCCTACAGGCTTGGTGCAGACCCGACACCTTATCCCCTCGGCGCTGAGCACACCACAGCGGGCGGAGTTCTTTCTTGTGGATGTTTCTCGACCTGGATTGGCACCCATCACCAGTCACACTCTTCTCCCTTGGTGGCGGACACGTATCGGCACTTAGGCCGACCGGACCCTGGAGCGTGTACAGACCTCTCAGGCTTGTCCCATTTTGTTCTCCAACGACCAGTCACTCGTTTTCTCGTGCTCCGCTGAGAAGTTCCTTGGGTTCATGTGGTTGACCTCCAGTCACTTCGGGCCTCTTCCTCGGGTCCACCTCTCGGACGTCCCTAGGAGGACCTGCTTCCTCCAGGCCCTCGCCATGACCGCCAGAGTCAGCTAATTGCATGCCCTGTCTGTTGACCCAGCCTGCTTGCAGTTCAGTACGGATGGTTCGGTCCAGCTCCTGACCAACCCTTTCTTCTCAGCCAAGTACACACTACCCTCGGCCACGCCCCAGGTTGAAGTCTTCGGCCTCTTACAGGATTCGACCGCTCCCACACATCTCGGCTGCAGGACCCGGTCCGAGCGCTTGAAGTCTGCCGCGCAGTATGAAGCTCGTGAGAAGAGGTCGCCTCCGCCTCTTCCTGTCCATGGCCCTAGGCCGGGCCGACTTTCCGCCCAGACGATCTTGTCTTGGGGGCGATGGTCTATGTTCTGCTTCATTGATCTCACGCCTCAGGGTGTCATGACAATACAGGTACGGGTTCACGATGTCAGGACGGTCGACACCAGCGTCGCGTCCCACCGCAGCGGCGCGCTCAGAGACTTCATCGCGGCGGGAAGGCGGGCTCAGTCCCACCGTTGCCCGCTTCTATCCCCGAGACCTCTCTGGCCAGTGAGACTACCTGGTCCTCGTCGGAGACCTCTCGGTGGCGCAACCCTCCCTCCGAGTGCCTCTGGCACCACAGATACCTCTTAGCTGAAATCGTCTTGAGGTTGCCCCTCGATGCTAAGCTTACAGCCATGACGGGTTTGGGAGTGGCACCCTCCTCCTTTTCGCTATTCTTCCATACAGTAATGCCATCGGTAATGGATTTTGAGGAAACAAATGTATTTGTTTTCTCAAAACAACATTACCGATGACATTACTGTTAGGAATACTGTCTCGCTAGCCTAATTTTAGCCCAAAATTGAGGTTGTGTGCCTTTAAGGAGGGAAGGTATCAGGGGGCGTTATCTGCTAGGCAGAGCCACGGTAGCCTCCCTTCCCTCCATATCCGGAACGCGGTCACCTGATTCGCCATCCTGTCTCTTCGCTGAGCCGTGGATGGTTGTGTGCCCTACCTAGCTCCGTTCAGGCTTCGTTCTCTCGCGACTGATTTTCTTCAAGTTCATGGTTGGAGGTTGACGGGTTACTACTGGCTTGTGAGCTTCCTGCGGCAGAGCGGTCTTCTGTTCCGGCTGCAGTGTCGACCGGGCTGTGCCTTCTCGTCCTTGGCGGGACTTTGCGGCCATCTTGCGTGGGCCCTCGTCCTCCGTCACTCACAGTGGTAACCTCCTTCTTTCTACCATGACCAGGTAAGCATTGTGGCTTGTAGTTAGTGCCCTCGGCCGACGCTACGGTTGCAGTAGCACTGAGCAGAGGCGCTCGTAGTGTGACCGTTTGTGCGGTTTCGTTGATAAGACGTGGAAGAGAAAAGTGTACATGCGGCAGGACCGGTTCTAGCGACCGGTCGGGGGTGAATTAGCAACAAGGGCGCTGCTAACTCAACCCTACTGGGCGGAACTACACTGTGAGGTTTCATTGTTGCCACATGTACCGGTCTTTCTTCTATGCTTGAAAGCCTGTTTTCTTCTGCTCTATGTATTCCAGTTGGCAAGTTCGTACCTGCACGAGATGCGCAGACTTCCAGTGGCCGAGTGATGCCCACGACGTCTGTCTTCCGTGCTCTGGCTGTTCCCCCACCCACCCTTGCGGCATCTGCACCACCTGGGAGGAGGAGCAGTGGTCGCAACTGTGGCGGTTCTACCGGCGGAAGCGTCCGAAGAAGGCCGCTCCGTCTACTGTGGTGGAGGAAACACCGAGAGCTCTCACGATGCGGGACGCACATGCGGATCCGGAGCCTCATGCTCCTGACGGAGGGTTCGTCAGCTCGCTGGGGTTACTTGTCACCGAGCATGGCCAACGAAGTACTCCGACATCGGTGTTTGTCAGCTCGCCGGCAGTTCCTGACCCCGAGCTTGGCCAACACCGGGCGCCTACAGGGTTTGTCGGCTCGCTGGGTCCCACCGAGTCTGACCGACAGCGCCCGCGGGATCGCGGCGCGTCTACGACCGTGAGAAGCTCCGTTGACAAGCACAAGTCTTCTGGTGCGGAGGTCAGTGCCTTAGTTAGCACTAAGAGTAAAAAAACTACCAAATACACATTAGCGAGTGTAGTTAAGGTGCCTCCTGTTTTGGCCCCCTCGGCCCGGCCCCTGGCACAGGGGAAGGTGACTGTTTTTCAGAGACCACGCGGTCGCAACTCCCGCGCTTCTAATGGTTCCCGTGACTCTCACGTCGCTCGCTCCGAACGCTTTTCTTCTCGCTCCGTGGGTGGGTCTTCCTGCTCGAGCTCGACTTCCAGAGAGCGCCGAGCGCCTAAGAAGCTCAGCCCTCTTCCCGACCGGCGTACTTCGTACTCTCACCGGGATAGAGATCTCCGTCCTCGTTCGCCGCACCGCTCGGCTTATCGACCACGGTCCCGTTCGCCCTCTCCTTCCCGGAGCCAGCGTTACCGCTACCACCGGACTTACTCTCCCCGACGCCGTCCTTCCCCGCGGCAACGCTCCCCTCTTCACCACTCCGTTCGAGACGTCCGGCGACGAGGTTCTCCCCGACGTCCCGCTCCCCCCCCCCCCCCCGTTTCTTCGCGACGGGCCCGTTCGCCTCCCAGCGCTACAGTGACACGACGCGAGTTAGGTAGCGACGTTTCCAGCGTTGGGGTCCGACCTTCCCCCCCTCAGGGGTCAGATCCTGTTGTGGAGGACGACGCTCTCAGCCTCGTTCCTGAGGGTTCGATGTCAGCCTTTATGCGTGACGATGCGTCCGACGCGTCCGGACACTCCCCCCTCTCGGACGACGCCGGTGTTCGGCAGCCCTCCCTCAGTCATAAGATGGAGACCCTCCGGGCCTTGGATGAAGCGGCTCGCCTTATCGCGGCCTCCCTTCCTCCGGAAGACTGCCCACCTTCACCGCCGGTCAAGAGGAAAGCTTCTGCGTTTGTGGATGCGGCCAGCCTGACGAAGCGGTTCAAGTCTCTCCCTCAACCTCTAGGGTTCCGAGACCTGCGTGACGCCCTTTCGTCGCATCTTCGAACGATTTCCTTTGGGGACGCTGGTTTCTTTTCGGACAACAGGTGGCCCGCTGATCTACAGATTGCCTTTCAGCAACGCTGGTACGCGGGTCATTCACAGTCCTTCGCCTGTCCGCTACCGGAACTGGACGCCCAGGCCCTCTCCTTCGCTGGCTCCCCTCGTCCGGGTCCCGTCATCCCAGGCCTCGACAAGACAGCTACCCTCATACGGAATGCCCTCGCTACAGCGGGATTCCTCGACTTGGTGACCCAGACTATCGTTCGCCGGGTGGAAGAAGCCTGGAACCCTGTGACCTCTCCTTTTCTGGCGGACATCCTATCTTTGGCAGTGGCAGGCAACCGGGCGGCGTTTCACTCCGCTGTAAACTCCATGACGGCCGCGGCCAACTGCGACCTAATGCGACGGGATGCTCTTCTCCGTTCCTGTGATCTTCCCCCGGACTTGAAGAAGCAACTTCGACAGGCGCCGTTTGGAGGGGAACTGCTGTTCGGGCCCTCCTGGCAGGCGGTGAAGAAAGCCAACAAGGACTTGTGGCCCAGCCGACCGGCGCCACACCGCTTTCGGGTTCCCCGCAAGGCCGCGGGTCGCGCCCTGCAGTCCGCCAGACCCGCTCCCCACCCCCCTACAGTGCGCGGACATCTCCCTCCTCGCGCCCCAGCCTTTGGGCGCGCTCGCCTTCGCCCCGACTCGACTTCCGCCCCCGCCCCCTCCCCCGCCTGGCCCCGGCCCGCCCGCCGTCCAGGGAGGGGCAGGGCCCACTGACGCTTATCTTCCTCCGCCTCCGCTGACCGCTCCCCTCTCTCCTGTCGGCGGGAGGCTGGCGCGCCACAGCCAGGCGTGGCATGCGCTGTTCCCGGACAATGCCTGGGTGCTTTCTACCGTCTCCGAAGGTCTTCGGATCGCTTTTCGGTCGCCGCCCCCCCTCCGCCGCTCTCCCGTTTGGACCCCTGTGCCCCCCGACCTAGACAGGGCCGTTGCTCTTCGCGACGAGGTGCACTCCCTACTACTAAAGACGGCGACGGAAGTGGTTTCGCAGCCCAACTCGCCTGCTTTCTACAGCCGCCTTTTCGTTGTGCCCAAGCCAAACAGCAAGTGGAGACCGGTCATCGATCTCTCCGCCTTGAACAAGTTCATCGTGGCTCCCCCCTTCCGCATGGAGACGGCCCGAGCCCTTCGGGCCGCGGTGCAGCCGATGGATTTTGCCGTCAGCCTGGATCTCTCGGATGCATACCTTCACGTGCCTGTACACCCTTCGTCCCGACGGTATCTTCTTCTTCTTCTTCTTCTCGAACGCCGTCACACTTGGAGTTTGGCTCTCAAAATGAAATCTGTGGTCTTCTGTAGCGCTTCCACAGGCCCGTACAGTTTCTCTTGTAGAGTGGCGGGCTTCGGCCATATCTCCTCCCTCAGCGGCTGGTGGTTCCCACAGTCCTGGAGGATGTGCTCTGCGGTCTGCTCTGCTTCTCCACAAGGGCACAGGGGAGATGGCACGAGGTGGAAGCGTCTGTGCAGGTGGAAATTGAGTCGGTTGTGCCCGGTCCTCAGACGAAAGATGTCTGGACAGCTGATGGTAACTGTCTAGGGGCCGTTGTGGTGGTCTGTACACAGACTTAATGATGGTCTTCATCTCTGTGAATTTGACTCCATTTTCATCTTGTTCTTTCTCTGCGCCCACTTTTGCCATTCTGTCAGCTTCTTCATTGCCTTAGATGCCACAGTGTGAAGGGATCCACTGCAGCACCAGTCTGGTGCACTTGATGTTTTGCAGTGCCTCTTGTAGACGTGGCAGTTTGCTTGCTGTTGCTGCCTCAAGGACAGACATGGCATCAGTCCGACGGTATCTACGCTTTGCCTTTGCAGGAGTGATTTACCAGTTCCGAGTGTTGCCCTTCGGTCTCAAACTCAGCCCCTGGGTGTTCACGCGCATCATGGATGCAGTCGTCGCCCGGGCCAGAAGGACGTCGTCCAGCCCGCCATCGAACTACCTCGACGACCTCCCCCTACGGAACCAGTCGGTCACGGCCTTAACCAGGGATCGAGATGCGCTGCTGCACCTCCTCGACAATCTCGGCTTCCTGCTGAACTGGGGCAAGTCCGACCTGGTGCCCTCCCGCCACTTCCTCCATCTGGGTATGGAGTTTCACACAGACTGCAACCTTGTTCGTCTCCCGGGACCCCGCATACAGAAGCTGGCGACCCTCGGCCTGCACCTCGCGCAGACTCGCTCGGCTTCCGCCAGAGTGTGGCTACAGCTCCTTGGCCTGATGAGTGCGGCGGCAGACTTGCTCCACCTGGGTCGCCTGTACTACCGTCCCCTTCAGGTCCATCTACTCTTACACTGGCGGCCGTCCTCGGGCGACCTGGAGACGATGGTACCAGTTCCCTTGATGTTGCTGCCGCATCTTCGTCGATGGGCGGATCCTGCCTGGCTGGCGTCAGGAGTCCCCCTCTACACGCCTCCCCCCCGACTGTCACTTTGCGTCGACGTGAGCAGCTCCGGCTGGGGAGCTCACCTACTTCCGATGTTCACCACGGCTTCCGGCATTTGGACCTCGGACCTAGCGACGCGACACATCAACTGGTTGGAGCTCCAGGCGGTTTGGCAAGCACTCCTCGTCTGGGAACCTCGTCTGCGTCATCAGGAGCTTCTCGTCCTGTCCGACAACTCTACAGTCGTCGCCTACCTTCAGAAGCAGGGCGGGACACGCTCCCCGTCTCTTTGCATTCTTCTTTACCAGATCCTGCGGTGGTGCGAAGACCGCAACATTTCCCTCAGAGCCAGACACATCCCGGGCCATCTCAATGTCCTGGCAGACTCCCTCTCTCGACGCGGGCAGCTTCTCCACACCGAGTGGACACTCCGACCAGACATCTTTCGGATGATTTGCGACCGCTGGGAGACGCCCATGATAGACCTCTTTGCCACGAGATGGAACCACCAACTTCCACTCTTCGTCTCCCCCATCCCAGATCTCAAGCCTGGGCGGTCGACGCTCTATCCATTCCCTGGGACGGCCTCATCGCGTACGCCTATCCACCGACGGTCCTCGTTCCCAAGGTCCTGCTCAAGCTCAGAGGTTGCAACACGGTTCTGTACCTAGTGGCCCCCTTCTCCTGGTCCCGGTCCTGGACAACCGACCTCCTGAACCTGGCGTCGGCCCCCCCACTACAGCTGCCCACTCCGCCATCGATGCTCAAGCAGCCCCGGTAGGACCTGTTCCACCCGTGCCCCGAGCGTCTCCTCCTACACGCCTGGAGATTGTGCGGCAAGCCCTCGCCAACAGAGGTTTCTCAAATACGGCGGTGGATGCGATCGCTACAGCCCGCAGGCGATCCACTAGGCGAGTTTACGAGGGGAAATGGCGGGTTCTCTGCGACTGGTGTGTCGTCGAACGACTCTCCCCCACGGATCTGACGGTTCCCCAGCTAGCGGAATTCTTCCTCTGGCTCTTCAATGATCAGCGGTTGGCTCCCATTACCATTCGCGGCTATCTGGCTATGATAGCCGACACGTACCGGCACCTGGGACACCCCGACCCTGGCGCCTGCAAGGACCTGGCGGATCTGATGGCACACTTCGGCCTTCATCGACCAACCTCCCGCTCCCTTGTGCCGAGATGGGACCTACCATGGATACTGACGTGGCTCAACACTAGCCGCTTCGAGCCTTTGCAGCTGGCGCGACTGGCGGATGTGACGCGGAAGACGTGCTTCCTACTAGCCCTCGCCACTGCGGCCAGGGTCAGCGAGCTTCACGCCTTCTCGACCCACCCCTCGTGCCTGCAGTTCCGGGTGGACGGTTCGCTACA
Source organism: Semisulcospira habei (assembly GCA_036245525.1). Classification (NCBI taxonomy): domain Eukaryota; kingdom Metazoa; phylum Mollusca; class Gastropoda; family Semisulcospiridae; genus Semisulcospira; species Semisulcospira habei. Next base: position 7,435,934 of record BTPG01000008.1, on the reverse strand, counting down.
ACTGCTGCCGGACCCGAACTTCCTGGCCAAGACACGGCTTCCTCTAGCCGCCCCACAAGTGGTCTCCATACCAGCACTGAGGGGACCTGGCTTCTCCCGAGACTCCAGACAGCAAGATCCGGTGAGAGCAGTGCGTATCTACTTGCGCCGGACCAAGCCTTTGCGCAGGGGCCGCACCCGCCTTTTCCTTCCTTTGTCTCCAGGTAGAAATGACATTACGGCCCAAACGATCTCCGCCTGGCTCCGTTGGGTGATACGCTCCGCTTACCACGACCTCGCCCCTGAGACCGCCGCACGTCTAAACATCCGGGCGCATGAGGTACGAGCCATGGCGGCGAGCCTTGCATTCGACCGCAACTGTGCAGTCAAGGACATTGTGGCGGCCGTGGGCTGGCGTTCAGAGTCAACCTTCGCCAGATTCTACCTGAGGGACCTCTCCGGCCAGCACGAGAACCTGTTGCTGGTGGGGGATGTCACGGCGGCACAACACTCCCTCCCGGCACCCCAGGTGCCGTAGGTATTCTTCGCTAAAATTATCGGGAGGTTGTGCCTAGGAGGGCGGGTTTCGGGGACCTAATAGTTTGCTTAGGGACGTTATTAGCGGCACCCACCGCCTCATCGACATTCTTCCTAACAGTAATGTCATCGGTAATGTTGTTTTGAGAAAACAAATGTATTTTTCTCTAAAATAAATTTTTTTGAAAAATACTTACCGATGACATTACTCGGAGGACCCTCCCTCCTACCCCGCTGCCGCTGGCTCGCTACGATGCAGAATGGCGAATCAGGTGACCGCGTTCCGGATATGGAGGGAAGGGAGGCTACCGTGGCTGCCTAGCAGATAACGCCCCCTGATACCTTCCCTCCTTAAAGGCACACAACCTCAATTTTGGGCTAAAATTAGGCTAGCGAGACAGTATTCCTAACAGTAATGTCATCGGTAAGTATTTTTCAAAAAAAATTATTTTAGAGAAAAATACATTTTTGTTTAAAATGTATTTTTTCGAAAAATACTTACCGATGGCATTACTCGGAGGTCCCTCCCACCTACCCCGCTTGCCGCCACTACGCTAAGTGTACAGCTGGCGGGAATATACGGCGCATGCCCGGATGGAGGGAGGGGAAACTACCCGGTCACTTAGTTACAACTCTCTCTCTATTACGCCCCTTGTTGGGTAGGTATACATAAGGGTGCTTAGGCTGAAATCGGGTAAGTTAAGGGGTATATTCCATACAGTAATGCCATCGGTAAGTATTTTTTTCGTAAAAATACATTTTAAAGAAAAATACATTTTTCTCACCCACATTGCTTTTCACTTTCAGACGGTGCGGTGCTCAAACGCTGGATGTACTTTGGAATTCCTAAAGAGCGCTATGGCAAACCACGAGGAAAACTGCCCCTACAGGAGTGTCATGTGTGAGCAAGGGTGCGGACTGCGGATGCAGCAGCGCCTAACAGACACACACAGCTGTATGGATGCCCTGAAGGAGTGTGTCAAGGGTTAGTCCTGTTTGTTTCTTCTTTACCAAATGCATGAAGATGTGTGACAGCAGAGTTGTGCGATAAAAAGTTATTCTCTCAGCTTGTTCTGTTCTCCTTGTCGCTGATTGCATGGTTTAACCCATTTGAGCCCACATTAACCCAGTTAGCCCCAGCCCCCTACAGCAGGAGATAGATAGACCATGATAATTCAGGGGTAGTGCCAGATTAGCCTTCATGCGCCAAGTGATGCCTCCAAAATGTAGGAAATGTGTCCTTGGGGCTAATGGGTTAACAGGTGGTGTCAGAATAATTGGGTGCCTTTGGGTGCCGGGCTCTTCTGCAAACACCCTTTAGTTATCATGGTCTATCCTAGGGGTGCCCAACTTTTATTTGCAGGACCCTTTAAAATATCGTCTTGGATTTGTATCTTTCTTACAGTGGAACGCATTGAACCCTAATGACATAATTGCCCGTTTTGAGAGTTGTCCTCTAAAGAATACATTTCAGCTAGTTTAAAGGTAAGCTCAAGCTAAAGAAAAGCCGCACAGAGACAACAAGAAGACAGCGCTATAATGTAGGCCTCCTGAGAGAAACTGGAGTTAGAGAAGAGTTCAAACTGGTGCTGTCCAACCGGTTTCAAGCGCTACAGGAGCTAGTAAATAAAGAGGAGGCGGTCACCACAGTGCAGCAGTGGAAGGCAGTTAGAGAGGCGCTGAACTCAACCTGCAAAGACACTGTAGGGTTCAGGAAACACCACCACAAGGACTGGCTGTCGGCACAGACCTTGAAGAAGATAGAAGTGAGGAAGCAGAAGAAAGCAGCGGTCAACAACAGTCGCACGAGAGCAGCCAAAGTAAGGGCACAGGAGGAATACTCGGAAGCCAACCGCGAGGTGAAGAGGAGTATCAGGGCAGACAAGAGGGCCTACACAGACAGCCTGGCAGCAGAGGCAGAAAAGGCAGCAGGCAGCGGCAACATGAAACAGCTCTACGACATTACCAGAAGATTGTCGGGTAAGTATGGCCATACAGAAAGACCAGTAAAAGACAAAGAAGGCAAGCCTATTGCAGACAGAGCAGACCAACTTGACAGATGGGCCAAGTATTTTGAAGAGTTACTGAACAGACCTAGCCCACCCGACCCCCCCCCCGACATCCAGCCGGCAGAGACCGACCTACCCATCAGCTGTGACAGACCCAGCCGGGAAGAGATCAGAAGAGCAGTGGCATTTTTGAAGAATGGCAAAGCAGCAGGGCCAGATGGCATCCCAGCGGAGTCTCTGAAAGCAGACCTAGAGGCAACAGTGGAGATGCTGTACCCACTGTTTGGAAAGATCTGGGAAGAGGAGGTGATGCCAGCTGACTGGAAGGAGGGGTACCTAATCAAGCTTCCCAAGAAAGGCGACCTCAGCAAGTGTTCCAACTACAGAGGAATCACCTTGCTGTCAGTACCAGGAAAGGTCTTTAACAGGATCATCCTGGAGAGAATGAAGAGCTCTGTTGACCCCCAGCTGAGAGACCAGCAAGAAGGATTCAGGAAGAACCGATCATGTACAGACCAGATCGCCACTCTCCGCATCATCGTGGAACAGTCTCTGGAGTGGAGCTCCCCGCTTTACGTCAACTTTGTGGATTATGAGAAAGCATTTGACAATGTGGACTGAGAGACTCTGTGGAAACTCCTACGACACTACGGTGTACCCACAAAGCTCGTCCGCCTGATCAAGAGCAGCTACGATGGCATGACATGTCGCGTGATCCACGAAGGGCAGTTCACCAGGGAGCTCCAGGTCAGAACTGGTGTCAGGCAGGGGTGTCTGCTGTCTCCGTTCCTCTTCCTACTGGCCATAGACTGGGTCATGAAGATGACCACAGAGCACAGACGAAGTGGAATACAGTGGACACTGTGGACACAGCTTGACGACCTCGATTTTGCAGACGACTTGGCATTACTGTCCCACACTCATCAACAAATGAAGGACAAGACCACGAGGCTTGCTGACATCTCGTCCCAAGTGGGCCTCACCATTCACAAACAGAAAACAAAGACAATGAGGCTGAACACAACCAGGGAAGAACCAATCTTGCTTGCTGGCACCCCGTTGGAGGAGGTGGAGTCCTTCACCTATCTCGGGAGCATCATAGACAAAAAAGACGGCACTGATGCAGATGTCAGAGCACGAATCGGTAAAGCCAGAGCAGCCTTTCTCCAGTTAAAAAAAAGTGTGGAGTTCCAGAGAGCTGTCACAACACACCAAAGTCCGGATTTTCAACTCCAATGTAAAAGCAGTTCTCCTATATGGAGCAGAGACTTGGAGATTGACAAAACCCACAGTCAACAGAGTACAGACCTTCATGAACAGTTGCTTTAGAAGAATTTTGAAAATCCACTGGCCAGAGAAGATCAGCAACGTCAGACTCTGGGAGAGAACAGAGCAGATAACAGCAGAGAATGAAATTGGGCGAAGAAGATGGGGATGGATCGGTCACAGTCTGAGAAAGCCAGCTTCCAGTATCACTAGGCAGGCATTGTCATGGAACCCCCAGGGAAAGAGGAAAAGAGGTAGGCCGAGAAACTCCTGGCGTCGAGACCTCCAAGCAGACATCAAGAGACTGGGAACCACCTGGAGTAGAATCGAAGGAGAAGCACAGGACAAGAGTTGCTGGAGGTCTCTCGTCGACGGCCTATACCCGGGTAGGGGTGACAGGCGTAAGTAAGTAAGTAGTTTAAAGGTGGTGCCAGAACAGCCTGTAGTCGTCAAGCTGTTCTGTCACTGCGTTTGAACTATCAGGATCGATCGATGTCTTGTTTTAGTGTGTCAGAGCTGAATAGATTAACTCATTAGCGGCCAGCCGCATTTGGCGGCTGGCTGCGAATGAGTTAATGAGTGAAATTGTTTTGTTTGTGGTTCTGCTGCAGAGCGTGATGCCAAGCTGTCTCACTATAGAGCCGTGGTACGCTGGCTGCGACAGAAGATTGACCTGATGCAACAGGTCCCAGGCAGATCTCGCCAGCAGGTGCGGTACTTTGGCGACATCTTGAACCAGATCACGCGCTGGTGGCCCTCCAATCAGGAGCTGCCGTCTTTCCGGCCAGTCAATATTGTTTCAAATTATGCCACAGGCAGCAGTGGGAATAGTGGAGCAGGGCCTCTGAATCTTGATGATGATTTCACATACAGCTTGGCACAGCCATCACTGTTGGAGAGATTGATGGACGAGGCTTCAGTGAGTGGAGCGAGGGAACGTGATGAGAACCGACGTGTGTTTGGTCCTCGCAGTGCCAGTGATGAGAGAGAGAGGGGCGGGGTGAATGAGAGGGCGCGAGGAAACCGTTTGAGGCTGCCAGATGGAGATGTGTTCACGGATCATGCTTGGTTTTCGGCCTACGACCCCTTTGACAGCGATGATGATATCAGCACCATCACGGACAGTGATGACTCGCGCAATGTGACTATTGCACACTCCAGTCAGACCAGCCGGTCAGGTGACACAGTGTATGATGCTAACAACTATGATGACAACTACGAGGACTACAATGATGACGTTTATGATGACAGCATGCGGACAGAAAGTCAGAACGATGACACTGACAGAGACATTAATGTGGTGGACTCCAACAGTGCGTCTGACCTTGAAACTGAGGACGGTGATGATGATTACTATGAAGACAATGATGTAGATAACAGTTATGTATCCACCCAGAGGCGTGCTGAAAGAGACAACACTGATGACAGAGATGGTGATGATGATTCTGATGTTTCCTACAGACCACCCTTCAGCAGATCGCGTTCCAACCCAGTCATTATCTCAGACTCCAATGATGAAGATAACGCCACCCAGAATGAACCCCAGGTTTTGAGCAGTGACAGTGAGCAAGCGGCCGATGACAGAGATGCTCACTCAGTGAGCGCTGGTGTCCAAGAGCATTCACCCAGAAACTTGAGGTGTGAGCCACAGTTGTCATCTAGGGAGCCAGAGCACTCTGAGGGTGAGGCTCACAGTCCTGAGCCATCATCTCGTGAAGAGCGACAATACAGCTCAGCTGTCTCCCAACAAGACATTGAGGAACATCTCAGCTCTAGCGTCTCTCATAACGCAGATAATAATTCAGACGATGACGTTCAAACAGGTATTTCACAATCAGACAATGACTCTGGTTCTAACGGCTGGGACAACAACCACGTTCCTGATGACGCCACCCACTCAGACACTGAGTTTCAGTCTAGCTTTGACATCTTGCTCTCTCAGATTGCTGAATTGCGCTCTGGGACTGACGACTTGCGCTCTCACAACTCTGCAGACAATTCTCATTCAGACAGAAGCAATGGCTCGGACAGTTCAAGTCACCCTGACAAGAACAACACACACATATCTCTTTCAGACAATGACGCAGATGATGTACACTCAAATAAAGCTGTTAACAATCCTGAATCCAGAGGCTCAGACAATTCCAGCTCTGATAGTAGCATGAGAAATTCTTTCCCATACAGACCCAGAAGAAAGGCATTTCATACTGTGTCATTGATAAGTGATGATGAACAGCTGTCCCGTCTGTCACCTCAGCCAGATTTGTCTCCGGACACCCACCACACTGGGGAGGGTGCTGATCGGAAGAAGGAGAGTCCCACTGGTTACCTTCCTCGATCAGCAACACTTACACGCAGTGTATCAAGTGAGGTAACCAGTGCGGTGGAAGTTTTGAATGATTCCAGGCCAGTGCTCAGCTGCTCCAGCTCGGTGCAATCTGCCAAAGATAGTGGCTTCGTTTCATCAGAGGGAAAGTCTGTTGATTTTGACAGAGACTCCGATACTTTGCAGCAGGGTATTGTAAAGGCTGGCATTAATTCTGTTGTTAACCCTGTTCAGCATGCTGACACTGGCACTGTGAACATTGCTGATGGTACCATGCACAAGGGGGTTAATGATGAGAGCTCTAGAGAGAAGTCTGGCACAGAAACATGTCACACTGCTTGGGAAACTGAATCCAACACAACTTTGCTGGATTACAGCCCAGACAATGTCTCTGATGATGGCGTAAATCCTACCGGTATCTCAGCTGGAGATGCTCAGGATGATGTTACCCCAGAAATGAACTTAGCCAATGGCATTGGCCATGAAAACAAAGACAGTACAGAGGAGCTGGTACCTGATAATCGGCATATAGGGAGCCAGGATGCTCCGCCATCTACATCAGCAAGTCAGGATCAGTACCAGAACCATAGCAATAATGATGACAATAATGATGATGAACTAGATAAACCACATATGAAGGGAAAACGACATACGAAAGGTCGGTCTGCCTACAAGGGAAAAGGTAAAGCTTTGGCCAAACACAAAGCGCAGCCGACAGGAGGCAGTGATAGTGATGAGGCAGGCTCGGATGTGTGTAGAAAACATAAACATCAGCCAAAACCTCTGGACATAACCTCACACAGTGATTCTGACACCCAGCAACCAATCCCAAAAAAACGACTGTCTGAGCGTGCAGTAAATAGCATTGGCGAACATGGAGGTAAGTCAAGTCAGTCAAACGCTGGTCAAGCCACAGTTTCAAACAGTCGTTTAGAGGAGAATGGAGATGACAGATCCGGTGACAGAAAGAGCAGTCACAAGAAAAAAAAAAAGAGCAAACCAGAGAAGTCTGGGGCTTTAAAGAAGAAAAGGTTGGAAACAGGCAGGGGTAGCACCTCACAATCCCAACAACCTGGCAGCAGCAGGCCTGATGCTCGCAGTAGTGGATCCAGCATAGAAGCTGCGGCTAATCCAGGACCGTCCGTTGTCCGCAGCCGAAGTGCAGCGAGAGCTTTTGTCAGGAGTGAATTGTTGCGAACCATGCGGCCGTTAGTGCAAGAAGCCCTGGCTTTCCATCGACGAGGCGCTGAACACCGCACAGCTGAACTACGTGCTGCGCGTGCCAACAGTGGGCCTGTCGTGCATGAGCGAATGACAACATACTCGCCAGCCTCCCCAGACCCAACTGTGTACTCCTCAGCATTGCCACCTCTACCTAGATACACACTTGCATCACCTAGATACACACCTGCATCACCTCCTTACTTTCCAGCATCGCCGGAGCCAGCTGTGTATTCTCCGACATCGCCAGACTTCCCCATGTATATACCGCGATCCCCTGGCACACCCCCTCGCTCACCCCCCATCATCCCACTGCGGAGGCGCTCTCATCCTCGCATCATTGACCATCGAGATGGGGACACGCACGTTTCAGGCAGAAGCAGGTCTCCAGCCCCTCGTACATCTCTACTTCGTCCTGGAAGTCCTGCAGGCATTGCTAGATCCCCGGCTCAAAGGCATTCACGCAGATCTAGGTTACAGAGGAGCGCAAGATCGCACAACAGGACACGATCGGGTGACAGTACCAGATCCAGAGTTGCCAATAGCAGTCAATCAGGAAGACGTCAGGAGCGCAGGTCAAGGCGACGAAACCGGACTGGCGGAAGCATGCGCTTCCCTATGCAAGCGTCAAGGGGTGCAAGGGTGGAGACGGGGCTGGTGCGTATTGCAGACATCCCAGTTCCTCCCAGTACGTATCAGCTGCTGAACATGTACGCCGAGGATGATGACAGTGATCGCACTTGGTCACCAACCTCAAGCGGTTCTGATTCAGACTGAGAGGGGTGGGGGGGGGGGGGGGGGGGGGGGGGGGGGCCACTTTGTATATATATGCCATTGCCTTTTTGGGTACTTTGGGGTATACATCTGGTACATACCGGTAACACACAAGGCCCTAATATGGGAGGTGTCCTCTGAAGACATCATCGCAGTTCATGAGATAGGTTGACTGTGATGGTTCAAAGGTGGTGCCGGAACAGTTTGGCACCTCAAGGCGCCAAGCGTTCTGTCACAACCCTTGAACTATCATGATCGATCAGTCTCCTATAGTTATTAAATTTGTAATGGGTTATGTTAAGATGACCTTGTTGGAGGGTTAGCTGAGGCCATTTTGTGCCCACAAGAGGCATTTGTGCCCTTGTAGTCGCATGGGCTCATGAGAATCTGTACCTTTTAGTTTTACATTAATTTAGCCCTGATGTCCTACAGCAGGAGATGGATTGACCATGATAATTCAAGGGTAGTGCCAGATTAGCTTGGCGCCTGAATTAATCTGGCACTACCCTTGAATTATCATGGTCAATCTGTCTCCTGTAACTGGTACATAATCTGCTACATAGGCATCACCTGCAAAATTTGAGAAATGGGACCTTGGGGCTGAGAGGGTAAAGTAGGGCTGAGAGCAGACCGACCATCATAGGCATCTTTTAATTTTGTCCAATTTTTTTCTTTATTTTCATCAGTTATTTTAAATTTAGGTTGGAATGTTAACCCTTTGACTGCTAAAAAAAACACCAGTGAACAGGATTCAGCTGCAAGAGACATAGATCCTCATGGGTCTCCTCAGTTGCGGGGGCTTATGAGGATCTGTGCCTCTTGCCGACACCACTTGTATCCATCGGTGAAATGGAAACAGAAATATTTCACATGCACCGAAGGTAATAGCCGGGTGGAGGTTTGCTTATAAAGTAGTGCTTAGTAGCAGCAGGCTTTCAAAGCTTCAGCTTCCATCCCTACGCGGCGCCTTGAGCATCTTTAATTAGATGGATATGTGCCCCTTAGAGACACCGTACCATACCATACCATTTGCCTTTCCCCCCTATTACATCCCAAGTCCGATTTTTTAAAAAAAAAATGGCTTCTTGTCCTATGAAGGCCACATTACAGATTAGGAGAGAGATCAACCATTTTAGTTCAGTGGTGGTGCGAGAATAGCTTGGCGCCTCAGGTACGATCTGTTCTGGCACCACCCTTGAACTATCATAGTCACATTTATTTCAAGCAACAAGCGTATCAGGATGAATAGGGTTAATGGGTGGGGGTTCGTTGGCAATGAATTAACACAGTGCAGGGGTTGATAATTGGTTCATGTTATCACAGACCGTTTTCTTGTATGGTTTTGATTTTTCTGCTACTTTGAAGAAGGTAATGTAATACTTGTAGACGTGCAGTCACCTGTAAAAAAAAAAAATGTTTGTCTGGTGTTCATGAACATGCTTTAACAGGTTTTCATAATCATTCAGGTGATTTGTTGAAAGAAGAAAATACCATAGTAGAGTGAATAGATTTGTTTCAGTTTTTACTGCTTGCCTTAACCCTTATCATTCGGAATACACCAGTGTGTGAAATAAGTTTGACTCATATAGTTCAAGGGTAGTGCCAGAATAGCTTGGCGCCTCTAGGTGCCAAGCTATTCTGGCACCACCCTTGAACTAAAGCCATTGGTCTATATCCTTATCTGTAAGTACTATAATGTAGCTTGCATATGGCGGTGTACACATTTGAATCTTTTAGCCGGAGTACGATATGGGTTAATTAGCGGTTGATACAACAATCATTTGCTATTCAGTATATGCATAGGCGGAGGCCCCAGTACATTGACCAAGGCGGAGGCCCCAGTACATTTTTTTATCATTTGCCTGTGTTTACAAAGTTTGACCCTCACGTTTAACCCCTTCAATGATGAAAAAAATGAACATGGTCCAACAGCAAGACACAGATCCTCATAAGCCCCCGCAGTTGTGGGGACTCTTGAGGATATATGCAGCTTGCTGACACCACCATTTTTGTCAGCATTTTAATTTTTCACCCTGCAGTTTTTGTTCATTTACATGATAATGTGCGTTTGATGTTTGTTTTTGGAACTCCTCAAATTTGATGCATCAGTGCAACATGTATTCAGTGAATACATTTAACATTAGTTTAACCCCTTGGCTGCTGGGGCACATGCAACAACACCCAGTTGCAAGAGGCGTGGATCTTCGTGAGCCGGCTCGTGATCTATTCCTCTCACTGGCCTCATTCATATGAACTGTGTGCTTTCAGCAGGGAGTCGGCGAGGATTTTAGAGAAGGGGGAGCTACGTTTACAGTAACTGTAGCCACATAAGCTGATAGTGTGCAGTTCCATACAACTGCCTGCCAGCATTTTTCACACCAGCCCAGTGTTGACACCAAAATCAGACGCGAGTGGAAAATAGCTAAGCTAGTTTCTGCTTCTGCGCATCTAATGTACTTCTAGCATTAATGTATCCACAACTGACACTACAACAGGATGTGGATCGCTCATAGTTCATAGTTCAAGGGTGGTGCCAGAGCCAAGCTATCCTGGCACCACCCTTGAACTGTCGTGGGTGATCTCCGTCTCCTGAACTGTAATATATTCTCTATGAAACAATTCTCATACTTGGGGCTGGCGACTGTAGCAGACAATGTGTTAACGCATTTTGTGGCAAGACCCAAATGTTCAAACTTGGAGGTGGTGGGGGGGGGGGGGGGGGGTCATCTCTGTAGACTGCATCACAGTTCAGGACATGGATCAACCATGATAATTGGAGGGTGGTGCCAGAATAGCTTGAAGCTGTTGAGATGCCTATTGGCCAATAGGCATCTCAACAGCTTCAAGCTATTCTGGCACCACCCTTGACCGTTGTGGCCAATCCATGTCTTTTTGTAGTGTCAGGGCTGAATGGGTTAACCACTTCCTGTCGAGGAGTGACCACTACCCTGCTGCAAGAGACATAGATCCTCATGAGCCCCCGCAATTGCGGGGGCTCATGAGGATCTATGTCTCTTGTTGACACCAGTGTGTATCCATGTTCCTTTGACGGTTTGGGCTCTTTGGCGAGGAACTAACAATAAAAGGTTTTAGAAACACCATCAGCTACTGCTGGCTGTGTAAAGAGTTAACACTGGGTTAACTCATTCTACCCCAACACCGAAATCCCAAAAATGTTGCCGTTGTCCTCTGAAGACTGCATTGCAGTGCAGGACACAGGTCGACCATGATAGTTCAAGGGTGATGCCAGAATAGCTTGGCGCCCTTAGGCGCCAAGCTATTCTGGCATCACCCTTGAACTAACATGGTCGATTCTTATCTTGCTGTGGTGTGTCTGGGGTAGAATGCGTTAATGCTTGCTGTCATTGATTTACGAGATTGCGATGCTTTCAATAAGAACTTATTCAGCATTGTAACCAAGTGCCAGCAGTGTAATATCATCATCAAAATCATAGATTTAAAGTCGGTGTCATTCATAGCAAACCGTTTTTCAAGCGCCAAGTGCGTCTTGTATTTCAAGTAACATGTCGAGTCGGAGTTTTTGACCAAAGTGTACAAATGAATGTTGCATTGTGTGAAATATATGTTTTGTTTCCAAGTCTGCGAGGCGAGTATAAATATTCATGTGATTTCAGAGTCTGTGATAAGTCACTCTCAAGCTCTGGTCAGCGCGTGTTTGTGTAATGGCGCGATGTGCATGGCACGAGTAAAGTCGGCTCTGTGCAGATTCATCGCCTGCCTCTTCTTTTGATCAAGATGTGTGTATATTCACATCTACTTTAACCATTTTAGCCCCAAGGTCCCATTTATCAAATTTTGGAGGCGTTACTTAACGACTATGTACCAGTTGCAGGGGATGACTTGAACATAATAATTCAAGGGTAGTGCCAGATTAGCTTGGCACCTTCAGGCGCCAAGCTAATCTGGCACTACTCTTGAATTATGGTCAATCCAACTCCTGCTGCAGGGACTTGGGGTTCAATGGGTTAATGATTTTTTTTAATTGATTTTTTTATATTTATTTATTTTTATTTTGTTTGTTATTTTATTTTTTATTTTATTTTTTTTTATTTTTTTTTTATTTATTTATTTATTTTTTTTTTTTTTTTGGGGGGGGGGGGGGGGCAGGGGTGCAAAAAACCTGAATACAGTGTACAATCCAACTGCAACCACAACTGAGGAGGGAGAGGGAGGGCATGGGATCTATGTATCTTGCGAACATCACTTTGTGTTTTTCCTGGATGTCAAAGCTCTTTGGTGCCAAGTCTAAGATTTCAGGAACTTGATCTGTAATCATTTCCAGTGAAGGGGCTCATTATTGACCAGTTCCCAGGGTCACCCTGGTCAGCCCCACAGGGTGGGGTTTTCTCTCTATTCTGGGGCATGTGTTTCTGTCTACCCGAGGTCCATTCACCTGTATTTGCCTTTTTTAAACTCTCCCTACTGTCTGCACTGCCTGTAGCTCTTGATATTGGATGTGTGTTGCTAAATGGTCTTAGCTTTATTTAGGCCCCCATGTGTTAGGTTTATTTAATGTGTTTGACCGGCTGGCGACATACATTCAATGTTCTGTTTAGTTGGTTGTTTTTTTTCACAAGCAGTGCAGGCACGTCCTGAGAAAGCCTTGTTGCTGTCGGGACGTTAAGCAATGTACAATCAATCAATCAATCAATCATTATTGACCAGCTGTTGGAGAGATGTGTCCATCACAACGGTTCGAGGGGCTGTGAAAGGTTACAGTAGCCTGGCGCCTGGCATCTGCCATGATAGTTCGCGCACCAGGCCCAGGTTAGCCTGGCACTAGCCTCAAAATAGCATGGCAGATCTACCTTGTGTTCTTGTGTCTTCAGGAGAAATGAGCATCGGCCAGAACATGCATGTACTGTGTGCACCATGGACCTGGCCGGCTGGATATTTCACACACATTCGTACACAATATCAATACTTTATTTTTCAAAATGACATAAGCAAAGTTTCACAACTCATTTACAGCAAATAACTTGCAAAATTAACCCATTTAGCCCCAACACCCTACAGCAGGAGACTGACCGTGATAATTCAAGGGTAGCGCCAGATTAGCTTGGCGCCTAAAGGCGCCAAGCTAATCTGGCACTACCCTTGAACTGTCATGGTCAGTCCACCTCCTGCAACTGGTACATAGTTAAGCAACACTTCCCAAATTTGGGAAATGCACCTGTGGGGCTAAAAGGGGTTAAAGCTATTGAAACAAACTGATGCACATCACACACAAGGGGTTAAAGCTATTGAAACAAACTGATGCACATCCTTGCTGCCATTTTCAGTTCCACTACTGAGAAACCCGCACAAACAATTTATCTGCACAAGCCCGTTGCTACATGCTGAAGCATCTGTGTCGGTGACATGCTGGGCAAGGGTAATAGGGCCCCCTTCCCCTGCATATCATAATACTCATGTTTAAGAATGTGCGTAGCACTGCAAAGATACAGACCCATTCATTTCTTTGGCGCACGTGTACGTGTTCCACATCCCCACTTTGGCATCACTTTCAAACTGACCTCACAATACAAATCAATCACATCCCCACCCGGGTCTGCCCTGGGGGACTTGGGTTGGGTTAGGTATTTTTTAGTTCCCAGGGTCACCTGGTCAGCCCACAGGGGGTTTTCTCTCTATTCTGGGCATGGTTCTGTCTACCCTTGTCCATTCACCTGTATTTGCCTTTTAAAACTCTCCTACTGTCTGCATGCCTGTAGCTCTTGATATGGATGTGTGTTGCAAATGGTCTTAGCTTTATTTAGGCCCAGTGTTAGTTTATTTAACGTATTTGACCGCTGCGACATACATTCAATGTTCTGTTTCTTTTTATTTTTCACAGCATGCAGGCACGTCCTGAGAAAGCCTTGTTGCTGTCGGGACGTTAAGCAATGTACAATCAATCAATCAACAAATCAATCACAAGTTCTCATATTAACCCATTACATCCTGAGGCTGATTTTTTTTTTTTAATTGCTTATCGTCCTATGAAGGCTACATTACAGTTTAATTAAAGAAAGGTGCCAGAATAGCTTGGCGCCGGGCACCACCCATGAACTATCATAGCCAACTTTATTTCAAGCAATGGATGAAAAGGGTTAATACCACAAATGTGTCATTCTCCATGCAACATTTCAGCTACAAAACCAAACGGCTTGTTTCCAAGACAATGCTAAAACACATAAGGTCATAAAGCTCCACTACCAGAAATGCAGGGCATAAACCGACCGGGGCATAAACTGACCAGGGCATAAACCGACGAGGAAAAGAAATGTGACAATTTTGGAATCGGCGGCAACACTAAATGATGAGCAAAAGTAATGCAACACATCTGTGTTTGTGATTATTTAAAAATGTTGCATTTCTTTTGCTGGTAGGTATGCAATGCACAGCCACATTTGGAATAGACGCCAACAGTCAAACAATCTGAACACCCTGAAATCACACATGTCCTGAAGTCGAACATGCCTTAACCCTTTGCGTGTCGGTAGCGGTTTTAGTCGCGATGATTTCTACAGGCATCATCGCGACTAAAATCGCTACCCACACGCTAAGGGTTAAATACTCACTGCTCTCAAATCACAAAAACCTCGCTTCAAATGCACATTCTTAGGATTGGGCAGACACAGAGACTAGCGCAGTTCTGCAACCCCAACACATACACCCAATATATGAGGCTGATTTTTGGGTTAAAATTTGCTTATTGTCCTATGAAGGCTACGTTACAGATTAGGAGATAGATCAACCATTTTAGTTCAAGGGCGGTGCCAGAATAGCTTGGCGCCTCCAGTGCCAAGCTATTCTGGCACCACCCTTGAACTGTCATAGCCAAATTTATTTCTTGCAATAGTGTATCAGGATGAAAAGGGTTAAGAGACCAATGGCTCGTACACATCACAGAATATGCAAAGCACCACATACTTCAGATGCAGCTATGGTGGTCTTTTGCGCAGAGTGACGACAGACACGTCGTTTCCTTGGCCTCGTCCAGATTTATCCATGCATCTTATCACATGAATCCTGTTCTTCCGTCCCAATCCTGACAAATAATCCTAACAATCTGTACCGATGGAAACAAGAGTCCATAATTCTGGATTGATTTTCACGAACAGACTGAATGACTCTTGACAAAATGATGTCTCATCCACCCAACTGCACGAGGTATAGGTCCTCATGAGCACCCGCAGTTGCCAGGGCTCATGAGGATCTATGCCTCTTGTTGAAACCACTTTGTGTCCACGACCCTTTGACTGTTAGCGATCTTTGTGTCCACGACGCATTGACTGTTAGCGATCTTTGTGTCCACGACCCATTGACTGTTGGCGATCTTTGTGTCCATGACCCATTGACTGTTAGCGATCTTTGTGTCCATGACCCATTGACTGTTAGCGATCTTTGTGTCCACGACCCATTGACTGTTAGCGATCTTTGTGTCCATGACCCATTGACTGTTAGCGATCTTTGTGTCCATGACCCATTGACTGTTAGCGATCTTTGTGTCCACGACCCATTGACTGTTAGCGATCTTTGTGTCCATGACCCATTGACTGTTAGCGATCTTTGACGTTCAAGTGACAATGATTTCACAAATACAATCTGTGTCCATTGGTCTAATAACAGAGACACTGTTTGGACACCCCCCCCCCCCCCCCCCTCCACTTAGATGAGAGAGAGAGCATCTGTTTTTCACAAACACAAATTTCACAAATAACCTGTAAAATCCGCAGTCTTGATAGAAAGACCGTCCGTAATCCATCCCCAATTTTCACACGTAATCGGTAAAATCCTCAATCTTGATGGAGGGAGACGAGTCAGGATCCTTGCTCTCAGTGTGGTGGACTCGGCCATAGTTTTCTCCGATGTTGGATGCATTTTCCTTCAAATCATTCAGAACACGCTCTTTCAAGCGCTTGATGGAACGTAGCCGCTCCAAAATGTTGGACGCAAACGGCTCCTTCTCCAGCTTTTGGTTGTTCAGCACAAAGGACGCCATCTAGAAAAAGACACGAGAACATGCAGTCATCTCAAAAACGTGTATATACTTCAGAGGCTAACAACTAAAACATCTGCCTCCCACAACAAGGTACAACAACAAAAGTCAGGAAAACTCTCGCTTGATCAGGCATAAGATCACAAAATCACTGAAAATGTCCTACTACAGATTGGGAAAGTGGTATGTAAGTCTGTCCCTGTCCCTTAAAAGGAACAAGAAGCTTTGCCAAAAGGCCTGAATATTTTTAACCCTTTGGCTTTTGGTAGCAGTTTTTGCCGTGATGATTCCTGCAGGTATTATAGCAACAACAAAAAACCGCTACTGGTAGCCAAAGTTAAAAAGTAAGGAAAATGTGTTCATCGCTACCAGTACTTTGCAAACAGAACAATTTGCCATGATCTCAGATGTCATTTTTTAGCTCGTCATATAGATAGATACTGTTTATTGCTATTTGCCTTAAGAACATAAAGCATAGGAATGTGTGTTGGTGTCGTTACAATTACAAACATCACAGTCAACAATTAAAAAAATAAAAAAAATTAATACTCTATCACACAAATCCAATGCCCTACACACACTGTAAATTTTTTAAAACCAAACAACAATGCGTACCAAACACACCCACCTCATCTCCCACACACTGACACACAACACACACGGATATTAATCCAGGAAATCTAAATTAATTAAAGGTATATCGTTTAAACCTTGCACTGCGACCATATGGCGTTGAGGCGCGTCCCCTGGGTGGTGGATAAGGGGTCCCTCGCGAGAGGGGTGCATCGAATGAAATAAGGTGCCATGAACCAACATGGTCTAAGGGAAGGAGACCCCGACAGAAAACCCCTGGTCCTCCTAGTAAGGGGGTTGGGCGTGGGGGTAGCTTCCCCACCCTGCAAATAAAGAAATAGCTACAAAAACGCCGACGAAAAGACAAACAGCAATTCCTTTCCTGGAGGAGGAAGGTTCTTCTACCAGAAGATTAATGACGTCGTGTGGTGAAAGCCGGAAGTCTTCGGAAGCCACAGGACCGAGCCGCCTCTCTCTATCCAGGGACACAATCATGGGCACATGGAATGTTAAGACCATGTACCAGAGCGGCAAGGCCGCCCAGATAGCAGCGGAAATGCAAAAGTACAACCTTTCCCTGCTAGGTATCAGTGAAGCCAGATGGACGCAGTCTGGCCAGAAAAGGCTGTTAAGTGGGGAGATGATTCTGTATTCAGGTCATGAAGAGGAGAATGCCCCCCATACAGAAGGTGTAGCATTCATGCTGTCACCAGTGGCACAGAGAGCGCTGATTGGCTGGGAACCTCTTGGGCCAAGAATTATCACAGCAGCCTTTAGAACTAGGAGAAAAATCAAGTTGAATGTCATCCAGTGTTATGTGCCCACCAATGACAGCGACGAGGAAGAGAAACAAGAGTTCTACGACCGACTCCAGAGTGCTGTGGTCAAATGTGCGGAGCGAGACATCACCATCGTCATGGGTGATTTTAATGCCAAAATAGGGGAGGACAACACCGGATACGAAGAGGTGATGGGGAGACAGGGACTAGGGGAGATGAGTGAGAACAGGGAGAGGTTCGTAGACCTTTGTGCTCTAAACAGACTTGTCATTGGAGGCAGCATCTTCCCACACAGAAGAATACACAAAGCAACGTGGGTCTCACCTGACCATACTACAGAGAACCAAATAGACCAGATCTGCATTAGCAAGAAAATTAGAAGATCCCTTCAAGATGTTCGAGTGAGGAGGGGAGCAGATGTCGCCTCAGACCATCATCTGCTTACCTTAAGAATAAAGCTCAAGTTAAAGAAAAGCAGCACAGGGACAACAAGAAGACAGCGCTCTAATGTAGGCCTTCTGAGAGAGACGGGAGTGAGAGAAGAGTTCAAACTAGTGCTGTCCAACCGGTTTCAAGCACTACAGGAGCTAGTAAATGAATGTTAGTTAGTTATTGGTGTTTAACGCCGAGCAGGCGACTAAGGCCATCTCATGGCGGGACTAGTAAATAAAGAGGAGGCGGTCACCACAGAGCAGCAGTGGAAGACAGTTAGTGAGGCACTGAACTCAACCTGCAAAGACACTGTAGGGTTCAGGAAACACCATCACAAGGACTGGCTGTCGGCACAGACCTTGAAGAAGATAGAAGTGAGGAAGCAGAAGAAAACAGTTGTCAACAACAGTTGCACGAGAGCGGCCAAAGCAAGGGCACATGAGGAATACTCGGAAGCCAACCGCGAGGTGAAGAGGAGTATCAGGGCAGACAAGAGGGCCTACACAGACAGCCTGGCAGCAGAGGCAGAAAAGGCAGCAGGCAGCAGCAACATGAAACAGCTCTACGGCATTACCAGAAGATTGTCAGGCAAGTATGGCCATACAGAAAGACCAGCAAAAGACAAAGAAGGCAAGCCTATTGCAGACAGAGCAGACCAACTTGACAGATGGGCCGAGTATTTTGAAGAGTTACTGAACAGACCCACCCCACCCGACCCCCCAGACATCCAGCCAGCAGAGACTGACCTACCCATCAGCTGTGACAGACCCAGCCGGGGGGTTTTGAAGAACGGCAAAGCAGCAGGGCCAGATGGCATTCCAGCGTAGGCTCTGAAAGCAGACCTAGAAACAACAGTAGAGATGCTGTACCCACTGTTTGGAAAGATCTGGGAAGAGGAGGTGATGCCGGCTGACTGGAAGGAGGGGTACCTAAACAAGCTTCCCAAGAAAGGCGACCTCAGCAAGTGTTCCAACTACAGAGGAATCACCTTGCTGTCGGTACCAGGAAAGGTCTTCAACAGGATCATCCTGGAGAGAATGAAGAGCTCCGTCAACCCCCACCTGAGAGACCAGCAAGCAGGATTCCGGAAAAACCGATCATGTACAGACCAGATTGCCACTCTCCGCATCATCGTGGAGCTGTCTCTGGAGTGGAGCTCCCCGCTGTATGTCAACTTTGTGGATTACGAGAAAGCATTTGACAGTGTGGACCGAGAGACTTTGTGGAAACTCCTACGACATTACGGTGTACCCACAAAGCTCATCTGCCTGATCAAGAGCAGTCACGATGGCATGACATGTCGCGTGATCCACGAAGGGCAGTTCACCAGGGAGGCCCAGGTCAGAACCGGCATCTGGCAGGGGTGTTTACTGTCTCCGTTCCTCTTCCTACTGGCCATAGACTGGGTCATGAAGAGGACCACAGAGCAGAGAAGAAGCGGAATACAGTGGACACTGTGGACACAGCTTGACGACCTCGATTTTGCAGACGACTTGGCGTTACTGTGCCACAGTCATCAACAAATGCAGGACAAGACCACGAGGCTTGCTGACATCTTGTCCCAGGTGGGCCTCACCATCCACAAACAGAAAACAAAGACAATAATAATAATAATAATAATTACGGTATTTATAATGCGCTTATCTTATAATAATTATAACTCTAAGCGCGCACTCACAACTCGCAAGACAATGAGGCTGAACGCAACCAGGGAAGAACCAGTCTTGCTTGCTGGCACCCCGCTGGATGAGGTGGAGTCCTTCACCTATCTCGGGAGCATCATCGACAAAAAACGTGGTACTGATGCAGATGTCAGAGCACGAATCGGTAAAGACAGAGCAGCCTTTCTCCAGCTGAAAAAAGTGTGGAGTTCCAGAGAGGTGTCACAACACACCAAAGTCCGGATTTTGAACTCAAACGTAAAAGCAGTTCTCCTATATGGAGGAGAGACTTGGAGGTTGACAAAAACCACAGTCAACTGAGAACAGATCTTCATTAACAGTTGCCTTAGAAGAATCTTGAAAATCCACTGGCCAGAGAAGATCAGCAACATCAGACTCTGGGAGAAAACAGAGCAGATAACAGCAGGGAATGAAATTGGGCGAAGAAGATGGGGATGGATTGGTCACAGTCTGAGAAAGCCAGTTTCCATAGGCAGGCATTGTCATGGAACCCCCAGGGAAAGAGGAAAAGAGGCAGGCAGAGAAACACCTGGAATCAAGACCTCCATGCAGACATCAAGAGACTGGGAACCACCTGGAGTAAAATCGAAGGAGAAGCACAGGACAGGAGTCGCTGGAGGTCTCTCGTCGACAGCCTATACCCTGGGAGGTAGTAAGTATATCGTTTAAAATGAAAATAGAATATCTTAGAGTAAATGTCACTAATTTAGTGATCACAGTTCAGTGTAAAACTGGTTAATATATAAGACTAGACTAATACACACTATTCTCTCAACCGGTCAAATCGAAACCTTCATGTTAACCCCCTTGTCCCACTGTTTACAGCACCAATGGCTGCACCCGCAAGAGGTTAACCCATTTAGCCCCGGGACCCTGCAGCAGGAGATGGATTGATCATGATAATTCAAGGGTAGTGCCAGATGAGCTTGGCGCCTTCAGGCGCCAAGCTCATCTGGCACCACCCTTGAATTATCACGATAAATCCATCTCCTACAACTGGTACATAGTCGTTAGGCGACACCTCCAAAATTTGAGAAATGGGACCTTGGGGCTACCAGGGTTCAATGCCAGTGGTCACAGATTTTGTTTCTGAAGTCTCTGATAATTTGACACCAGAGCCCCAGCCTCTTAAGAAACCTGGATTCAAAGTGGGGGCTCAGCAAGAGGCATAGATCCTCATGAACCCCCGCAATTGCGGATGCTCATGAGGATCTATGCCTCATGCGGGTGGATTGTATTCTGCTTTTCTCAGCAGTGAAGGGGTTCACGAGACAGTTATCTCCATTGCCACTTACATTACAGTGGACAGCAATCTGGCGCACCATCAGGGCGAGGTTCGTGTCCGAGATGATCTTGGGGTGGGTGTGGCCCAGGATGTCGGCAATGTCTGTAACATTCACGTTCATTTCACTCACCTCCAAGGGAAAAAACACCCAGAAAGTATGAAATAGTCTGCAGATGCAGAATCCAATATGGTGTGCTCATAAGGCCGACAAGTGGTTCAGTCAAGACACTCGGTGTCAAATCCCCAATAACTAACCGACTCGGTGTCAAGACGTGCTGTACGCAGGTTTTTGCCGTGTAACTGCATGCTGCACATCTCCAATAAACGAACCCCTTGGCTGTTGAGAGCGCTTTCTGTCGCAACAAGTCCTGAAGGAATCATCGTGACAAAAAGCGCTACCAACAGCCAACAGGTTAATGCTTTCTGCAACAATGCTCAAGAAAGAAAATGTTCTTTTCACATGAAACTTTGCACATTTACAACAGTAAGTCTGATGCAGAGTGATCGAACAGTTCCTGCATATGCAGTTTTCATTCGATCAACATGCACACGTTCAGGAGTGAAGAATAAGTCTAATCTGGCACTACTTAACCCATATCATACTGAGGCTAAAAGCTTCAAATGTGTACACTACCATATGCAAGCTACCTTACAGTAGTCACAGATAAGGACACAGACAAATGGCTGTAGGTCAAGGGTGGTGCCAGAATAGCTTGGCGCCTAAGTGACACCGCCCTTGAACTATTTTAGTCGAACCTATTTCACACACTGGTGTATTCCGAATGACAGGGGGTAAAATACACACAACTATGTCTTACGGATGCATCTAGACACACACAAAAAAACATTCATGCAGAACCTGCCTTCAGTGACCTCCCTTATCCCACTCACCACCAAGAAATACTTAACACCACCCATCTGCAAGAGGTATAGATCCTCATGAGCCCCCGCAGTCGCGGTGGTTCATGAGGATCTATGCCTCTTGCTGAAACCACTTTGAATCCATGTTCCTTTGACCGTTGGATATCTTTGACAGAATGATTTATCAACCACCCAAATGCAAGAGGCGCAGATCCTCATGAGCCCCCGCAGTTGTGGGGGCTCATGAGGATCTATGCCTCATGCTGAATCCACTTTGTGTCCATGTTCCTCTGACCGTTGGATATCTGTGACGTTCAAAGTGACAATGATTTCCCAAACACAATCTGTGTCCCAGGGCAGCCGTGGGGTCGGTGAAGACGGTGAAGACACTCATTTAGTTGCTAACAATCACCTTGGTCTAATGACAGTAAACACTTTGCCCCCCCCCCCCCCCCCCCCCACACACACACACACACACGCCCCCCCCCCCCACACACACACACACACACACACGCCCCCCCCCCCCCCACCCCCACACGCCCGATCTTGAGAGAGAGGACCTGTCGTTTATGACCACAGTTTGCTTTCTGTCTGCTCAAAACAGGTCCCACACTTCTGGGGGTGAATGTCTGAAGTGTACACTCCAATGCCGTAATCTGTCTAGTGATTCTCCATTTTGTGACATTCAAACGTGTACGTTCTCTTTTTGTGACATTCAAACGAACACATGCGACTGTCTAGTGATTCTCAATGTTGCTGCATTCAAACATAATTTATGTTCTCTTTTTGTGACCCGCAGTGAGTTGGCCTTAGTTGCCTGCTCGGCGTCAAACCCAAATAACTAACTCTTTTCATGAAATTGAAAAGAACACGTGCTACTGTCTAGTGATTCTAAATTTTGTGACCTTCAAATGTATACGTTCTCTTTTGGTGACATTCAGACGAACACGTGCTACAAAGTATTTACAATTTTCATGCAGTTTTGAGTTTGGATTTATTCTAAACTGAGTTTCGAAGTGCCAGTTAGACAACGTCAAACGAATGTATTCTGTGAGTGACAAACTACTATTGCAAAAACAGAAATCATCAATCTGGAGTCACAAAACACAGAGACGTGAAAACAAATTCAAGTGCGCTGCATCCTGCTCATTCAAAATAATGCCTGTGGCCAACTTTCACGCAGGAAGGAAAGGAAAACAGGTTTTCGCAACAAGCTACAAGGGAGAGAGCACAGTTATCAAGAACAAACACAAGGGATGCGTGCACAGGACAACAGGTAAAGAGGGAGTGCAGGGTATACTACAGCAGAACCTATCTTGAGCGACACTCTTCTGAGATAATTATAGCCTGTCATTTAATCCATTACATCTTTAAGGCTGAATTTTGTTCATTTGCTTATTGTCCTATGAAGGTTACATTACAGATTAGGAGAGAGATCAACCATGTAAGTCCAAGGGCGGTGCCAGAATACCTTGGCGCCTCAGGCGCTAAGCTATTCTGGCACCACCCTTGAACTATCATAGTTAAATTTATTTCAAGCAGTGTATCTGGATGAAAGGTGTTAAGTCCATCACTTACCTGGCTATATCCACCTAAATTACAGTCATTGATGACAGGTAACACCTTTTGCCCTTAAAGAGACTTTCTTATGACAGCGCCTCTCTCTTAACCCTTCTCATCCTGACACACTACTGCTTGAAATAAATTTGACTCTGATAGTTCAAGGGTGGTGCCAGAAAAGCTTGGCGCCTCAGGCGCCAAGCTGTTCTGGCACCACCCTTGAACTATCAGAGTCAATCTATCTTGTAATCTGTAATGTAACCTTCATAGGACAATGAGCAAATTTTAAAGGAATTTGCCTCAGGATGTAAAGGGTTAACCCATATCATACTGAGGCTAAAAGCTTCAAATTTGTACACTGCCATATGCAAGCTACATTATAGTGCTTACAGGTAAGGATATCGACCGATGGCTTTAGTTCAAGGGTGGTGCCAGAATAGCTTGGCGCCTAGAGGCGCCAAGCTATTCTGGCACTACCCTTGAACTATTTTAGTCAAACTTATTTCACACACTGGTGTATTCCAAAATGATATGGGTTAAGACAACATTTTTATTGCAAAAACATGCTTGCTCAAAAACGGTTTTACTGTACAAGACAAAAAGAAAAAGGAGTAGTTTCCGTTATGAATACACATGCCAGTAGTACGAGCATGTTTGGTCCATGGGACTCCTGCAGAAGTCACCTCGACCAAACACACCACCCACAGCCAAAGGGTTCATGCACAATGCCAGGGAGTAGAACATAATGCAACATGTATTCAGTTTATAAAAAGCTGATAATCATAATGCCATATGAAATGAGTGGAAACAAATAAAGTAAACTTTGGATGTTCAAAACATGACGGGGGACCCGCGACTTGATTGTTGCCATCTGAAGATCGCTTGCGCTTTTCATAGACTAAGTTTTAAAAAGTCTAGTCAAGACCTCTGAAAAAGTGTGGTTACATCCAATGTTTCTTATATTGAACATTTTCATTAGTGAAGTCGACTATTAATACCTACTGCTACTGGTTGTCAGCGTGACAGAAAGCTCTTGCAAAAACACAGACAAGGTAAGTTTCAGCTACATAACATTACAACGAACACTCATAGGGGCAAGTCAGAAACGCTACGTACCTTTGGATATTAGGCCCTCAAAGTACTCTACAAAAGAACATAGCATTATGATGGAGGCACCCTCTCTACAGCTCAGCAACTGATTTAACGCAGGTATGCGTCAACAATATCCCACCTTCCTAAGCTGTGCGTATCTAATATTTACCACATGAATACACCCCCCGGCTTCTAATAGCTCTATGTTCTTTACACATAACACACCGACCCCTGACAACGCCCAGCTGAAGACAGAACAACCATGATAGTTCACGGGCGGTGCCAGAATAGCTTGGCGCCCATGGGCGCCAAGCTATTCTGGCACCACCCTTGAACTATCATGGTCAAGATGTCTCCTGAGCTGTCGTCTTCAGAGGACAACTCCCAAGTTTGGAAATGTGACCTCAGGGATCACTGTCTTAAC
Source organism: Semisulcospira habei (assembly GCA_036245525.1). NCBI lineage: Eukaryota > Metazoa > Mollusca > Gastropoda > Semisulcospiridae > Semisulcospira > Semisulcospira habei. Next base: position 7,411,129 of record BTPG01000008.1, on the reverse strand, counting down.
CCTCTGCGTGTCGGTAGCGGTTTCAGCAGCGATGATTCCTACAGGATGTCAGGGTGTTGTTATTCCTACAGGAATCAACGCGACTAAAGCCGCTACCCACACGCAGAGGGTTAAAGATATGAGAGCAAACTGACTGCAATGGTAAATGTGACCCGTTCCCACGAAAGGGACCATAAGTCGGAAATGTTGAGTTTTGAGATATTTACACCATTAAAATCTACTAGCATTACAGGTTAATTTGATGCAAAAAAAAAAACACCAACTATTGTTGTAGACCTGTTATTAACCCTTATCATTCTGAGGCTAAAAGCTTCAAATTTGTACACTGCCAAATGCAAGCTACATTATAGTACTTACAGATTAGGCTATAGACCAACAGCTTTAGTTCAAAGGTGGTGCCAGAATAGCTTGACGCCTACAGGCGCCAAGCTATTCTAGCACTACCCTTGAACTATTTTAGTCACACTTATTTCACACACTGGTGTATTCCGATTGATAAGGGTTAAGCGAGAAACATGCATTTAAAGTTAATCACTCAAACTAACCCAAGATGACCCCCAGCACTCTTTTTGGCTCGTAGCTCCATTCGGCGGAGCGCAACTTAACTAAGGTCCCTTTTGTGGGAACAGGTCACAAATGTTCACGGGTACAACCTGCTTTCAACAACCACCTTTTTTGCACGACAAAAAAAGTGTTACAAGACAATTGCTCTCTCACGGCAAGTCTTGAAGGGCGAACAGTGTTACCCGTCATTAAGGATCATCATACAGGTGGCCACTTTTGCCAGCCTGCTGTCAAGCTCCTTGTCCAGCTTGGCGTCCGACGTGATAACGCAGCCAAGGTAAGTAAACTGGTGCACTGACTTTAGTTCAGACTCGCCAATGGTGATGTGAGGAGGGCGATACACTGTCTTGGGTGCCGGCTGATGGAGGACCTCTGTCTTTTGCAGACTGACCTCGAGTCCAAAGAGCTGGGCAGCATCTGCGAAGCAAGTCGTGATGCGCTGCAGGGCTCTCTCTGTGTGTGCAACGAGGGCAGCATCATCAGCAAAAAGCAGCTCACGAATCAGTTGGTCTAGGGTTTTCGTGTGGGCCTGCAGTCGTCTGAGGTTGAACAGGCTGCCATCGAGACGATACCTGATGTACACTGCATCGTCATCATCGAGGTCCACTGTGGCCTGCTTCAACATCATGCTAAAAAAGATGGTGAAGAGGGTCGGTGCCAGCACGCAGCCCTGCTTTACGCCGTTGAGAATAGGGAATGGTTCTGAGAGGTCATTGTTGAGTCTGACCTGGCCTTGCTGGTCCTCGTGTAGCTGGACAATCATGTTGAGGAACTTTGGGGGACAGCCAAGTCGCTCCAGGATCTGCCACATGCCTTGCCTGCTCACAGTGTCGAACGCTTTTGTTAGAACAGCGCTTTCGGGCGACTTTTCAAGCGGGTGTGGCACAATCAACAGCTGAAAACAGGCACCAAGATCAGCGTGTACAGAGCTGTGGTCCTCACCACCCTGCTGTATGGTTCCGAGTCCTGGGCCCTCTACCGAAGCCAACTACGACTCCTCGAACGCTTCCACCAGCGCTGCCTGCGTACCATCCTGGGCATTCACTGGAGTGACTATGTCACCAACGTCGAGGTCCTTGAACAGGCTGAAACTGTGAGCATCGAGGCTTTGCTGCTGCGGACACAGCTCCGCTGGGCGGGGCATGTCTCCAGGATGGAGGATCATCGCCTACCAAAGATCACCCTGTTCGGCGAGCTTGCTACTGGACACCGTGACAGAGGGGCACCAAAAAAGAGATACAAAGACTGTCTCAAGAAGTCACTTAGTGCCTGCCAAATCGACCACCACCAGTGGTCTTCGCTTGCTGCGGACCGTGACACCTGGCGCTCCACCATTTACAAGGCAGCTGTCTCCTTTGAGGACCTCTCAATAAAGGTGTATTGATGTACAAGCTGTACAAGCAATCATGTCCACTGTACTTGAGTTCTTTTTTCTCAGAACGGACATCTGTAGCTTCTAGACATGGACAACAATTCAAAGTACCCCTGCCGCGTATTGATTTATTCAAAACCAGCTTGTCATTCTCGGGAAGTTCATTCTGGAATTCTATTCCTGCAGAAATTAGAAACGCAAAGACGCTCACCTCATATAGGGACAGCCTCTTCAAACACCTAAAATCTCTGACGTAATCAAATCATTACAGTATTGGGATAACTTACACGTGTGTTCAGATGTGTACATGTGCGTGCTTGTGTGTGTGTATGTATGTGTGTGTGTATGTGTGTGTATGTGTGCGAGAGAGAGAGAGAGAGAGAGAGAGAGAGAGAGAGAGAGAGAGAGAGAGAGAGAGAGAGAGAGAGAGAGAGAGAGAGAGAGAGAGAGAGAGAGAGAGAGAGAGAGAGAGTCCCTTTTTCCCATAGCCGTACCATAATATTTGAATGCCAAAGAGTACCTTTGAATACTGCATGTACTGTGTATAATGTTTTTGCCTTCATATGTGTGTGCTCGATATGTCGGGCGCGCGCGCTCGCGTATGTGTGTGTGTGTGTGTGTGTGTGTGTGTGTGTGTGTGTACTGTATGTGTGACTCTGTGTGTGTGTGTGTGTGTGCGCGTGCGTGCATGCTGTGTGTGTGTGTATGTGTGTGTGTGTGTCGGCGTGAGAGAGAGAGAGAGAGAGAGGGGGGGGGGGGGGGGAGAGATAGCACCTGCATTCATATTTGCCCTTGCTGTATGAACTTTAATGTACTTAATGATTCTTTGTTTATTGCTTTACTTTGTATCTTTACTCATTTTATACTTTTGTGCGTACGCGTATGCGGGTAGGTATGTCTGGAGTGCGTGTCCGAGAGCGTGTGTTTGTTTTTGTGCGTATGTGCCTGAGTGCGTGCGTGTGTAAGTGTGTGTGTGTGTGTGTGTGTGTGTGTGTGTGTGTGTGTGTGTGTGAGTGTTCGTGCGTGTGTGCATGCGTACTGAATTGCGGTGTACATGTGTGTGTGTGTGTGTGTGTGTGTGTGTGTGTGTGTGTGTGTGTGTGTGTGTGTGTGTGTGCGTGCGTGCATGCGCGGGTTGCGATGTGCATGCGTGCGTACCTGAGTGCGTGTGTGGGTATGTGTGTGTGTATGTGCGTGGTGCGTGCGTGCGTGAGCGAATGTAGCAGTGCATGCAGCAGTGTGTGGTATGTGTATGTTTACATGTCTATGTCACTTATGTAGTAGATGTAGCAACGGCAAGTTTGAAAACTGGTCCTGTTACCAATAACTTCTACCGTTGGAAAATAAAGGTTCATTGTTCATTGTTCATTGTTCACTCTCACAGAGCTAGCCTTAAGGACAAGCGGCTCAGGAGAAAAAACAGAGATGCCGCAGCTCAGAACCCTGGCCATACCTTCCCCTGCAGCCACTGCGGTCGAACCTGCCTGTCTCGGATTGGCCTCCGCAGCCACGAACAAGCCTGCAGACGTCGTGGGCAACTCCTATAAAATCTTCGTTCGCGAAGTCAAGCCAAGCAAAAAAAAACAGGTGGCCACAGCCACAGTAATAATTAATAATAATAATAATTCCAGTATTTATAATGCGCTTATCTTATAATAATTATAACTCTAAGCGCGCACTCACAACTCACGCACGCATGCACACGCTTTTGACAATGACTCACGTACCACAAATACATTACAACAGTCAGCTTAGGGTGGGTGAGGCTAGCGCTGGCAGAATTGTCAGTACTCAAACCAAGGGGAATCACAGCGCTGGACAGACAACAGTTAGATCCCCTGCCCCCGCCTATCAGGCACCCAATCGCCAGCCCACAGAGAAATACGCAGGTATAGAATAAGACAATCATTTCCATTCCTAATAAGAATGGATCAGGTCTCTTATATAACCCATGTCTTTCTCCGGAACTTAGGAAGTAGGCAGGAGAAACATACATACACAAACATGAAGGTGCGCTACTATATGTGGTCGGGTAAATACCCTGATTTCCCACAGTAGATGCACAGAACATTACAACAATTATATAAGAGACCTGATCCATTCTTATTAGGAATGGAAATGATTGTCTTATTCTATACCTGCGTATTTCTCTGTGGGCTGGCGATTGGGTGCCTGATAGGCGGGGGCAGGGGATCTAACTGTTGTCTGTCCAGCGCTGTGATTCCCCTTGGTTTGAGTACTAGCTTAGGGTGGGGAGCGCTCATAGCGTTATAGTGCCAGAAAAATCTTGAAACAGGTGAGTTTTGAGGGCGGACTGGAAGGAGGAGGGAGAGTGTTTCAGTCACAGCTACAGCCACCGAGATGGTTGTCCTTAATGACAGGTCATCTCTGACAACAAGGGTCGTGCGAAGCAGGTTCCACTGTAGCTCAAACTACAAGTATGTACAGTAAGCTTGTAATTTGCAGGCAAACTGTAAATAACATGCACAGAGCCTGTGCTAAGAGGGAAAAGTAAGCCAGTTGCAGAGGTCGTTTGGAAACCAGAAGTATGTCAAAATTTGCACGTGTTTGACACGAACAGTAGATTAACCCCTTCCCTGTCAACGTATACGAGGAACTATGTCTCTTTTTCCTGAGCAGTGACGGGTTAACACTGTCGAAAAATTATGCTTGTTTGTCTGCACTTTAAATCCAATGTAAGCATCAAACATTTTGACCTACTTCTGATCTGCGGAAACAGTCTATGGGGGTGGGGGGCGGGGAGGGGGGGTGAGGGGGGGGGGGGGTTGGTGGTCTGATTGAGTCAAGCAATTTATCAAAGCCCCATACATTTCCCTGGAAGAAACTGTTTGAAAGGGTTAGGCAGGTGAAAACACAAAAGTAGGTCCAGCCCCAACACAAATGTGTGCCGGTCTATGATTCTGACCTTACGGCCTTGTGCCGTGAGGTCGAAAATCACAGACCAACACACAGACACAGCAAGCGTTGAACTCCTCACCTTGTTTGGCCAGCAAAGTGACAGCGTTGCATCCTTGATCCAAAGGATGAATGACAATATTCACAAAGTTGAACTGACCCTGAAGCAAAGCAACACGGTATCGCTGATGACCAATAAACAATCAGAATTTCGTTTTTAACTCATTCAGCCCGACGGCCGTATTTCCCAAATTTTGGGAGGCGTCATCTAACGACTATGCACCAGATGCAGGAGATTGATCGACCATGATAATTCAAGGGCAGTGCCAGATTAGCTTGGCGCCCACAGGAGCCAAACTAATCTGGCACTGCCCTTGAATTATCATGGTCGACCCATCTCCTGCTGTAGTGTGTCAGGGCTGATTGGGTTAAATGTATCACAAGGGTTGTTTCTGAAGATGGAAAAAACACTTGTTCCTAGAAATATGTATATTCGACGAAAAAAGGAACATGGATACAAAGTGGTCTCAGCAAGAACATAGACCCTTATGAGCCCCTGCCACATGCATCCTATTTCCGACGGGTTCATATCCTAACCCAGTGGTGTACCGAGAGTGGAGGCTGACGTTGTCACTCCGCCTTGTGGGGCTACGGCGCCGAACCTGAGTACCGTTGCGAGTGTCGCGGCGCGCCTCGTTTAGTCAGGTCGGGTCGTCCTGTTTAAATATTCCTAACTTGTTTAAGCAAGTTTTGTTCGCATAAAATCTTGTAAAGAACGTCATACATTGTGATCTTTATTTCATCTCCTTGTATTGACTGTATTGTGAGAGGAGCTCTGTCACAGTAACATTTTGAGTTATTGTATTATGTAAAAGTAGCTCGTGTTGCGGAGGACCTTATCGCGGAAGCAAGAGCGTCGAGTTGAGCTGTGCTTAACGGTTGTGCTTCCGGCGAGAAGGTCCCGTGACGTGAAATATATTATTCAACTTTCAGTTATACTAAGGACATTTGCTCCATTTGCATATGTGATATTGTTTAGCTTCCATTTGCATATGCGATATTGTTTAGTCTCCATTTGTATATGTGATATTGGTTATTCTGAAACGTTGCTAGTTAAAGGAGCATTGTGTATTCTGAGACGTGCTAGTCAAAAGAGCCTTTTGCTGTTAGTGCCTAGTTTGCTAGAGCGTTAGTTTAGTTCGAACTTGTTGTTCGTGATCCCACTGGGGAGATATAGTAGCGTACGGATTGTATTAATTTTTTCTCGATCTTTATTTGAGTTAGTAAGCAAGCGTATTTGGTTCATATAGTTGATATTGTGCTATTTGAACTATTGTATTGCTTAAGGAGTCACGTGCTGTGATAGAGACTCGGCGGAAGCAAAGGCGTTGGTCTTAACTGGCGTCAGCGCTTGACACTTGTGCTTCCGGCGGGGTCTAGTGGCGTATGGTTTAAGCCTTTCAGCCTGTTTTCTTTTATATTATTAGTAAGGATAGTAGTTTATATATATATATTGTTCATTTGTATTTTATTAGGGATATTTAATTATTATATATTTTGTTGTTATTTTGTATTGTGTATAGATATTCGGGGTGAGGGGTTCGGACATGTGCGAGTGTGAATGTGAGGTGTGAATGCGTGGCTGTGTGAGAATAGTTGGTTATTGTTAGGGTTTTATTTAATAAATGTCGTCGTCATTGTTCCTCTGGCGTTTGTGTTAGGTTTGTGTTAGTGTGGGTTGGGCAAGTCTCGAGTGGCAGCACTCATAGTTCGCACCCCACTGCAGGGGCTCATGAGGATCTATACCTCTTGCAGTTGGGTGGAGTTCAAATCAAAGATCCTCCTTACCCCAGGCCCCAAATTATTCTGGCACCACCCTACAACTAACACGGTCGATCTGTATCATGGTCGATACGTTTCTTTAGAAGTCAGCTTCCGAATCGGGGTTTGACAACCTTTAGGCCGAGCGTATCAAATGTACTTGACTTACAGAGAGAGTGCCGAGTTTGAAGTCCTCGCCGCTGTAGACAATGGTGACATAGTGCCGAATCGGGGTTTGACAACCTTTAGGCCGAGCGTATCAAATGTACTTGACTTACAGAGAGAGTGCCGAGTTTGAAGTCCTCGCCGCTGTCATTGTAGACAATGGTGACATAGTGCCGAATTGGGGTTTGACAACCTTTAGGCCGAGCGTATCAAATGTACTTGACTTACAGAGAGAGTGCCGAGTTTGAAGTCCTCGTCGCTGTCATTGTAGACAATGGTGACATAGTCGTTGCCGATGTGCATCTTCTTGTGGTTGAACTTGTGGTCCCCCCGCCTGTTGGGCATCAGGGTCGCAACGTGGAAGATGGCTGCAAGAACAGTGACAGAATAACGACTTTCACAGCCTGAGTCAACAGTCCTGGCAGCTGCATGCACAAGGGGGTTAATCTATTTAACTCCAAGACCACATTTCACAAATGTCACCCGACGATTATGTACCAGTTGCAGGAGATGGATCGACCATGATAATTTAAGGGCAGTGCCAGATTAGCTTGGCGCCTGACGGCGCCAAGCTAATCTACCCTTTAATTATCATGGTCGATCCATCTCCTGCTGTAGTGTGTTAGGGCTACATGGGTTAACGTGTCACACCTACCAAACCCCCAACACGACCGCTAACAGCAACCGCAACAATACCACCAACAACAAAAACTCCACTAACCTAGCATGGATTCATCCTGCCAGATGTACGTGAACTTTCCGTCTTCGGATCCCAGCCCCCCCAGGTAGATAGGATTATTTTCGATGTTCTTCAAACTCAGCATCTGACCCAGGCCCTGAACAAACTCCATGTATCGGCCAGACCCGTAACGGTTGCCAAGAATCGCAGTCTCATCTCGCACCTGAAATAATGAAGCACAAGTATGAGGTACACGTCTTGAAATCCCCAGATCTGAAGATTATATATCATTTCAGGAGACATACTGTATGGACCATTACAGTTCAAGGGTGGTGCCAGAATAGATTGGTGTCTTGACATGCCACGCCATCACCCTTCAGCCTTGAACTATACCGACAGGCAAAAGAAATGCAAAATCAGTGGAACCATAAAAAAATATTTTTTTTTCTAAAATGTATTTTTTTGAAAAATACTTACCGACGGCATTACTACTAGGAATACTTCGCTTAGCTTAACAATTTTAGCCCAAAAAACTCGCTGTGTACATTACCACAGGGGAGGCAATCACTAGGGGGTGTCGTTACCAGGACACCCGTGGTGGCCTCCCCTCCTTCCTATCCGATGGCGCACTCACCGTTTCCGGGCAGTCTCTGAGTCTTAGCTCGACTGTGGCAAGCGGGGAAGGTGGGAGGGACCTCTGAGTAATGTTTTCGGTAAGTATTTTTCCCAAAAATACATTTTAGAAATTTTTTTATTTATTTTCTCAAAATCATTACCGACGGCATTACTACTAGGAAGAATGGCGAATAGGAGGAGGGTGCCGCAGTTCCTGGGCCACCTGTCCCACGGCCAAGCGCCTCTGCGCGTAAATTGAGGGTCCCACCCTACGCGCCCACTCCCGACAATTTTAGCTAGGCGTTACCTACGGCGTCAGAGGCGCCTGGAGGGAGTGCTGCGCTGCTGATATGTCCCCCAGTAAGGCCAGGTTGTCGCGCTGGCTGGACAGATCTCATAGGTAGAAGCGGGCGAAGGTTGATTCGGCCCGCCAACCCACGGCTGCCACCATGTCGCTGACCGCACAGTTGCGGTCAAAGGCGATGCCAGTTGCCACTGCTCTGACTTCATGTGCCCTGATACGCAAGGTCTTGGTTTGTGCAGGGCGAGATCTTTGTATGCCTCCCGTATCACCCAGCGGAGCCAGGATCAGATCGCCTGTGCAGATATGTCTCATCTGCCCGGAGCCAAGGGCAGGAATAGGCGCAAGCGCCCTTGCAATAGTGGCTTAGTTCTGCGCAGGTAACTTTAAGCGCTTTGACGGGGTCCTGTAGGTGGGATTCCCCATCCTGTTCCGTTGTCCTGAGAGGACGGATGGACAAAACTTGGAGCACCGATGCTGGGAGGCTTTTCTTTGCCAGAACGTAAGGTCTGTGAAGAGCTGTATCGAGCCGTCTTCCTGTTAGGTTTTCCCTCAACGTCAGCGGACGCCAGCCGTCTTGCCGACGACGGTGCTCGATCCGGTCCGAGAGGTCTGTACCGGCGCTGGTCCGTGCTAGGTATCAATAAGTGGCTGCTACCCGGTAAATTCGTACGATGCTGAGGGGTCCGATCTGCTTGGGAACCCCTAGACGAACTCGGCCAAAATGGGGTTAGTCCGGTCTGTGGGGAGAGTTGCTCCGCTGCACATGAGGCCTGTAGTACTCTCCACTCTCCCTCGTGTCCGTACTGTCAGAGACTCCTCGAGTCGCTGCAATCGCATCCACTGTTGCACCCGAGAAGCCTCTTGGTGTGAGTGCTGACTGTCCATCTCCCATCTCCCAGCTCTGCGTCTGTACAAACAGTTGCTGCCAGGGTTGCGATCGTCTCGGACGCGGAGCTGAGGCAGGGGTTCACCGCGTGTCTCCAAAGGACTGTGATCCAGCTGAACGGTCATCAAAGTCCTAATCCCCATGCCATTCCTGGGCTTGTGGAGCCCCTATGTACCTGATCCAGCTGAACGGTCATCAAGTCCTAATCCCCATGCCATTCCTGGGCTTGTGGAGCCCCTATGTACCTGATCCAGCTGAACGGTCATCAAAGTCCTAATCCCCATGCTATTCCTGGGCTTGTGGAGCCCCTATGTACCTGATCCAGCTGAACGGTCATCAAAGTCCTAATCCCCATGCTATTCCTGGGCTTGTGGAGCCCCTATGTACCCGTCCTATAGGGAGGGAACGCGCTGCTGCATCTTAACCCATATCAGCCTGAGGCTAACAGTTTCAATTGTGCCCTGCCATACACAGGTTATACTATAGAAATAAGAAAATAGCCCACAGGCCTACTTGAAGGCTAGCCCGGATTAGCGTGAAGTCTAGCGCACCCATACCTTCCGTAGCGTCAGCCATTGCTTCCATCTGACGAGCACCAGCTGCACCGCCATCACGCCAGCCAGCGGATGTATCTGCCTGTGTGTTCACTCGTTGCTATCCCGCTGTTATCAGTCAGGCACTCCCTGCCTAGGCAGCAAAACTGGGTGCTGGTCCCACGTCGGACTTGCCTCCGAAGCCCCGGAATCCGCGTTGGCAGCGTTGCACCAGCCAGGAGTCCGGGTCCTCCCACGCTTCGCCATCTGGTCCAGAGGGCCAACCGTCCAAGTAGTTGCAAGCGCAGGGCCGAAGCTACTAGTAAGCATCAAAGCCAACACTAGATGTCACGTAGTCTCCGGGTCCGGGATCCGTCAGGGCCTACTGTAACCTGTCGGGCGTCAGGATCTCGGCTCACCTCTGTGGTCTCCTTCTAGGCAGGGCATCACCAAGTCGCGCTGTAGCCAAAGCTTCCCTCTCGCCACCGCTGATTGGAGCGAGTGGAGACAATCCTGCCAAGGTGACAAGGGATCCTGTGCCGTCGTCTTATCGTCCACCGAAGAATGTCCTCGCGTGGAGCCTTCCACCGCTGTGTTATCCCCAAAAGATGGGCAAGCGTGGAGCCTGTCACAACAGCAAGTCCCTTCATATCCCGTCGTCGCCGGCGATCTCCACCAAGGAGTAGGCTGTGAGGTGGTACGCCATCCTAAATGCTGTAACTAGCTCCGTGCGTGTCCCGCTCCGACAGACCGAGGATGCAAAGTCCCAGATGTTTTCCAGCCACTTGCTACCGGAAGGCTTCACCCTCTCGATGAAACCCTGCGTCCGCTTGGGGGAAGCGAACCCCAGGCGCAGTCCTGACCACGCCTCGCTTCCGCTTCCTCGCGCCCGAGTCTGTAGTCTGTGGGGAGCCGCCGACAGCATCCACGCCTCCTTATCCACCACTGGCACAGTACCGCCCAGAAGAGACTCCACATCACTGCCGGTGGAAGTAGATGTTCATCCTCTCTGGTCATCGGGAGTCTTCAGAAGAACCTCTGTTGTCCGTCGCCGTCTTGCCGAGTGGTCGCCCAATGCCTCCGCTAGATCCCGAAGTCTGCAAGGGAGCGACTTGACGCACTGGGCCACTCAATGCATCGGTCATCGTTGCAGCTTTCCTCTCAGGGTGATGACGGCCAGCGGAATGACGCAACGAACCCAGACGCTTCGTCCAAAGAGCAGCGAATCTGCGATGTGTTGGAGCGCACCGACCGTCTGCTAGGCGTGTCCGTTGTCTACCCCCACTCCGAACCACGTCCTCCGGATGTAGACTTAGCGCCTCCTCGACCTTCAGTTCTGGATGTAGGCCACCCCTGTCGAGCTGTCGGAGATTACGCTTACTCCTGCCCCAAGATACGCTGCTCCCACCCAGAGAGAGTGCGAGTCACACTGCTTTCACTCCAGCCTGTAGAAGTGTTAGACGGCTTGATCCTTTGTCCATTACAAGGATCCTGACTCATGAGACGCTGCTTCCCACGGAGAGAGCGCAAGCCGCCCTGCTTCATCTGCGACATGTTGAGGTATTTGAAGGCTTGATCTCTCGTCCAACGGCGAGGATATCTTGACCTGTGTGCCGCTGCTTCCCGGCGAGAACGAGAAGCACACTGCTTCCAATTCCAGCCTGTTGATGTGTTTTCCACTTGATCCCTCGTCCCCTACGAGGATCCTGACCCGCGAGATGCTGCTCCCACTCGGAAGAGAGCGGGACCCACTGTGTTGCTGCGTTAACGCTCGTTCCATAATCCAACAGGCTGAGGTCGAGTGTCGAAAGTGAGGGCGATTCCGTCTTGTCGCTGCCATCTCCGTGATCCCGGCGCCGGTGTCGAGGCTGTCGTTCTCCCGAGGAAATCGGCCCTTAAAGCTCTGGTCTGAAGAACGGCCGCTCTTGCCGGGCGCCTCTGATGCTCGGCATCACCGAGAGATCCCACGCTGCGCCGTACCTGCGCTTGTCCGCTGGTCGGAGAGGCGAAGAAGGAAGAAGGAGTTCCCAGGCAATAGCGTCCTGTAGCGTCCTTCTTCCCGCTGCTGCGGTCGTCCGACCGAACATGTAGGTTTCCTCCCCGCGTAACGCAGGTCCATGGCCACTGTGAGATCCTCTCTACCTCCAAGGGTGGAATGTGGGTGTGTGGTTGCACCACCTCTCATCGACTGCTGACCGAGTTAGTTCTTCCTGTCACGTAACGGATGTGACATGTTGTTTTATTTTTTTCGCCAAGTCGTTTTTTTGTTAATAAATGTAGATCGCCGAATTCTGTACATAGCCTTAGTTTAGGGAAGTTAATAAACGTAGTGTGAGCGTAATCGTAAAGCCCGTGCAGCAAGCTTAACAGTGAGCGATTACAGCGGTTGCACGCTTTAGCCAAGTAGCTTTAAACCGAACAGTGTTCAGGAGCAAAGTTAACCTGCGAGGTAGCAGTAGGATATTAGTCAGTCAGCGGAGTTAGCCAGCGAAGTGAGAGTCTGGGTCAGGGTGCGGCCTCGTTTGGAGCCCTTGACAAGCTGTGTGAGGGTTCTTTTACCCTCCCTGCAAGACCACGGCCAGTGTTCCTGGGTGTGGGTGTCCCGAGAGACTTGCGACCACGGCTGCTACTCACCAGAAGACCCCTCCGGTTCGTCTTCGTCTTGTTTGTCTCGTCCTGCCGGAGGACTCACCAGTGACAGGTATTTATTCATGCCATGTTCCTCAGTTAGCTGCTGTGCTCTCGGGTGTGTGAATGTGTACATAGGGGCGGAAGGGTATGTTCTTCTAGTTTTTTAGTGATGTTTTAATTGAGTCTTTAACCATGTTTTTTAGGTTGGGTTGTAATGTGGTGGGTGTCGGATTTAGTTTATGTTCGGCTGTCGCCGAGTGAATATATTTAAAGGGCCATGTTGTAAAATGAATTAAAGTGGGTATCCTTTCAAATATATTGGTATTAAGTCCTAGATGTAATGTAATAAGATTGTCACGTTGGGTGGTTGCTGGTGATTATTTTATATCTTTGTATGTACATCTGGATATTTTGATAATGTTGGTTTTAGCAGTGGCAATGTTATTATACAAAAGTGGTTGTGCTAGCTTAATGCTAGTGTAATAGAATAGTGCAGACCTGGTGAATGTTGAATGTACATAGGAAGCTTTCATATCCATGATTGTATATTTAATATGGCCAAGGCAGGTATTAGGGTGAGACGAGACACAACTCACGTGGTTTGTGAGTAGGTGCGTGTCAAATAGGCCAGAATTAACTGTGTTGGCACTTTGACTGACAATGCGCCCTTTTCCAGTGCACTGGCTTCGATCACTGGCTTCGATCATTGGCTTCGATCATTGGCTTCGAAGATTTTGTTCTTCGATCTCATCATCCACGACCAACGGTGACGCATCATCGGGAGTCGGAACGCCTTCGCTAGCCGGTCCTGTTGGACAAGTACGTTGGGCTACAGCAGGCTGATTCTACGTTCTGAGCGTCGGTCACCGGCGTGCGTGGGCAAGCGCGGCTACGGTGCTCTGTGGTGCAGGGGTAGTACTCGTACGTTATGAGCCACCCTGTCTAGTGTGGGACAGAGGACACTGTACAGAGACAAAGTTACCCGCCTTGTATAGCCGTTGGCCATATTAGTCATTTTCGTCTGTTAGTCATATTCACATATTAGTCATTTTCGTCTGTTAGTCATATTCACATGTTAGTCATTTTCGTCTGTTAGTCATATTCACCTGTTAGTCATTTTCGTCTGTTAGTCATATTCACCTGTTAGTCATTTTCGTCTGTTAGTCATATTCACCTGTTAGTCATATTCACCTGTTAGTCATTTTCACTTGTTAGTCATTTTTTATATGTTAATCTTTTTTAAGTGTTAATACGTTATGAGTGCATGTGTGGGTATGTGTGAGTGTGTGGGGCGTTAGTGGGTTGGGGTGGGAGTTAGAGTAAGGGTAGGTAATAAAGGATTTGTTTGTTGTTTATCACTGGCGTTGCGTTATTTATTTAGAGTGGGTGGGTTTTCTCGAGTGTCTGCACTCATATTGTCCACGGCGCCCTGACTCCGTCAGGCGTGTCGTGACACTTCCCAATAGGGCTTCGGTCATGGGGGATCCGCCCTGTGCGTTAGATCTCGTCTGTGGCTCCACTCTTCAACTCGGGGACCCTAAAACCTGTGTCATCTCCATGTGCCTATGGCGTGGAGGAGGTGTCCTGGTGGTTCACTCGCGACGGGAATGCACCTCCCGTCGGCTGGTTTTAATGACCGAATGTCCGACCTCCCATGGACAGCTTTGGCCAACCAAATTCTGTCTTTACTTCCCTTCTCGTCTCAGCCGTTCTCTCAAATCCGGGCCCTCAAAGCGGAGGGGTGGAGGTGTAGAGTTCACTCTGTGTCTCTCATTCCTGTCCCTGTCTGAGAGGTGCGTTGTAGACGCGGCCTGGTGACGGCGCTGGTCCGGCCTAAGGCTGGCGGGCACTCTCCTCTCAGAGGGGGGGTCCCCCGCTTGGGCTCTCTCTCTCTCCATCTTTCACCTATGGGGTGAAAATCTCGCCCAATCTCTCTACTGCGGAGGGACCGAGCTCCAATGCCGACACGTGCCTAGGGGAAGTACCCCATCGTTGGCGGTTGAGCATATCCGGGGCCTCTACGAGGCGGGGTGGAGCTCTTGGTGCCCGGGCTTGGATGGGGGGCATGCCCCGATCCGAATGTTAGACTCAATCATCCGCTGAAGGCGGGAATTCCCGAGGCACCGGAGGGGATAGAAGACCCCTTTTATTCTCAATTCTGTATGATTCTGCCTTCCTGTAGCGCCTTCCTCAACTTCAGCTGTGAGATCAGCGCCGGTTACTCCCTCCGGTAAACGCCCACAGCTGTGACCATCTTTCTTCCTCCCAAGTCCCACATCAACGGCGCGTCCGGCCGGAGGAGCCGCCCGACCAGGGTAGGCAGACCCATGGCCCTCGCTCGGTCATTGGAAGGCGCCATACTTGGTGCATATCCGTACCTGAGTACTGTAACAAAGGACAGAACAAAAAAAAACAACGGGGTCGTCCATGGCGCAGCGGTTAAGGCGCCTGCCACCAATGCTAAAGGTGCACTCTAGTATCAGTTTTAAATATAAAACAATTTGAACTTCTAAAAATTTCAGTAGCTTGCTTGAGCTTGCCCTTAGCACCATGTGAATGCTCAGTGTTTATGTACAGTGTATAAATGAATGCGCGTGATCATGTGAGCGTGCTTGACGGGTTCAGTTCGCGGCGGCGCTTTGAGCCGATTCAATTGGGTAAAGGGCCTATCTAATGCGCTAATTCAATAATTTATCTAAACCAAGTGAAAGCGGGGAACCTCCAAGAAGAACCGCGCTCCCAGTCGGCTTGCCGAACATCACGGACCGGTCACCGCTGCTGCCCGGTCGAAACCGGTTATAGGCAGTCACCACTACTTTACCTCACCATTGCCAACCAGTAATTCCACAGAAAACCAAAACCACGTAATCCATAGACCACATAGGTAATCCAAGGACAACACAAAGTACAAATCCACCGTCCACGAAGTCCCAACACATAAATCCAAAAGTCCACAGTACACAACGGTAATCCACCTAACTCAAGCCGGAGCACGAAGTGCACACGGCCTGTCCTGAGCAGCTAAGCGAAGAGACTGCCGAGAAACGGTGAGTGCGCCACCGGATAGGACGGAGGGGAGGCCACCATGGGTGTCCAGGTAACGACACCCCTAGTGATTGCCTCCCCTGTGGTAAATAACACAGCGAGTTTTTTGGGCTAAAATTGTTAAGCTAAGCGAAGTATTCCTAGTAGTAATGCCGTCGGTAATGATTTTGAGAAAATAAATACTGTAGTGTTTCTGATGATGTCGCAATTCTTTTGCTGGTCAGTATATTACAGTCACTCCTTATCTTGTTTTGTGTGCGGGCTGAATGTGTTCCCTCCTCTCATGTTATGAACCATATCACCACTATCTTTGTAAGCATATGCGCTGAAAGCTCACCTGTCCTGGGCCGACGTATATCACACCAATCTTGTGAGCCTCATAGGGCAACTGTTTGTCCAGCACCCTCAGTGATCGCTCATTTCGCTGTACAAAGCAAAATACATAACACCAATTCACATCTATAAAAAGATTGGTTGGTAGTACATTGCTTAACGTCCCGTCAGCAACAAGACTTTCTCAGGATGTGCCTGCACTGCTTGTGAAAAAAACCCAAAACAGAATATTGAATGTATGTCGCCAGCCGGTCTAATACGCTAAATAAACCTAAGACCATTTAGCAACACGTGTCGAATATCAAGAGCTGCAGACAGTGCAGACAGTAGGGAGAGTTTAAAAAGGAAAATACAGGTGAATGGACCAAGGGTAGACAGAAACACATGCTGACCATGGTGACCCTGGGAACTAAAAAGTAGTTAACCCCACCCAAGTCCCCCAGGGCAGACCTGGGTGGGGGCTCTATAAAAAGAGAGAAGAAGAAAATGTATATATATATGCATACCATTAACCCCTTCACTGCTGAGGAAAAAGTGAACACGGTCCCCAACTGCAAGAGGCATAGATCCTCATGAGCCCCCACGACTGCGGGGGCTCATGAGGATCTATTCCTCTTGCTGAGACCAATTTGTATCCGTGTTCCTTGGACGGTGTTGGCTTTGGGTCACTGAATGAACCAAGGTTTCAGAAACAGAAATGTAGGTACAGCGGCAGGGAAGGGGTTAGCAACATATGATGAGAAGACTTACAAGGGTCACCATACCACTCCCACCAGCCCACATTCTTGTGTAACAAGACGGGCAAAGCCCTTATCGCCCATGTGTATTGACCGATCCTCGCGCTGGGACCATACGGCGTTGAGGCGCGTCCCCTGGGTGGTGGATAGGGGGTCCCTCGTGAGAGGGGTGCACCAAATGAAATAAGGTGCCGTGAACCAACATGGTCTAAGGGAAGGTGACCCCGACAGAAAACCCCTGGTCCTCCTAGTAAGGGGGTTGGGCGTGGGGGTAGCTTCCCCACCCTGCAAAAAAGGAAATAGCTACAAAAACGCCGACGAAAAGACTAACAGTAATTCCTTTCCTGGAGGAGGAAGGTTCTTCTACTAGAAGACTTATGACGTCCTGTGGTGAAAGCCGGAAGTCTTCGAAAGCCACAGGACCGAGCCGCCTCTCTCTATCCAGGGATACAACCATGGGCACATGGAACGTCAAGACCATGTACCAGAGCGGCAAGGCCGCCCAGATAGCAGCGGAAATGCAAAAGTACAACCTTTCCCTGCTAGGCATCAGTGAAGCCAGATGGACGTAGTCTGGCCAGAAAAGGCTTTTAAGTGGGGAGATGATTCTGTATTCAGGTCATGAAGAGGAGAATGCCCCCCATACAGAAGGAGTAGCACTCATGCTGTCACCAGTGGCACAGAGAGCGCTGATGGGCTGGGAACCTCTTGGGCCAAGAATTATAACAGCAGCCTTTAGAACCAAGAAAAAGCTCAAGCTGAACGTCATCCAGTGTTATGCGCCCACCAATGACAGTGACGAGGAAGAGAAACAAGAGTTCTACGACCGACTCCAGAGTGCCGTGGACAAATGTGCGGAGTGAGACATCACCATCGTCATGTGCGATTTTAATGCCAAAATAGGGGAGGACAACACCGGATACGAAGAGGTGATGGGGAGACAGGGACTAGGCTCGGAGATGAGTGAGAACGGGGAGAGGTTTGTAGACTTTTGTGCTCTAAACCGACTTGTCATTGGAGGCAGCATCTTCCCACACAGAAGAATACACAAAGCAACTTGGGTCTCACCTGACCATACAACAGAGAACCAAATAGACCATATCTGCATTAGCAAGAAATTTAGAAGATCCCTTCAAGATGTTCGAGTGAGGAGGGGAGCAGATGTCGCCTCAGACCACCATCTGCTTACCTTAAGAATGAAGCTCAAGCTAAAGAAAAGCCGCACAGAGACAACAAGAAGACAGCGCTATAATGTAGGCCTCCTGAGAGAAACTGGAGTTAGAGAAGAGTTCAAACTGGTGCTGTCCAACCGGTTTCAAGCGCTACAGGAGCTAGTAAATGAAGAGGAGGCGGTCACCACAGAGCAGCAGTGGAAGGCAGTTAGAGAGGCGCTGAACTCAACCTGCAAAGACACTGTAGGGTTTAGGAAACACCACCACAAGGACTGGCTGACGGCACATACCTTGAAGAAGATAGAAGCGAGGAAGCAGAAGAAAGCAGCGGTCAACAACAGTCGCACGAGAGCAGCCAAAGTAAGGGCACAGGGGGAATACTCGGAAGCCAACCGCGAGGTGAAGAGGAGTATCAGGGCAGACAAGAGGGCCTACACAGACAGCCTGGCAGCAGAGGCAGAAAAGGCAGCAGGCAGCGGCAACATGAAACAGCTCTACGACATTACCAGAAGATTGTCGGGTAAGTATGGCCATACAGAAAGACCAGTAAAAGACAAAGAAGGCAAGCCTATTGCAGACAGAGCAGACCAACTCGACAGATGGGCCGAGTATTTTGAAGAGTTACTGAACAGACCTAGCCCACCCGACCCCCCCCCGACATCCAGCCGGCAGAGACCGACCTACCCATCAGCTGTGACAGACCCAGCCGGGAAGAGATCAGAAAAGCAGTGGCATTTTTGAAGAATGGCAAAGCAGCAGGGCCAGATGGCATCCCAGCGGAGTCTCTGAAAGCAGACCTAGAGACAACAGTTGAGATGCTGTACCCACTGTTTGGAAAGATCTGGGAAGAGGAGGTGATGCCAGCTGACTGGAAGGAGGGGTACCTAATCAAGCTTCCCAAGAAAGGCGACCTCAGCAAGTGTTCCAACTACAGAGGAATCACCTTGCTGTCAGTTAGTTAGTTATTTGGGTTTAACGCCGAGCAGGCGACTAAGGCCATCTCACGGCGGGATGGGTAAAAATCTGGTCAGCCAGACTAAAAGCAAGGTCTTAAGACAAGATGTAAATATAGATTAAAAATCTCAGGCTAAAATGTCGCACATGTCTGGAAAAGAAACGTCTACAGACTCTCAAAAAGGGCAAATAAAAAAATTCACATAGTCTATGAATGCTCAGATCTTGTTAAAAATATTGCATTCTCTCAAAAAATTGAAGATTTTGTCCGGGGGAACATCCCGGAACAAAACCTTCAAGGAGTCTGCTGTGAAGTGTTTATATCTGGTGTCAATTAGGTCAGCACAATACAGCAAAAAGTGTCGAACAGAAAACTGCTCATCACAGGCAAAACACCATGGACGCTCATCCTGTTTAAGTAAGTAAGAGTGCGTAACATATGTGTGCCCGATGTGGAGCCGAGCAAGGACAGTCTCCTCACGGCGGCTGCCGCAGCGGAAAGGTAGACTGTCAGACAACTTAGGAAGAGCTTCATGAAGCTTGTTCCCTTCCTCTTTGTCCCACTCGGACTGCCACTCGCGGGCTATGTACGCACTAATAACAGGTTTAAAATCACTATAGACAGTCTGTGTGTCAGGGACAGGGTCACTGCGGGCACTGTTGGCAGCAGAATCTGCGATTCTGTTGCCTTCGATGCCCACATGGCCTGGGACCCAAATAAAAATGATGTCATAATATTCCTTCATCAAGTCCGCGTAGAGCTCTCTAATCTGCACCAGCAGTGGATGGTCTGTTCCCGCGCCCTGAAGGGCCTGCAGGGCAGAAAGAGAGTCAGACAGAATCAGGAAGTTCCTTTCCTGAGACTGATAGGCATGCTTGAGTGCTAGCAGAATGGCCTGCAGTTCTGCACTAAATACAGAGGAATGGTCAGGGAGACGGAGCTTAAATGGGCGTCTAGGATGGCGAGAGGACACTGCAGCCGCAGCCACTCTTCCATCCTCAGACTTGGACCCATCCGTATAAAGACGACAATAGCCAGGAAAAATTGAAAGGAGTTCATTGAGGCTCTGTTGGTATATGGCTGGTGGAGTACAATCCTTCTTGTGGGCAGTCAAGTCCCTTGCTGTCAGTACCAGGAAAGGTCTTCAACAGGATCATCCTAGAGAGAATGAAGAGCTCCGTTGACCCCCAGCTGAGAGACCAGCAAGCAGGATTCAGGAAGAACCGATCATGTACAGACCAGATCGCCGCTCTCCGCATCATCGTGGAACAGTCTCTGGAGTGGAGCTCCCCGCTGTACGTCAACTTTGTGGATTATGAGAAAGCGTGGACCGAGAGACTCTGTGGAAACTCCTACGACACTACGGTGTACCCACAAAGCTCGTCCGCCTGATCAAGAGCAGCTATGATGGCATGACATGTCGCGTGATCCACGAAGGGCAGTTCACCAGAGAGCTCCAGGTCAGAACTGGTGTCAGGCAGGGGCGTCTGCTGTCTCCGTTCCTCTTCCTACTGGCCATAGACTGGGTCATGAAGATGACCACAGAGCACAGACGAAGTGGAATACAGTGGACACTGTGGACACAGCTTGACGACCTCGATTTTGCAGACGACTTGGCATTACTGTCCCACACTCATCAACAAATGCAGGACAAGACCACGAGGCTTGCTGACATCTCGTCCCAAGTGGGCCTCACCATTCACAAACAGAAAACAAAGACAATGAGGCTGAACGCAACCAGGGAAGAACCAGTCTTGCTTGCTGGCACCCCGTTGGAGGAGGTGGAGTCCTTCACCTATCTCGGGAGCATCATAGACAAAAAAGGCGGCACTGATGCAGATGTCAGAGCACGAATCGGTAAAGCCAGAGCAGCCTTTCTCCAGTTGAAAAAAGTGTGGAGTTCCAGAGAGCTGTCACAACACACCAAAGTCCGGATTTTCAACTCCAGTGTAAAAGCAGTTCTCCTATATGGAGCAGAGACATGGAGATTGACAAAAACCACAGTCAACAGAGTACAGACCTTCATGAACAGTTGCCTTAGAAGAATTTTGAAAATCCACTGGCCAGAGAAGATCAGCAACGTCAGACTCTGGGAGAGAACAGAGCAGATAACAGCAGAGAATGAAATTGGGCGAAGAAGATGGGGATGGATCGGTCACAGTCTGAGAAAGCCAGCTTCCAGTATCACTAGGCAGGCATTGTCATGGAACCCCCAGGGAAAGAGGAAAAGAGGTAGGCCGAGAAACTCCTGGCGTCGAGACCTCCAAGCAGACATCAAGAGACTGGGAACCACCTGGAGTAGAATCGAAGGAGAAGCACAGGACAGGAGTTGCTGGAGGTCTCTCGTCGACGGCCTATACCCGGGTAGGGGTGACAGGCGTAAGTAAGTAAGTAAGTATTGACCGATCCGCACGTCTGACAATAAGTAAAAGGTTGACTTCTGCACTAACAAAATCTGTTTTCTCAACATTTAATCAGTTTCCACACATCTGTGAAACCCCCGTGACCCTTGACCTTTGCGATGAGTCAACTAAATTAAGATACATAGGAAGGTTTTATCATCAGCTACCTTTATGCCAAATTTGATTGAAAAAGTTTGCAAAAATGTTCATAAGTACAATTATTGGCATTTTATACACATTTGTTGACCTCTTGTGACCCTTGACCTTTCCGAGGGTGTCATCAAAATTAGTATGCATAGATAGGTCTTACCATCAGGCATCTCTGTAGCAAGTTTGGGTTTGAAGTTGTGAATAGTAATTGAGAAAAAACATTTATTGTCAAAATATGGATTTTTTGTACCTATTTCATGCGCTCTTTTGACCCTTGACCTTTCCGAGGGGTCATCCAAATTAGTATGCATAGATAGTTCTTACCATCAGGTATCTCTGTAGCAAGTTTGGGTTTGAAGTTGTGAATAGTATTTGAGAAAAAACATCTTTTGTCCAAATATGTCTATTTTGGACCTATTTCTTGAGCTCTTGTGACCCTTGACCTTTCCGAGGGATCAACCAAATTAGTATGCATAGAAAGGTCTTACCATCAGATATCTTTATATCAAGTTTGGGTTTGAAGTTGTGAATAATATTTGAGAATTTTTTGTTGTTGTAAAAATATGATTTTGGACCTATTTCTTCAGCTTTTGTGACCCTTGACCTTTCCGAGGGATCAACCAAATTTGTGTGCGTATAAAGGTCTCACCATCAGGTATCTTTGTACCATGTTTGGGTTTGAAGTTGTGAATAGTATTTGAGAAAAAATAAATTATGTCCAAAAATAGCTATTTTTGATATATTTCCTGATTCCCTGTGACCTTGACTTTTGCGAGAGGTCACTGAAACTGGTATGTTTAGAAAGGTGATGCCACAAAGTATCCTTGGGCCAAGTTTGAAGACTGTAGTTTGAATAGCCTCTGAGAAAATGCCAAACCTTAAAGTTTACCGCGGATGACGGCGAACGGCGGACCACTGGCCCAGAACATAAGACTCACTTTTGCTTCGCACGTGAGTCAAAAATGCTTTATAGTATATAATACTACCCAAAAAGTGATCAAAACAATTGTGCAAAGTTCAACATTAGCTCCTTAACTCCTAGAAGGAAATGACTTTCATGAACAATGGACACTTCAGCTATGAATGAATCAATGAATCTTTATTTTTCAATGGTAAAGATATTAGCAAAGCCAGAGGCAATGCCATTCTTCAAATCTGCCGTTGCTACATCTACAGACAAACAAAGCAATTACATTACATTAATACATGTATATGACCGAAGACTATGGGTGTGGTGGGGCAGGGGGAGCAATGGCAAGTGGTGGGGGAGGGGGGAGCAATGGCAAGTGGTGGGGGAGGGGAGCAATGGCAAGTGGTGGGGGGGAGCAATGGCAAGTGGTGGGGAGGGGAGCAATGGCAAGTGGTGGGGGAGGGGAGCAATGGCAAGTGGTGGGGGAGGGGAGCAATGGCAAGTGGTGGGGAGGGGGAGCAATGGCAAATTGTGGGGGAGGGGGAGCAATGGCAAGTGGTGGGGGAGGGGGAGCAATGGCAAATGGTGGGGGAGGGGGAGCAATGGCAAGACAAGAGAAATGAACACCACCACAACTGTAACAACAAAACGCTGCGTACACAATCGTGCACATACTTGCATGCGCACATACCGATTCACACGTGAGCTACAGCACATGAACTGGAAATCCATCTGAAAACTCCTTTAGTGTCTAATATCAAAATTTCTTCACACTGAAAAACTTTGCAAAATGTATGCAAAGCAGTTTTTGGCAGTGGGGATGAATTAATGTAGCTCCGACACACTACACCTGGAGATGAATCAAGCACGATAATGCAAGGGCAGTGCCAGATTAGCTTGATGCGTAAGGCACCAAGCTAGTCTGGCACTACCCTTGAAATAGCATTGTCGATCCAGTTCCTGCAACTAGTACATAGTCTTTAGGCAACACCCCATCACCTCTGGCACCAAGCTAGTCTGGCACTACCCTTGAAATAGCATTGTCGATCCAGTTCCTGCAACTAGTACATAGTCTTTAGGCAACACCCCATCACCTCTGGCACCAAGCTAGTCTGGCACTACCCTTGAAATAGCATTGTCGATCCAGTTCCTGCAACTAGTACATAGTCTTTAGGTAACACCCCATCACCTCTGGCACCAAGCTAGTCTGGCACTACCCTTGAAATAGCATTGTCGATCCAGTTCCTGCAACTAGTACATAGTCTTTAGGTAACACCCCATCATGGAATTCAAGAGTAGTGCCAGACTAGCTTGGCACCTCTGGCGCCAAGCTAGTCTGGCACTACCCTTGAATTATCATGTAGCACCTGTAACTGGTACACTGTCTTTAGGTGACTACTAAACAATTTGGGAAACGATGCTGGGGTCAACAGTGCATGTGATCGTCCTGTCAACAGTGCATGTGATCGTACTGTCAACAGTGCTTGTGATCGTCCTGTCAGCGTGTGATCGTCCTGCCAACAGTGCGTGTGATCGTCCTGCCAACAGTGCGTGTGATCGTCCTGTCAACAGTGCGTGTGATCGTCCTGTCAACAGTGCATGTGATCGTACTGTCAACAGTGCATGTGATCGTCCTGTCAACAGTGCGTGTGATCGTCCTGTCAACAGTGCATGTGAGTGCGTGTGATCGTCCTGCCAACAGTGCGTGATCGTCCTGTCAACAGTGCATGTGATCGTCCTGTCAACAGTGTGTGTGATCGTACTGTCAACAGTGTGTGTGATCGTACTGTCAACAGTGCGTGTGATCGTCCTGTCAACAGTGCGTGTGGTCGTACTGTCAACAGTGTGTGTGATCGTACTGTCAACAGTGCATGTGATCGTACTGTCAACAGTGCATGCGATCGTCCTGTCAACAGTGCCGGTGGCAGCATGGGTGAAGAGGTAAGCACCAAAAGCATGTACGCTGTACTCTACCTCTGTGTTGGGCATGAGGATGGGGACGTCGGTCATGGAGGAGATGAGTGGGTGTGTGTGGTACAGCTGCAGGAACACCTGTGACGGCGACATCTTCCCCACTGCATCCTTCCCGGTGGCGCCCACCCTCGCCTCCGCCTCATGCTGCCGACAGGCCTCCGCGGGCGTCATGACCGAGATGGTGTGGCCGCGCTTCTTGAGCGTGCGAAGTTCAGGCAGCTCATCGTGTAATGAGGAAGATGAGGAGCTATCAGGGGAGGTGATGGAGGCGTGTCGGGGACTGTGATCAGCAGAAAGTCTTTGAGCGGCCAGAGTGGACTGTGGGGAGGTGGAACATCTAGGACCCTCACCGTGTTTCACTGCTAACCCTTCCAGCTGCTTGGTTTGAACATCGCTCGTAGAACGAGGTTTAACCCCTTGATGCAAGTAAACAGCGCCAGTGGCTGCATGCACATGGGGGTTAAAAGAGTCTCCACTGGTGTTTGTAGTTTGAAACACAGAAGTGTCATTTTCCTTTGTGGCCTTAAACTTTGAAGTATCTATATTTTCGGACACAGAAAAAACACCTTGATCATCTCTCTTCTGATCACCTCCCAGCTTGTACAGACTGTCTCTCTTGTGGGCCTCTTCCTGTATCTGCAGGTCATATTCGCGTAACTGGGCCTGTAGCTTGCTGCTGCTGCGCCCTTGCTCTTTCCTCACCATCTCTTGCGACTCCTCCAGACTGGCGAGGGGCGTCTGTTCTTGGTCTGACTCTGTGGCAGCCTCCGCTGTTTCCACCTGTTCCTCCGGCATGCCCTTCCCCATCTCTGTCGCATCAGTAACAGAACCTTTGCTTCGCCCACCCCCAAACTGATCCCTCTTAAGTCTCTCGTCTATCTCCCCCGCACCTCTGCCCTTCTCCAGTCCCTCGAAGTTGCCGGCTGCAGTCATGGCTCGTGACTCTGAACTGTCCACCCTGATCTTGACCTCATCATCGGGACTGCGACTTTTCTCCATGAGGCTGGCGATGACCTCTTTGGGCAACATGTCCTCATATGTGCTGGAGGAGAAACTGGTCGGTGATGACACCATCATTTCTAGTGTCGATGGTCTGCCTCCATCACCCTGCTGATACACAATAAAAGTCTCAATAATGATGTCTTAGAACAGACAAATACTGAGTTTGTAAACGCATGCTATTTTCACAAAGAAACAATGTCACATACCTGTTCATGGTCCTGACTACTGCTGTCTGTTCTTTCTCCTTCAGATGGACCTGAACCTGCATCAGAAAAGAACAAGAATGGCAAAGCGCTTATGCTCACGTGTATGACTGATCCAAAACCTTGATAAAACTAAAATTTCATCAAAAACTGGCATTTTTCACACGTCAACATTTTGTGACCCTTGACCTTCTCGAAAGGTTTTACCATCAGGTATCTCAGTACCAAGTTTGGGTTTGAAGTTGAATATAGTACACGTATTTGAGAAAAAACTAA
The DNA here is from genome assembly GCA_036245525.1 of Semisulcospira habei. Classification (NCBI taxonomy): domain Eukaryota; kingdom Metazoa; phylum Mollusca; class Gastropoda; family Semisulcospiridae; genus Semisulcospira; species Semisulcospira habei. Next base: position 7,385,484 of record BTPG01000008.1, on the reverse strand, counting down.
CTTTGTGAAAATATGGCAGTTTTTACCTATTCCTGAAATTTTTGTGACCCATGACCTTTCCAAGAGAGAATCCAAACTAGAATGCATAGAAAGGTCGTACCATCTGGTATCTCTGTACCAAGATTGGGCATGAAGTTGAAAAATTAATTTTTCTCTAAAATGTATTTTTTCGAAAAATACTTACCGATGCCATTACTTAAGTGGAACAACCTATAGCTAGCGTAATTTTAGCCCAAAAACTTACGATGTGTACCCTTAGAGCCAGGGGAGGCCACCAAGGGTACCGAGGTCTAGTACCCGGGTAGCCTCCCTTACCCCGCCGACAGGTGAGCGCCAGCTCACTACCAATCCAACCAGTTCTTTCATTTGACTGAGGAGCGGCTAGCGGGGCAGGTGGGAGGGTCATCCGAGTAATGGCATCGGTAAGTATTTTTCGAAAAAATACATTTTAGAGAAAAATTAATTTGTTTCTTCAAAAACATTACCGATGCCATTACTTAAGTGGAGAATGGCGAAGAGGAGGAGGGTGCCGCGTAACCCAGTAGCCAACCGAGCTAGCAAGACCCGTCCTCCTCGGCGCGCGCTCCTGAAAATTTTAGCTAAAGGTTTACCTACGGCACCGAGGGTGCCGGGAGGGAGTGTCGCGCCGCCGTAATGTCCCCCACCAGGGCCAGGTTGTCACGCTGGCCAGCCAGGTTACGTAGGTAGAACCGGGTGAAGGTAGACTCAGTCCGCCAGCCAACGGCCGCCACGATGTCTCGCACAGCGCAGTTGCGGTCGAAGGCGAGGCTTGCAGCCATGGCTCTGACCTCGTGGGCCCGGATGTGTAGTCGCTTGGCAGCGTCCGGGCAGAGGTCCTGGTAGGCGGAACGTATCACCCATCTTAGCCAGGAGGAGATCGTCTGGGCTGAGATATCTTGTCTACCTGGGGACAGAGGAAGAAAAAGGCGGGTGCGTCCCCGGCGGAGCGGCTTGGTACGGCGCAGGTACACTCGTAAGGCTCTCACCGGGTCCTGTTGTCTGACTTCTTTGCTCGGGTCGACCGGCTTCAGCGGTCGAATGGTGATCACCTGGGGGGCTGTCAACGGAGACTGGTTCTTGGCCAAAAAGGCCGGGTCCGTCAGCAGCTGCACGGATCCATCCGACCTGAATTGCAGGCAGGCGGGGAGCACGGAGAGCGCGTGCAGCTCACTCACTCTGGAGGCTGTGGCTAAGGCGAGAAGAAAGCAGGTCTTCTGCGTGAGGTCGGCCAGGCTTGCCAGGGGAAGCGGCTCGAAACGCTCAGTGTTCAGCCAGGTGAGTACCCAGGGAAGGTCCCAACGTGGGATCAGGGAGCGGAGGGCTGGCCGCTGAATGCCGAAGTGGTCCATGAGGTCAGCGAGGTCCTTACACTTGCCCGGGTCCGCTCGGCCGAGGTGCCGGTAAGTGTCGGCGATCATAGCAAGGTAGCCCCTGATGGTGATCGGCGCCAAGTGCTGATCGGCGAAGAGCCAGAGGAAGAACTCAGCCAATTGGGGGGAAGTCAGAGCAGTAGGGGAGAGATGATGGAGGGCGCACCAGGCTCCTAGCACTCTCCACTTTCCCTCGTAGACTCGGAGGGTCGAGGATCTGCGGGCTGAAGCGATAGCTGCCACTGTCTCACGCGAGAAACCTCTAGCGGCGAGGGCTTGCCGCACAATCTCCAAGCGTGAAGTAGCAGTCGTTCGGGGCACGGATGGAAGAGCGGCTGCCGTGGCTGCTTGAGCATCGTGCGAGGGGTGGGAAGCCGCAGAGGGGGTCCCGTGGCGAGGTTCAGGAGGTCGGTGGTCCAAGACTTGGTCCAACAGAACGGCGCCACTAGCAAGAGGATCGTGTTGCATCCTTTCAGCTTGAGCAGGACCTTGGGTACTAGGACTGAGGGGGGGAAAGGCCGTCCCAGGGGATGGAGAGCGCATCGACCGCCCAGGCTAGAGGATCCGGTACAGGCGAGACAAACAGGGGGAGCTGGTGGTTCCACCTTGTCGCGAAGAGGTCGATAAGGGGGGTCTCCCACTGCGAGCACATCATCCGGAAAATGTCCGGGCGAAGCGTCCACTCGGTGTGGAGAAGCTGACCGCTCCTGGAGAGGGAGTCCGCGAGGACGTTCAGGTGTCCGGGAATGTGGCTCGCTCGGAGGGAAATGCCGCGATCTTCGCACCAGCGGAGAAGTCGGTAGAGAAGGATGCAGAGGGACGGGGAGCGGGTCCCGCCCTGCTTCTGAATGTAGGCCACCACAGTGGAGTTGTCGGAAAGGACGAGGAGCTCCTGATGTCCGACCGTCGTTTCCCACACGAGGAGGACTTGCCACACCGCCTGAAGCTCCAGCCAGTTGATGTGCTTGACCGCGAATTCCTGTGGCCAGGGGCCGGAGGCCGTGGCAAACGTCGGCAGAAGGTGAGCGCCCCAGCCGGAACGGCTGGCGTCTACGCACAGGGACAACTGCGGGGGTGGGGTAAGGAGCGGGACTCCGGTCGCGAGCCAGACAGGGTCTGCCCAGCGGCGAAGGTGTGGAAGGAGCATGGGGAGCACCGGAACGGGGGCCTCGATGTCGGAGGTCGCAGGACGCCAGTGAAGAAGCAGGTGAAGTTGGAGCGGGCGCGAGTAGTGGCGGCCAAGGGGGAGGAGATCCGCAGCCGCGCTCATCAGGCCTAAGAGTTGCAACCAAACTCTGGCGGAGACTGCAAGGGCCAGGTCCGCCAGCTTCAGGATCCGTGGTTCCGGTAGTCGCACTAAGTTGAGGTCCGTGAGGAACTCCTTGCCGAGGTGGACAAACCGGCGGGACGGGACGAGATCCGACTTGCCTAGGTTGACGATGAAGCCGAGGCTGTCGAGGAGGGCCCGCAGGGCATCTCGATCTGTCTCCAGGGCGGAAGCCGACTGGTTGCGTAAGAGCAGATCGTCGAGGTAGTTCGAAGAAGGACTCGCTGAAGTCTGCCTGGCCTTGGCGACGACGCCATCCATGATCCTGGTGAACACCCATGGGCTGAGGTTGAGACCGAAGGGCAGGGCGCGGAACTGAAAAACGACGCCGTCGAAGGCGAAGCGAAGAAAGCGTCTGGACACCGGGTGTACTGGAACATGCAGGTAAGCGTCCGCGAGATCCAGGCTTACGGCGAAGTCCATGGGCCGAACCGCGGCGCGCAGAGCTCTGGCAGTTTCCATGCGGAAGCGCGGAGCCGTGATGAACGCGTTCAGCGCCGAGAGGTCGATGATGGGACGCCACCTGTTGCCGGGTTTGGGGACGAGGAAGAGGCGACTGTAAAAACCGGGAGAGTCGTGACACTCCACCACCTCCGTGGCGTTCTTTCGCCGCAGAGCGGAGATCTCCTCGCGAAGCGCCGCAGCCTTGGAGACATCCGAAGGAGCGGCCGTCCAGACGGGGGAGCGGCGCAGAGGCGGGGGGGTCCGAAAGGAGAGCATGAGGCCCTCGGAGACGGTGGAGAAGATCCACGGGTCGTCGGGAAACAGCGACCGCCAGACGTCGCTGTACAGGGCCAGCCTCCCGCCGACTGGAGACCCGGAAGCGGTCGGCGGGGGGGCAGGAGGGAGACAGTCACCGGGCCCGACCCCGCGCTGGGCGGCGGGCGGGCTTGGGCCAGGCCGGGGGCTGGGTCGGGGGGGGGGGGGGGGGGGGGGCAGCGCGGCGGGCAGCGGGGCGACGAAGGGGGGGGGCGGCGACGTTGCGGGCGCTGGGCCTGGGCGGGTTTGGAGGACCGCAGGGCGCGACCCAAAGCCTTGCGGGCTGCTTGAAAGCGGGCGGAGGAGGCGCGGGAAGGCCAAAGGTCCTTATTAGCATCCTTCACCGACTGCCATGTAGGGCCGAAGAGAAGGGGATCCCCGAGCGGAGCTTGACGCAGCTGTCTCCGCAGGTCCTGTGGAATGTCGGGGCAGACGGAAAGCACAGCATCTCGGCGGAGCAAATCGCAGTTCGCGGCAGCGGCCATGGAGTTGACTGACGCGTGATACGCAGCCCGGTTAGCGGCCGTAGCCAAGGCGAGGAGGTCCCCTACGAGCGGCAAAGCTGAGAGGTGTCCATGTCGTTCCAACAATCTGACAATCGCTTGCGTGGTCAGGTCGAGGAAACCCGCGCAGGAGAGGGCGTTGCGTATGAGAATCGCCGTCCGTTCCAGTCCGGGAGAGATGCAAAGGCGAGACGCACGCAGTCCACCAGCTTGCAGTTGGGCGGCCGGATCCACCGCGGGCAAGGAAGCAGCGAAGGCCTGAGAATGTCCGGCATACCAGGAGTGCTGAAAGGCGATATCCAAGTCAGCCGGCCAGCGAGCGTCGGTGAAGAAGAAGGGAGCATCCGAGCCTGAGCCCTGAAGAAGGAGCGCGGAGAAGGCGTCACGAAGGCCAAGAAATCCCGGTGGCTGAGGGAGGGACTTAAACTTCTTGGAGGGGCGATCCGCATCCACAAACGCCGAGATCTTCCTCTTGGGAGGTGGCGACGGGGGACAGGCGTCCGGAGGAAGACACGAGGCAACAAGACGCACGGCTACGTCCAGCGAAGCAAGAGTCTCTGTCCTGGTCGTCCGTAGAGAAGGCAACAAGGGAGCTGAAGGTGAGCGCAGAAGCGAGGAAGCCGAGCGGTCCAAGGAGCCAGAGTCCTCCAGGGCGATGCTGAGCACATCAACGGGCGAAGCAGGAGGTCGCCGCACAGGGGGGCGAGGAGCCGAGCGCCGCCACGAGGAGGAGCGCGAGCGAGGAGAGCGGCTGCGATGGCGCGAACGGGAGTGGTGAGACCGACGAGTGGAACGTCCGTGCGAAGCGGAGCGACGGCGATGCCGACGACAGGAAGGGGAGCGGGGCCGGCGGGAGGAGGGAAGCTGGGGAGGGAAGGGGGGAGAGGACGGCCGGCGGCGAGGAGACGGCCGGACGAACGAAGAAAACTCCCGACGGGAAGAGCGCCGCACGGACGAAGGCACCTCTCCAGGGGGAGGAGAAGGACGACGAGAGTGGCGAGAAGTCCGGGAACCCGAAGCCACAGAAGAAGAGGGGCGCGACGAACGCTCCAGGTGGGAAGGCTGAGAAGCAGACGAAGGGCTCCGTGTCCGAGGCCGAGAAGAGGCAGTCCGAGACGGAGGGCATGGAAGAGGGCTGCAACGCGACCGGTCCTTCCTAGGGGCGGACTCCCGACGATCGAGGGCATGGGGACGAACCTCCGAGGTCGAAGGACGCAGCAGAGGGTCCAGCGACGGAGGAGCACGGTGTCCAACAACGTCGGTGGTCGTGTGAGGCTTGGGGTCCGCAAGGCGGGGCGAGCTAGCTCGCTGCGGACCTAGCTCGAGCGAGCTGGTGCGCAAGGGGGGAGAAAGGCATCCCCTAACGACGAGTGTTGGGGCTTGTTTGTTTTCCGCAGAGCGGGGCGAGCGGACTCGCTGCGGACCAGACTCGAGAGAGTGGGTGCGCAAGGGGGGAGCCTTTGACTGCCGTCCCCCAATGGCGACGTAGGTGCGTGTCGGGTCTTTCTTGGCCGGAGCATGCTTGCGGGTGCTGGAGGGCGGCGGTCTAGAGTTGTTACGCCGATAAAAACTCCACAGCTGGGCCCACTGTTCCTCCACCCAGAGAGCGCAGACATCACAGGTGCGGCTCGAGGAACAACCAGAACAGAGGAGGCAAACTGCATGCTCGTCCGACGGCCACTGGAAGTCGCCACATCTGGTGCAGGTGACGCGAGCACTGCAACATAAAGAGACACTACAAGGCGACTGGTCGAAGCGGCATTTCCACGAAACGAACGCGCACCGACACTTCCTACTACGTCCTCGCGCCGTCCCAAGTCCCTGTCTTTCCTTTTTTTTTTTTTTTTTTTTTTTAACTTGGGTCGAAAACATCAAGCAAAAAGGCAAACCGCCGACGCACGTCGCCAAGGGCGCGGGCGCTAGCAAAAAAAAAATCAAGACCTTACCTGGCCATGTCGCAGGGCTGGGAAGGAAAACACCTGAGGTGGAAGGAGAAGAAGCAGCGGCGCCCAGACACGGGGAGCCAGCCGAACAGGGACGGAAGTCCTGCAACGGGAACCGGCAGGCCGACGGCGAACACGACCAACGAGGCGGCAGAAGAACAGCCGAGAAGCGAGGCAAAGTCCGAGAGGCCACACACAACCGCAACAGTTCAACCGGTCTAGGGCAGAGCCCCCTCGCGCTGGGACCATACGGCGTTGAGGCGCGTCCCCTGGGTGGTGGATAGGGGGTCCCTTGTGAGAGGGGTGCACCGAATGAAATAAGGTGCCGTGAACCAACATGGTCTAAGGGAAGGTGACCCCGACAGAAAACCCCTGGTCCTCCTAGTAAGGGGGTTGGGCGTGGGGTTAGCTTCCCCACCCTGCAAAAAAGGAAATAGCTACAAAAACGCCGACGAAAAGACTAACAGTAATTCCTTTCCTGGAGGAGGAAGGTTCTTCTACTAGAAGACTTATGACGTCCTGTGGTGAAAGCCGGAAGTCTTCGGAAGCCACAGGACCGAGCCGCCTCTCTCTATCCAGGGATACAACCATGGGCACATGGAACGTCAAGACCATGTAGCCCCCGGGGAGGGAGGAGGGGAGGTGGGCCGAGAAACTCCTGGCGTCGAGACCTCCAAGCAGACATCAAGAGACTGGGAACCACCTGGAGTAGAATCGAAGGAGAAGCACAGGACAGGAGTTGCTGGAGGTCTCTCGTCGACGGCCTATACCCGGGTAGGGGTGACAGGCGTAAGTAAGTAAGTAAGGGCAGAGCCCCCCAGCAGCGCGAAGCCGGCACAATGCCTGAGCTGGCACTCTCGTGCACACAAGAACCGTCACTGCTAAGACAAGGCGCAGAGACTAACGTAGTCGAACTCTATCCTCTTCCAACGAAGGCTACACAGCAGAAGTCCGAAGATACACAGGCGAGGTAGCAAGCGCTAACCAAGCCTACCATACACAGCCAAGGAGGGCTAAGCAGACACGTCTGCACGCTTTAAGCTAAAGGAAAGAACTGGTTGGATTGGTAGTGAGCTGGCGCTCACCTGTCGGTGGGGTAAGGGAGGCTACCCGGGTACTAGACCTCGGTACCCTTGGTGGCCTCCCCTGGCTCTAAGGGTACACATATCGTAAGTTTTTGGGCTAAAATTACGCTAGCTATAGGTTGTTCCACTTAAGTAATGGCATCGGTAATGTTTTTGAAGAAACAATGGTACTTGAGTAAAATAATTTTTTGTGAAAATATGCCTTTTTTTAGACCTCTTGTGACCCTTGGATAACAGCAGAGAATGAAATTGGGCGAAGAAGATGGGGATGGATCGGTCACAGCCTGAGAAAGCCAGCTTCCAGAATCACTATGCAGGCATTGTCATGGAACCCCCAGGGAAAGAGGAAAAGAGGTAGGCCGAGAAACTCCTGGCGTCGAGACCTCCAAGCAGACATCAAGAGACTGGGAACCACCTGGAGTAGAATCGAAGGAGAAGCACAGGACAGGAGTTGCTGGAGGTCTCTTGTCGACGGCCTATACCCGGGTAGGGGTGACAGGCGTAAGTAAGTAAGTAAGTTGTGACCCTTGACCTTTCTGCAGGGTCATCAAAATCAGTACGTATAAAAGGTCTTACCATCAGGTATCTCTGTACTAAATTTGGGTTTGAAGTTGAAAATAGTATTTGGGAAAGAACAGTTTTTGTGAAAATATGGCAATTTTTGACCTATTTCTAGACACCCTGTGACCTTGACCTTTGAGGGAGGTCACTGAAATCGGTATGTTTAGAAAGGTCTTGCCACAAAGTACCATTGAGCCAAGTTTGAAGACTTGGGCTCGAATAGCCTCCGAGAAAATGCCAACGTTAAAGTTTACCACGGACGCTGGACAGACGAGCACTGGCCCATAACCTACTCACTTTTGCTGTCGAACGTGAGCCAAAATTGAACAATTATGATAAACAATGTATTAAAAAATGTATTTTTCTTTAAAATAAATTTTTTTGAAAAATACTTACCGATGGTATTACAACTAGGAAATGATTTCTTAGCTAGTCTAATTTTAGCCCAAAATTTGTTATGTACGACAATGGCGATGATGGCAGGCTAGGGGCGCCATAGCCCAGGCAGAAGCCCGCGAAACCTCCCTTCCGGTTCAACTGCGCATGCCGCCATGCGCCCAGCACTTCCTACTTCAGTCAGTTTCTTAGCGTAGAACAGCGGCAAGCGGGGCAGGGGGGAGGGACCTTCGCGTAATACCATCGGTAAGTATTTTTCCCAAAAATTTATTTTAAAGAAAAATACATTTGTTTTCTCAAAACACATTACCGATGGTATTACAACTAGGAATCCCAAAGAGGAGGTGGGTGCCGCTATAACGCCCCTATCTCCTGCCATCGAAGCTAGTAAAGCTCCCCTCCTCAAGCAAACTCCCTCTAATTTTAGCAAAGATACTTACGGCGCCTTGGGCGCCGGGAGGGAGTGTTGCGCTGCCTTGATGTCCCCCACCAGCGACAGGTTCTGGCACTGGCCGGAGAGGTCCCTCAGGTAGAAGCGTGTGAAGGTGTTCTCCGTTCTCCAGCCCACGGCCGCCACAATATCTTTTATAGCACAATTGCGGTCAAAAGCTAGGCTTGCAGCCATGGCTCTGATCTCGTGTGCCCTGATGTTCATGCGTCTAGCTGTCTCAGGGGCGAGGTCTTGGTAGGCCGATCGTATGACCCACCAAAACTAGGAGGATATCGTCTGGGCTGAGATGTCATTTCTACCTGGGGAAAGAGGAAGGAAAAGGTGGGTGCGCCCCCTGCGAAGCGGCTTGGTCCGGCGCAGGTACACACGCAAAGCTCGCACCCAGTCCTGCTGTCTGGACTCACGGGTGGAGCATGGTTCTCTTAGTGGCAGAATGGTGACCAGTTGAGGAGCAGCTAACGGGGATCTGGTCTTGGCTAGGAAGGCCGGGTCGGGCAGCAGTTGTACCGAACCGTCTGTCCGGAACTGTAAACAGGCGGGACGCGCCGAGAAGGCATGCAGCTCGCTAACTCTGGAAGCTGAGGCGAGGGCCAGAAGAAAGCAAGTCTTGCGTGTCATGTCCGGTAAACTTGCCAGCTGGATTGGCTCGAAGCGAGGCGAGTTGAGCCAGGTAAGCACCCAAGGTAGGTCCCACCGAGGCACCAGGGAACGTAGAGTAGGACGTTGCAGACCGAAGTGGGCCATAAGGTCGGCTAGGTCCTTGCAGGAACCAGGGTCCGGACGTCCCAGATGTCTGTACGTGTCCGAGATTGTGGCCAGGTAACCACGGATGGTGATGGGCGCTAACCGCTGGTCGTTGAACAGCCAGAGGAAGAAATCCGCCAGCTGAGGAACTGTCAGATCAATTGGGGAGAGGCTTCTGTCGTCACACCAGTCGCAGAGAACTCTCCACTTGCCTTCGTAGACTCGTCTGGTCGAGGATCTGCGGGCTGTAGCGATCGCGTCCACTGCCGCACCTAAGAGCCTCTAGCGGAGAGGGCTTGCCGGACAATCTCCAGGCATGGAGGAGGAGATGCTCTGGGCACGGGTGATACAGCGCCTGTCGAGGTTGCTTGAGCATCGTGCGCGGGGTGGGGAGCTGCAGCGGAGGGGCTGTGGCGAGATTCAGAAGGTCGGTCGTCCATGACTTGGTCCAGCAGAACGGAGCCACCAGGAAAAGGATCGCGTTGCACCCTCTGAGCTTGAGTAGGACCTTGGGGATGAGCACCGTCGGAGGGAAGGCGTAAGCTACCAGACCCTCCCACGAAATGGAGAGGGCATCCACTGCCCAGGCTAGGGGGTCCGGAATCGGAGAGACGAAGAGCAGAAGCTGTCGATTCCATCTGGTGGCAAAGAGGTCTATCATGGGAGACTCCCAGGTTGCGCTGATCATTCGAAAAAATTAATGTCTGGACCTAGCGACCACTCTGTATGGAGAAGCTGTCCGCGTCGGGAGAGGAAGTCTGCTAGGACATTCAGGTGACCGGGGATGTGACGTGCTCGGAGAGTGATGTCCCGATCCTCGCACCACTGCAGTACCTGGTACAGAAGGATGCAGAGGGAGGGAGAGCGGGTACCGCCTTGCTTCTGGATGTAGGCGACGACCGTGGAGTTGTCTGACAGGACCAGAAGTTCTCGATGTAGAAGATGAGGTTCCCAAGCCCGGAGAGCTTGCCAGACCGACTTCAGCTCCAACCAGTTGATGTGACGGGACAGCGACTCCTGGGGCCACCGACCGGAGGCAGTCTCGAACGACGGAAGGAGGTGGGCTCCCCAACCGGCGAGGCTCGCGTCGACGCAGAGGGAAAGGGTGGGGGGAGGCGAGAACAGCGGAACTCCCGTCACCAGCGCCAAAGGTGAGGAGGGAGCATAGCTGGGATCGGGATCTGGGACTCGAGGTCGGAGGTCGACGGCCGCCAGTGAAGGAGAAGATGCAACTGTAGCAGACGGGAGTAGAGATGCCCCAAAGGGATCAGATCTGCTGCAGCACTCATCAGACCCAAAAGTTGAAGCCACTGCCTGGCTGAGATCGACGACAACTGAGACACCTGCTGGGCTAGAGTCGCCAACTTCTGGATGTGGGGTTCAGGCAGCAGGACGATGTTGAGGTCGGTGCAGAACTCCATGCCTAGATGCACGAACCGGCGCGATGGAAAGAGATTGGACTTGCCGAAGTTGACCAGGAAGCCCAGCGTCTCGAGGAGCTGAAGCATGGCGTCTCGGTCTTCCTCCAAGGTGGACACGGCCTGATTCTTCAATAGCAGATCATCGAGGTAGTTGGACGTATGGCTCGCGGAAGTCCGGCGAGCTCTGGCTACTACGGCGTCCATGATGCGAGTGAAGACCCAAGGGCTGAGATTGAGGCCAAAGGGAAACGCCCGGAACTGGTAGACGACCCCTTCGAACGCGAACCGTAGATACCGTCTGGAGGCTGGGTGCATAGGCACGTGAAGATACGCATCCGAGAGGTCCAGGCTGACTGCGAAGTCCATAGGTTGCACCGCGGCACGCAGGGCCCGAGCTGTCTCCATGCGAAAGTGAGGAGCGACGATAAACTTGTTGAGCGCTGAGAGGTCGATAACAGGGCGCCACTTCCCGCCCGGCTTGGGTACCACGAAGAGCTGACTGTAGAAGGCTGGGGAGTCGTGTCGAATTACCTCCTCTGTGGCTGCCTTGCGAAGTAAGGAAGCTACCTCGGAGCGTAGCGCGTCTGCCTTGAGCTGATCTGCGGGAAGCGTGGTCCACACCAGGGAGCGTCGCAGCGGGGGCGGAGACCGAAAGGAGATCAGCAGACCTTCTGAAATGGTAGAGAGAATCCAAGGGTCGTCGGGTATCAGCGACCGCCAAGCAGCGCTGTGCAGGGCAAGCCTCCCGCCGACAGGAGACCATGAAGCGGTCGGCGGGGGCCGAAAGGAGTGACAGTCAGTGGGCCCTGCCCCGCCCAGGGTGACGGGCAGGCTTGGGCCAGGTCCTGGAGGGAGGCGCGGCGGCGGAGCCCGGGACAGGACGAGAGCGG
>BTPG01000008.1:7261201-7374003 GCA_036245525.1 Semisulcospira habei | reverse complement strand
AAGCAGGGCATCTCAGTCTTCTACCAAGGTGGACACGGCCTGGTTTCTCAACAGCAGGTCGTCGACGTAGTTCGACGTGGGGCTCGTGGACGTTCGTCGGCCTCTGGCTACCACTGCGTCCATGATGCGAGTGAAGATCCCAGGGCTGAGGTTGAGGCCGAAGGGAAGCGCGCGGAACTGGTAGAATACACCCTCGAACGTGAAGCGTAGATAACGTCTGGGTGCATGGGAACGAGAAGGTAAGCATCCGAGAGGTCCAGGCTGACTGCGAAGTCCATAGGCTGCACCGCGGCACGAAGGGCCCGAGCTGTCTCCATGTGGAAGGGCGGAGCGACGATAAACTTGTTGAGCGCCGACAGGTCGATAACAGGACGCCACTTGCCACCCGGCTCGGGTACTACGAAGAGCCGGCTGTAGAAGGCTGGGGAGTCGTGTCGAAACACCACCTCTGTGGCAGCCTTCCGAAGCAAGGCAGCAACCTCGCTGCGCAGGGCGTCTGCTTTGAGCTCGTCTGCCGGGACCAAGGTCCACACCGGAGAGCGTCACAAGGGGGGCGGAGATCGAAAGGAAATCAGGAGTCCGTCTGAGATGGTCGCGAGAATCCAAGGGTCATCCGGTACCAGCGACCACCACGCGGCGCGTGGAGTGCGAGCCTCCCGCTGACAGGGGACCCCAAAGCGGTCGGCGGGGGGCGAGGGGCGAGACAGTCAGTGGGCCCTGCCCTGCCCGGGGCAACGGGCAGGCTTGGGACAGGTCCTGGTAGCGGGGGCGGAGGCGGAGCCCCGGAGGGGACGGGCACGGGGGAAGGCCAGAGGTCTGGGAGGGAGACGTCCACCTCTGGTGTAGGGGCGGGTGGTGGGTCTGGACGCCGCAGGGCGCGACCCAGGGTCCTGCGGGTAGGCTGAAAGGAGGCTGGAACAGAGCGGCTGGGCCAGGTGTCCTTATTAGCTTCTTTTACCGCAAGCCATGTGGGACTGAAAAGAAGTTCTCCGCCGAGTGGTGCTTGACGAAGTTGAAGCTTCAGGTCATTAGGGAGCGGGCAGGAGCGGAGGAGGGCATCCCGACGCAAAAGGTCACAGTTTGAGGCCGCGGCCATGGCGTTGACACAGGAGTGGTAAGCGGCGCGCTTACCGGAGACGAAAAGGGCGAGCAAGTGTCCCAGCAGCGGCGTGAGGGACGGATGCCATGCATCCTCCACACGACGGACAATGGCTTGTGTCAGGAGGTCGAGGAATCCCGCTGAGGCTAGAGCGTTGCAGATGAGAGTCGCTGTCTGATCGACGCCGGGAAGGAGTATGCGACGTGCGGGAGTAGCTGCCAAGGACCAGGCGGGAGGGTCCGGTTTGGGCAGGGCGCAGGCGAAGTTCTGTGTGTGTCCCGCATACCAGGTCTGCCGAAAAAACATGTGCAAATCTGAAGGCCACTTGGTGTCCGTGAAGAACCCGGTGGGGTCCAAGAAGCCCTGCGCGAGGCGTGCGGAGAACGCGTCCCGTAGGTTGCCGAAGCCCGGAGGTTGGGGAAGAGACAAACATTTTGGAGTGTCGCTCAGCGTCAACGTAGGCCGCGGCCTTCTTCTTCAGTGGTGGGGAGGGAGGGCAGTCCTCCGCCAGAAGGCAAGCTGAGATGATACGTGCGGCCTCATCAAGGGCGTGGAGAGTCTCCAACCTGTGTCCAACCGAAGAAGGCTGCTGTTCCTGATCAGTCTCGTCAAGGTCGGGGTGAGAAGGGCTAGAAAGATAGGGGCTGTCTTCATGAAGCAGGGCCGAAACGAAACCGAGTCCTCAGGGGCCAGGCTGAGGGCGTCCTCCTCTACGCGCAGAGCGCGTGGGGGGGGGGGGGATCTTGTTTGATGCAGGAGAGAGCGGCAAGGATCCGTCACCGGTCGGGAAGAAGTTGAGGTCTTGGGAGGGGACCTTCCCGCCGGGGAGCGGTGCCGAACAGAGCGAACTGATGATGATTCCCGAGAAGAGTACCGGGACCGGCGTGAGGTACGACGTCAAGACCTGCTGTCCTGTGAGGTGCGGCTTTGGCGGGAGCGGAAACTCCTAGAACGGGAGCGTCGCCAAAAATGTTGTCTGACCGTGGAAGAAGAACGTCTAGAGTGGGTAGGTGAAGACAGGTGCGCTCAATGTGAGGGTAATCCCGATACCGGTGGACACGACCTGGAATGACGACCATCCAGAGGTGGGTCGTATCTGGAAGACGTCCAAGAGGGCCGGCTAGCACGAGCAGTGCAGGAAGTAGACCGTCGGCACGGTGACATGTCCCTCGCGTGCGATCGATGGCGAGAAGAGTGGCAGCGATCAGCTCGAAACCGGTGAGGGTCTCCGCGATGAAACGCTTCATCTCACATACTGTATCCTGAAGAGCGGGAGAGCGTCCTCTCCGGAGCGCTGACCTCTTGCGTTAGGAGTGCGCGGAGGAGGAGGCTCCACCTTCTTGGAAGCAGCAACCGTCGGGGCTGAGATAGCTACCGGTGCTGAAGCCTGTTCCTGTAAAAACTCGTGCCGACGAAGTCGGCGGAACCAGCCAGAGGCCACTAGGCGGGTCTGTGGGAGCTGCCGGCGATGGAGAACGGGCTCGCGACCGAAGTCGCGGCGTTGACTGTTCTGTCACCTGGTAAGAACCACTAGTCGGGTCTGTGGGGATTACCGGCGCGGCATCTGTGTGCCGAAAAGGGGGTCCGTCTCGATGCTTAGATCTCAGAGCTCGAGGATCTGCGACCGGACAGTGGCCACTAGGCGGGACTGTGGAAGCTGCCGGCGCAAGAGTACGGGCTCACGGCCTAAGCCGCAGTGTTGACAGTTCTGACACCAGGTAATAGCCACTAGTTGGGTCTGTAGGTCTTACCGGTGTTGGACCCCTTATCCGTGCTGGAGTCGGCTGTTCGCGGCGGTAAAAGCTCCATAGCTGAGTCCACTGCTCTTCCAGCCAGGGGGCGCAGACCAGGCATGGATGCGAGGAGGTACAGGCGGAACAGGGAAGGCAAATAGCATGTCTGTCCTCGGCCATTAGAATTGTCCATATCTTGTACAGGTGCGAACTTGCCAACTGTAAAACATAGCATACAATTGAAAGTCGAGCGAACGTGCCCCTGCAGGCATGCAATACGAACCGTAGAAACGAATGATGAAAGTTCACGGCGTATGCTCACGCGCGGCGCTCTACCCCTTCCCTGCAGCGTCGGACGGAAGCAGTGACCGAGATTTTACCTTGCCATAACGAGGAAGATGAGGGACGTAAAGGACGGGACAACCAGTGCACCCCGGCATAGCCCCGACAAAATGGCGTCCAAGACCGGTTCCCGTCAGTCCAAGGTCTGTGAACGGGGTAGCACGCAGCGACGACAGTCACAACTGGTCGGTGAAGTTAGAAACAGCACCGCGAGTCACAGGCAGCGTCCAAGCCTCCCTAGGTCCTCGAGGCTAGCAGAGGGCGAAGCAAGAGGGCACAAGCAGTGGCAGCCACCCAGGCCGGACCGGCCGATGAGTGAGTAAAGTTCACAAGGCGCTGTCACGTCCGGGAACCGGCACACCGAAAAGCTTGTAACCACACGAAAGCGTCCAAGCCAAAGCTCACAGAGAAGGAAACCCTCGAATCCACAAAGCCTTCACCGAAGAAGATACAGTCCGAAAACGTAGAGTGACACTGACGTACACAACCTACTCTGGACTAGCAAGGAAACTTACTGAGGTATTAAGCGCTGAGCGCATGCGTGGTTGAACCGGAAGGGAGGCTACCCGGGTTTCCGCCTAGGCTATGGCGCCCCTCACCTGCCATCATGACCATACTCGTACACAACAATTTTGGGCTAAAATTAGACTAGCTAAGAAACCATTCCGATTAGTAATACCATCGGTAATGTGTTTTGAGAAAACAAATCCATAAACGAAAAGTTAACCGTTTGGCTGTTAGTGGCACTTCCTGCAGGAATCACAGACCCAAAAATGATACTGACAGCTAGAGGGTTAACCCATTACATCCTGAGGCGGATTTGTTTTTCAAATTTGCTTATTGTCCTACGAAGGATATATTACAGATTAGGAGGTAGATCAGGCATTTTAGTTCAAGGGTGGTGCCAGAATAGCTTGGCGCCTGCTGCGCCAAGCTATTCTGGCACCACCCTTGAACTATCAAAGTCACGTTTATTTAAAGCAATGGAAAGGGTTAAGTCACTTACTGTCCTTGTTGTTTGAAAAGTGGATTTTTTAACGGTCATTATGCCCAGAACCTCTGGTAAAGTCTAACAGGTCTGTTTCAATATCTTGGCATTTAAGCTGCACCAACCCTGACAAAACTTCAGGCAAATAAAGACACATATGATAGTGAAGGTTCACTCACTGAGCAATATGGGGCCAAGGGTCTCGGGGTCAAAACTTGAGGACAGCGAGCTACCGGTCTGAACAGCCGCGTCTTCATGATTATGCTCAAATCCAAGGCCGATGTCATCGCGTGTCTGGCGATGTTCCTCTTCCCGCGAGAGATGTCGGCTGCAAAATGTCCCGGGAGCTGCGGATTCGACATCACTAATACTGCGGGTCAAAATGGCCGACCTGTGTCGCCGACGCTTCTCTTGTTTGGATTTCTCATCCTATAGAACAGTAAATTAAAAACAGAAAATTTAAAGCAATCAGTGTGCATCAATTGTCTGCAATAGGCGGAGAATTGTGGGGACTTTGCCTCTTGTTGTGTGGTAAAACACACACAATATGAATAAGCTGGTGCACACACACGAACATACACATGCAAGCGCTGTACCTAGGACTGTTGCAGGAGAGAAGAACACTAGCTACAACAACAAAACTGTTACTGCTGCGATTCTCCCTCCCCCTCGCCTACACCTCCCCATACCCAGCTACCCCCTCCCCCCCCCTCCCCCCCCCCCCCCCCCCCCCCCCACACACACACAGCCACAATAACGTTGACTGCTTCAGGAAATTAGAACATGATTTCACCGACCATTCTCAGCAAACAAAAGACCCTCAGCCCGACGTCGGCTGCAGTGGGCCCACACACAGCTGTGTGCGGGCCCACTGCAGCCAATGTCTTACCCAACCCGCGCACGCTTAGAGTTATAATTATTATAAGATAAGTGCATTATAAATATTGTAATTATTATTATTACTGTACCCTTGCCCCTACAACCCTATCAATTACCACCCCCACACCCGTTCACGCACACAGACCCACCTGCATTGCACCCTAACCCCTCCACCCCCATCAATGACCCCCACACCCTTCACACACACAGACCCACACTTACACTGTACCTTTGATTGCTGTAGAAGAGAAGAACACTTGCCACAAAGGCCCGAGCTGTTGCTGCTGCCCTTGCCACCACTGGTTGTGATGGTGATCAGTTTGTTACCCACAATCCACGTTGAGTGCTGACCGCCAGCCAACAGGAACTCTGTCATGGCCGACCTGCAAAAAAGTACACATCACAGCACACTAGCATCATGAAACACATCTTGCAATTTACACAAAAATCAAAGAAAACAAAACAGCTCGTTCCAATGAGCAATGTGCAGGCTCATAAATGTATACACACAAAAAATACACATGCACATATCCCGGCAAAATGACAAACTGGTTCAGACAGCTTCTCCGTTAAGAGGTTCTGGTAAATCAAAATGGCACAGTTGCAGTGCACTTGAATTGATCAGTGTTCAGGTCATAGACAATAGCTGTCACTGTGCCCCATAACCCATTTGTCAGGGCTGTCCACAATCACTCTGGTGTTGTGGATGTTAACTCATTCAGCCCCGACACACCACGGCAAGACACAGATCGAGCGTGATAGTTCATAGGTGGTGCCAGAATAGCTTGGCGCCCTCAGGCGCCGAGCTATTCTGGCACCACCCTTGAACTATCACGCTCGGTCGGTCTCCAGAAGTGTAATACAGTCTTCAGAGGGTACTTGAACATATGGGGATTTCGGTCCTGGGGCAGAATGAGTTAAACCCCGAACCAACCAACCGACCAAGTCTGTTACAAACTTTTTCTTTTTTTTACTGTGCTGGAATGTTTGATTAAAAAAATCCCGCAGGTGCCAAGATCATGTGTTACTACCCGCCAGCTATCAGGGTCAAACATGAGTCCTAGTAGCCTTGCTGGACTCGCAGGTGATCGTCGTATGCCACTTTTCCCTTTTCATCCTGATACACCCATTGCTTGAAATAAATTTGACTATGATAGTTCAAGCTATTCTGGCACCACCCTTGAATTAAAATGCTTGATCTATCTCCTAATCTGTAATGCAGCCTTCACAGTACAATAAGGACATTTTTTTAAAAATGACTGAAGCACAATGTTCGCACCCTGGCACAAGTTAATCATGCTCCTAGGATATACCTCCTGTAGTGGTTGGAGAGATTGCCCAGCGCATAGCGCGACAGCAGGTCCAAGTTACTCTCAGCCAACTCATCATGAAACTGCTTCTTGGGGTCACTCTCCAGAAGTTCCTTCGTCTTCCTGAACACCAGAAAAAGAAATATGCAGGGGCTCATGAGGTTTTTTATGCGTCCTGCAGTCGAGTCGTGCTCACTGTCACCCACAGTGAAGGAGTTCAATACCGACATGTCTGTAATAATAATAATAATAATAATAATAATAATAATAATAATAATAATAGAGTATTATATGGCGCTTAATCTTAATCAGAAGCTGTAAGCGCTTTACAATCTCTACTCAAAAATAAAAATACAATGACATATGCACATAACAAACAAAACACAATACTGCCACCCACAGTGAAGGACTTCAATACTGACATGTCTGTAATAATAATAATAATAATAATAACAATAATAATAATAATAATAATAATAATAATAATAATAATAGAGTATTATATAGCGCTTAATCTTAATCAGAAGCTGTAAGCGCTTTACAATCTCTACTCAAAAATAAAAATACAATGACATATGCACATAACAAACAAAACATAATACCCGAACACACCACTTTTACAATGAACTAAACAACAATGCATACATAATATGTTCTAATTAACATTCAGTCTAAAACAAGGAGGATTACAGAACTACAACTAAGGCATCAAACACTGGCAGTTATTCAAAGTAAAGCTTAAAGAGGTGAGTTTTCAACGACCTCTTGAAGTCAGAGACAGACTCACTGTGTCTGACCTCAAAAGGAAGTGTATTCCATAACACTGGGGCTTGATAAACAAAAGTGCGCTGACCAAATGTTTTAGTTTGGACAGAAGGTACACACAACTTCCGTTTATCAGAAGAGGAGCGGAGCTGACGAGAGGGTGTATACACGTGCAGCAAAGAGGACAAGTATTGTGGGCTGGTGCCTGAAAGGTTGACATAACTCAGTATGGAATACGCTTGATGGCAAACAGCTGTTGGACGGATGCTTGTTAACCTATTATTCTGGGCTGGTGCCTGAAAGGTTGACATAACTCAGTATCGAATACGCTTGATGGCAAACTGCTGTTGGACGGATGCTTGTTAACCTATTATTCTGGGCTGGTGCCTGAAAGGTTGACATAACTCAGTATGGAATACGCTTGATGGCAAACAGCTGTTGGACGGATGCTTGTTAACCTATTATTCTGGGCTGGTGCCTGAAAGGTTGACATAACTCAGTATGGAATACGCTTGATGGCAAACAGCTGTTGGACGGATGCTTGTTAACCTATTATTCTGGGCTGGTGCCTGAAAGGTTGACATAACTCAGTATCGAATACGCTTGATGGCAAACAGCTGTTGGACGGATGCTTGTTAACCTATTATTCTGGGCTGGTGCCTGAAAGGTTGACATAACTCAGTATGGAATACGCTTGATGGCAAACAGCTGTTGGACGGATGCTTGTTAACCTATTATTCTGGGCTGGTGCCTGGAAGGTTGACATAACTCAGTATGGAATACGCTTGATGGCAAACAGCTGTTGGACGGATGCTTGTTAACCTATTATTCTGGGCTGGTGCCTGAAAGGTTGACATAACTCAGTATGGAATACGCTTGATGGCAAACAGCTGTTGGACGGATGCTTGTTAACCTATTATTCTGGGCTGGTGCCTGAAAGGTTGACATAACTCAGTATGGAATACGCTTGATGGCAAACAGCTGTTGGACGGATGCTTGTTAACATATTATTCTGGGCTGGTGCCTGGAAGGTTGACATAACTCAGTATGGAATACGCTTGATGGCAAACAGCTGTTGGACGGATGCTTGTTAACCTATTATTCTGGGCTGGTGCCTGAAAGGTTGACATAACTCAGTATGGAATACACTTGATGGCAAACAGCTGTTGGACGGATGCTTGTTAACCTATTATTCTGGGCTGGTGCCTGGAAGGTTGACATAACTCAGTATGGAATACGCTTGATGGCAAACAGCTGTTGGACGGACGCTTGTTAACCTATTATTCTGGGCTGGTGCCTGAAAGGTTGACATAACTCAGTATGGAATACGCTTGATGGCAAACAGCTGTTGGACGGACGCTTGTTAACCTATTATTCTGGGCTGGTGCCTGAAAGGTTGACATAACTCAGTATGGAATACGCTTGATGGCAAACAGCTGTTGGACGGATGCTTGTTAACCTATTATTCTGGGCTGGTGCCTGAAAGGTTGACATAACTCAGTATCGAATACGCTTGATGGCAAACAGCTGTTGGACGGATGCTTGTTAACCTATTCCCCCTGACACACTACAGCAGGAAACAGGTTGACATAACTCAGTATCGAATACGCTTGATGGCAAACAGCTGTTGGACGGATGCTTGTTAACCTATTCATCCCTGACACACTACAGCAGGAAACAGATGGACCAAGATAGTTCAAAAGTGGTACCTAAAGAAGCCAAGCTATTCTAGTACCACCCTTGAAGTACCATGGTTAATCTGTCTCCTGAGCTATAAAGCAGCCATCAAAGGTCCACGCCCAAGGATGAGCAGGGGATCTTACTGATGTCTGGTGCTGAGTGATTTCCCTTGGTATGTGTCCCAAAGTCGTGACATTTGAACTGAGAGCTGTGTGGTAACCCATTCAGCCCCCACGCCCTATAGCAGCAATGGACTGACCATGATAATTCAAGGGTAGTGCCAGATTGGCTTTGCGCCTGAAGATGCTTCAAAATCTGACGGTGGTACGTTGCTTAACGTCCCGACAGCAACACGACTTTCTCAGGACGTGCCTGCACTGCTTGTGAATAAAAAACAAACTAAACAGAATATTGAACGTATGTCACCAGCCGGTCTAATACGCTAAATAAACCTACGACCATTTAGCAACACCCTCGCGCTGGGACCATATGGCGTTGAGGCACGTCCCCTGGGTGGTGGATAGGGGGTCCCTCGAGAGAGGGGTGCACCGAATGAAATAAGGTGCCGTGAACCAACATGGTCTAAGGGAAGGTGACCCCGACAGAAAACCCCTGGTCCTCCTAGTAAGGGGGTTGGACGTGGGGGTAGCTTCCCCACCCTGCAAAAAAGGAAATAGCTACAAAAACGCCGACGAAAAGACTAACAGTAATTCCTTTCCTGGAGGAGGAAGGTTCTTCTACCAGAAGACTTATGACGTCCTGTGGTGAAAGCCGGAAGTCTTCGGAAGCCACAGGACCGAGCCGCCTCTCTCTATCCAGGGACACAACCATGGGCACATGGAACGTCAAGACCATGTACCAGAGCGGCAAGGCCGCCCAGATAGCAGCGGAAATGCAAAAGTACAACCTTTCCCTGCTAGGTATCAGTGAAGCCAGATAGACGCAGTCTGGCCAGAAAAGGCTGTTAAGTGGGGAGATGATTCTGTATTCAGGTCATGAAGAGGAGAATGCCCCCCATACAGAAGGAGTAGCATTCATGCTGTTACCAGTGGCACAGAGAGCGCTGATGGGCTGGGAACCTATTGGGCCAAGAATTATCACAGCAGCCTTTAGAACCAAGAAAAAGCTCAAGCTGAACGTCATCCAGTGTTATGCGCCCACCAATGACAGTGACGAGGAAGAGAAACAAGAGTTTTACGACCGACTCCAGAGTGCCGTGGACAAATGTGCGGAGCGAGACATCCGTCATGGGCGATTTTAATGCCAAAATAGGGGAGGACAACACCGGATACGAAGAGGTGATGGGGAGACAGGGACTAGGCTCGGAGATGAGTGGGAAGGGGAGAGGTTTGTAGACTTTTGTGCTCTAAACCGACTTGTCATTGGAGGCAGCATCTTCCCACACAGAAGAATACACAAAGCAACTTGGGTCTCACCTGACCATACAACAGAGAACCAAATAGACCATATCTGCATTAGCAAGAAATTTAGAAGATCCCTTCAAGATGTTCGAGTGAGGAGGGCACGGCTTTACCAGCCAGTGCTGGCGCCTAGCACTTAGTTCGCTTTCAGCTGCCAGAGAGATAAGGCGCCGCGAGGTCACATTCCACTCTCGCCCGCTCATTCTATTTATATCACACTTGGTACTGTGGGGTACACACGGCTCTACAGTGTGACCGGCGCTCTGCCGCTATAACAACTACCTACTGTTTGTATTCATAACACATCTCTGCCTAAAGTGACTGTTGTGGAAGCAACATCGTTCAAAAGTTGAAATTCTCACCTACACACAGATACCAAACATGACAACATTACGACTTACACTTGTGTAGCAGGTTATGATGAAAATAAAGGGAACACGAATTTGTTGATGTATGATGTCGGTGTTTGTTGTGAAATTGACAAAGTTCCCACAGCCATAACACGAAGACGTAACTTTTCCCAACGAAACACACTTGCATGCATAAGGGTCAGCATGCCTACAGTAAGTATCACTTACCGGATTTTCGTTCCATGGTGGGGGACGGAAGCAGGAGGGTGGTTAATGAGGTCACTGACAGGTCGCGTGTTCTGGCATTTCTAGCCCGCAGCCGTTTCGGTACTCCACAGACTGCTATTGCCATCCCGAAATACGATCAGTCCATAACAGGTCACAATATTCAACAGTGTTTTTAAACATACCTTGAGGTTTAACACATTTTCTGACGCACTAGACATAAGAACCGAATACCGAGTTTCTGTTCACTGATACACAACGTCTATGCGAGAATTTTTTTCTGTTTGACTACTGGAGGAATGACGGAGTGGAGGACGGGTGACACGAGTGTCATGTGCTCGGTCATGAGCAGTCTGAGTTTTTCCTCCTCTGTCTGCAAGCCATATGTCCTGCTCTTTAGAATGTTAATGGTAGCATGACTCTCTTCACCTCCCTGCTCACCATGAAGCGCCAAACCAAATCCCCACTTTGTCATAAATTCAATGCAGTGACATTCCAGGATGTGTTGTTTCGGAATGATGCTACTGGCTGGAAAAGTACTTCGAAAAAAACGCATGTAGTTTGCAATCTTGTCATTGATGTCTTGCATTGATTCATTTCTGCTCTTCACCGGCAGTTTGTGAGAAACATTAGTGTGGACTTGTGAGTACAGGTCGTTCAGAATTCGGAACTTTAAGGATATGTCATGCGCTGCTGCATGAAGTTTAGGATCATCTGTCAGCTTCATGGTATTGCTGATAACACTGTCACCAACATCATTCAACACATCATACTTCAAGTAACGGTGGCAGTGGTTGCCAACAAACGAACGGCCATGGTATGCTTGCTTGAAAATCATAATCTCCAAACAGAAATACACGTATCTGTTTTTCTTTCCATTTCATGGTTTGGAGAACTGACACCTGCTCTTTAAACGGCTGCAAAATTGTTTGAAGATTTTCATGACTGTCTTTACAGTTAGCCATACACACCAAAAACGTATTGTGTTTAGAGTTAGGGTTTTGGAGATTAGCAACTTGAAGCATTGTTTTATAACTGTTACCGCCATGATCTCCTCCTAGTTTTATCCAAATTTCATCTTTTGGTATTTGTTCATGCCATTCAAGAAGATTTGCAGCTTCATACTTGTCAAGCAGTTCAGGAACAAAATGTGTGAGATCCTCTATGTAGGCGACAGGCGTTTTCTGGCTTTCCTTCTTGTTTGTGACTTTGTTTTCAAAGGTCAGATTCTTTTGTTCAATGGTCACTCTGCCACAGAGTGCTTCCTTCTGGGCCTGCCTTTCTTTTCTTTCACTTTCAAGGTTGACACCAATACTTCTCATGAAGCGTTTGTATGTTCTGTACTTGGACCAGCTTAATCCTAGATTGGTTCTCAGCGCAATACCCTGTTTTCTACAGACATACACGGATCGCCTATGGCCTGCTCTGTCTAATATTGCAGTCATTTTTTCATTTCTTTCTCGTCTTAACTCGCCAGCTATTTGTTCAGCTTCGTCCACCTCTGATCCACCAGATATATTCGCTCTAACATGGGCTAGCACCTTCGACCTTCTTTGTATTACGGCCGATGATGCCACTGTTGTTGGTTTTCTTGGTTTGGGTCTGTGCATAAAATACAAAGGCTGTCCTCCAGTCTTGCAACGAATTGTGGCATCAGCTGATTCATTAAGCATTGTGCGGTTTAGTGCCGTCTGATATTTTTCTTCCTCCTTTGTCAGTGGCATCTGCAGTTCCTGGATAGGTCGAAGGCTGGGTCGTTTGATATGTGGAGATGTGTCTATATCGACACCCGTTTTTTCAATGGGTGAAATGGCTATTTCATGCGTCCGCTTTGCTGGTGGAGATGGGGTCCACACTCTTTGTAACGGCGACGTTTGAGCATCGACTGTGCATGGCGTTTTACGGGGAGTAGACGTCGGCGGAATGAAAACTTGTATACCACTATCACCTTCATTAGTGCTGTTATTAGTGTCAGTGTTATGAGTGTCACATTCCGCGGATTGAAACGATCGTTTCTTTCCATGCCGCGAACCCCGCTTTGCTGGTCGTCCTCCTTTACCTAGCTGCATGAAGTGAACACACGCGACACATTCTTCAACACTCGTATTTGGATCGAACATGGTCCAAATGTGTTGTGATGAGGCAATATCAGACGCCGCATTTCGCGTTGTCTCCTCGGACACGCGTGTTTCAGTAGAGTCTATCCGTTTCATCCGACTATAGCAACTCCTACACATTGTTTTTGAGTGCATCATGTCTTTGTCTTCCTGGATATTAATTCCATAACACTTGTGGAGTAAGTGTTCATAATTGATACAAAGAAATGACTTTTTATCACTGTGTTTCTTTTGTGATCTCTCGCCACATATTCTGCACAATGCATTTACTCTCATTGCATGGAACACACCTGTGTGTACACAGACTGTACGCGTTTCATCAGACTCCATCATGATCAAAAGTTAAATCAAAAGTACATTTACAAGGTTGACTGTTAGTGTTACACTATTTCCCAAGAAAGAAACGAGGCTATCTCCTCCAATAGTATCCGTGTAACTAAGCCCTCTCTTTCCCCAATCCCGGGAGTGTACACTAAGGCGGATGTCTGGAAATTGTCTGTCGACACCTGTCAGTGACCTCATTAATTACCCTCCTGCTTCCATCCCCCACCATGGAACGAAAATCCGGTAAGTGATACTTACTGTAGGCATGCTGACCCTTATGCATGCAAGTGTGTATCCTTGGGAAAAGTTACGTCTTTGTGTTATGGCTGTGGGAACTTTGTCAATTTTACAACAAACACCGACATCATAAATCAACAAATTTGCGTTCCCTTTATTTTCATCATAACCTGCTACACAAGTGCAAGTCGTAATGTTGTCATGTTTGGTATCAGTGTGTAGGTGAGAATTTCAACTTTTGAACGATGTTACTTCCACAACAGTCACTTTAGGCAGAGATGTGTTATGAATAGAAACCAGTAGGTAGCGGCAGAGCGCCGGTCACACCGTGTACCGCACAACACGCGACCTGTCAGTGACCTCATTAACCACCCTCCTGCTTCCGTCCCCCACCATGGAACGAAAATCCGGTAAGTGATACTTACTGTAGGCATGCTGACCCTTATGCATGCAAGTGTGTTTCGTTGGGAAAAGTTACGTCTTCGTGTTATGGCTGTGGGAACTTTGTCAATTTCACAACAAACACCGACATCATACATCAACAAATTCGCGTTCCCTTTATTTTCATCATAACCTGCTACACAAGTGTAAGTCGTAATGTTGTCATGTTTGGTATCTGTGTGTAGGTGAGAATTTCAACTTTTGAACGATGTTGCTTCCACAACAGTCACTTTAGGCAGAGATGTGTTATGAATACAAACCAGTAGGTAGTTGTTATAGCGGCAGAGCGCCGGTCACACTGTAGAGCCGTGTGTACCCCACAGTACCAAGTGTGATATAAATAGAATGAGCGGGCGAGAGTGGAATGTGACCTCGCGGCGCCTTATCTCTCTGGCAGCTGGAAGCGAACTAAGTGTCAGCTATGGTAAAGGCATGAGGGGAGCAGATGTCGCCTCAGACCACCATCTGCTTACCTTAAGAATGAAGCTCAAGCTAAAGAAAAGCCGTACAGAGACAACAAGAAGACAGCGCTATAATGTAGGCCTCCTGAGAGAAACTGGAGTTAGAGAAGAGTTCAAACTGGTGCTGTCCAACCGGTTTCAAGCACTACAGGAGCTAGTAAATGAAGAGGAGGCGGTCACCACAGAGCAGCAGTGGAAGGCAGTCAGAGAGGCGCTGAACTCAACCTGCAAAGACACTGTAGGGTTCAGGAAACACCACCACAAGGACTGGCTGTCGGCACAGACCTTGAAGAAGATAGAAGTGAGGAAGCAGAAGAAAGCAGCGGTCAACAACAGTCGCACGAGAGCAGCCAAAGTAAGGGCACAGGAGGAATACTCGGAAGCCAACCGCGAGGTGAAGAGGAGTATCAGGGCTGACAAGAGGGCCTACACAGACAGCCTGGCAGCAGAGGCAGAAAAGGCAGCAGGCAGCGGCAACATGAAACAGCTCTACGACATTACCAGAAGATTGTGGGTAAGTATGGCCATACAGAAAGACCAGTAAAAGACCAAGAAGGCAAGCCTATTGCAGACAGAGCAGACCAACTCGACAGATGGGACGAGTATTTTGAAGAGTTACTGAACAGACCTAGCCCACCCGACCCCCCTGACATCCAGCCAGCAGAGACCGACCTACCCATCAGCTGTGACAGACCCAGCCGGGAAGAGATCAGAAGAGCAGTGGCATTTTTGAAGAATGGCAAAGCAGCAGGGCCAGATGGCATCCCAGCGGAGTCTCTGAAAGCAGACCTAGAGACAACAGTGGAGATGCTGTACCCACCGTTTGGAAAGATCTGGGAAGAGGAGATGATGCCAGCTGACTGGAAGGAGGGGTACCTAATCAAGCTTCCCAAGAAAGGCGACCTAAGCAAGTGTTCCAACTACAGAGGAATCACCTTGCTGTCAGTACCAGGAAAGGTCTTCAAAAGGATCATCCTAGAGAGAATGAAGAGCTCCGTTGACCCCCAGCTGAGAGACCAGCAAGCAGGATTCAGGAAGAACCGATCATGTACAGACCAGATCGCCACTCTCCGCATCATCGTGGAACAGTCTCTGGAGTGGAGCTCCCCGCTGTACGTCAACTTTGTGGATTATGAGAAAGCATTTGACAGCGTGGACCGAGAGACTCTGTGGAAACTCCTACGACACTACGGTGTACCCACAAAGCTCGTCCGCCTGATCAAGAGCAGCTACGATGGCATGACATGTCGCGTGATCCACGAAGGGCAGTTCACCAGGGAGCTCCAGGTCAGAACTGGTGTCAGGCAGGGGTGTCTGCTGTCTCCGTTCCTCTTCCTAATGGCCATAGACTGGGTCATGAAGATGACCACGGAGCACAGACGAAGTGGAATACAGTGGACACTGTGGACACAGCTTGACGACCTCGATTTTGCAGACGACTTGGCATTACTGTCCCACACTCATCAACAAATGCAGGAAAGACCACGAGGCTTGCTGACATCTCGTCCCAAGTGGGCCTCACCATTCACAAACAGAAAACAAAGACAATGAGGCTGAACACAACCAGGGAAGAACCAGTCTTGCTTGCTGGCACCCCGTTGGAGGAGGTGGAGTCCTTCTCCTATCTCGGGAGCATCATAGACATTAAAGGCGGAACTGATGCAGATGTCAGAGCACGAATCGGTAAAACCAGAGCAGCCTTTCTCCAGTTAAAAAAAGTGTGGAGTTCCAGAGAGCTGTCACAACACACCAAAGTCCGGATTTTCAACTCCAATGTAAAAGCAGTTCTCCTATATGGAGCAGAGACTTGGAGATTGACAAAAACCACAGTCAACAGAGTACAGACCTTCATGAACAGTTGCCTTAGAAGAATTTTGAAAATCCACTGGCCAGAGAAGATCAGCAACGTCAGACTCTGGGAGAGAACAGAGCAGATAACAGCAGACAATGAAATTGGGCGAAGAAGATGGGGATGGATCGGTCACAGCCTGAGAAAGCCAGCTTCCAGTATCACTAGGCAGGCATTGTCATGGAACCCCCAGGGAAAGAGGAAAAGAGGTAGGCCGAGAAACTCCTGGCGTCGAGACCTCCAAGCAGACATCAAGAGACTGGGAACCACCTGGAGTAGAATCGAAGGAGAAGCACAGGACAGGAGTTGCTGGAGGTCTCTCGTCGACGGCCTATACCCGGGTAGGGGTGACAGGCGTAAGTAAGTAAGTAAGTAATTTAGCAACACACATCCAATATCAAGAGCTACAGACAGTAGGGAGAGTTTAAAAAAAAAAAAAAAAATGCAGGTGAATGGACCAAGGGTAGACAGAAACACATGCACCAGAATAGAGGGGAAAACGCACCCTGTGGGGCTGACCAGGGTGACCCTGGGAACTGAAAAAGAGTTAACCCCACCCAGGGCAGACCCAGGTGGGGATTCAAAATCTGTGAAATGCGGCTGTGGGGCTAAATGGGTTAACCGTCTTGTGCATGCAGCCACTGTACAGTTAACGGCACTGGTGGCTGCATGCACAAGGGGGCCAGAGGCAAGCGGATGTGGCGTGGAACTACTCACAGTTCAGTGTCTGCCCCCGAGCCGGCACGGTCCTTGTTCAGCAGATTGAGTTCACGCTGTTTCTCTTGAAATGCGATACTGACGTTCATCTTCAGGCCCTGTAGAAACATCAGGTGCTGTAGCAACCACACATCACCAAGTGCCATAGCCACTTCCCACCTAATGTCTACAAATGGAAGATTACAAAGTAAAGTAGGTAAAAGCACTGTCAGGGGAGAGAAGTATGCATGATCGACCAGTGATCATAGATCTAATTTGGTCAAAGCACAAAAAAAAGATAGGAAAGAGGGGGTGCGCTAAGAAAGTGACTGGAAGCAATGCATATGGAAGCCCCCCCGAATCCCACATATCCCACTGTTCCAGCTACTCAGTGCATGGAAATTTAAATCTAGGTCCCCCAAGGGGGTCCAGATATTTAGCCGGTGTGGACAGCTGTTTCGGTCAGCACACCATTCGGCATACTGGTGGAAGGCAGGAACTTTTGCCTACCTGCAAAGACAGTCACATTTTACTGTGGTGTCTGCAGGGGCATACAGTGCTTTGACCAAAGTAGATCTATGATCACTGGTCGATCATGCACACTTCTCTCCCCTGAGAGATAGTAACTATGGGCGGAAATGGACAATTTATATCTATTCCAAAATTCCAGGATTTTTTGACCGCTTACTCCCACGCCTTAACGCCGCCACGTTTTTCTAGGTTTCTCCTTATTTTTTTCAGTAAAATAAAGGTTTCCAAATTCAATGTCATTAAAATTAATATTTTTTATTATAAAATGAATCAAGACGAATTACTTCTTCTAAATGATATCAATGCTGTAGAAAACAAAGACTTAGACTCGAAAAAACAGCGCCTTCTTTCTGTAGTTGTGTCAGGCAAATCAAAGACTTATCTCGGAAAACAATACATGACAGAGGATATTGAATCTCTCACCGCTGATGAGCTAATCAAGCTTCATTCTAAATATGAAAACCACATTGCTTCACTAATGACACGTGATTTAAGTCGATCTCTTGTATGCCTATACACAAAAGCAGTGAGTCACTTTCTACCTGTGGATAGTGACAGCCTATCACACGACCTTGAAAGCAATCCTATTGTTTCAAGTTCAATTGGCAAATTAGCATGTGTCATGTTTTACAAGTTTGGAAATTACCTTGCACCTGTCGTAACATTACTAGTTACTGGGAGCCATATTGATTTCTCAAAAATAAATTTTACTGCAGAAGAAAATGGACGAAACCCAGACGACTCCACAACCGAACCCCAGTCCAGTTTTGACACAGGTTCAAACTGTGACGAAGACTAAAAGTCCAGGCAGGGTTGAGGCTGGAAAAAGATTAGCCGAATGGAACAGGCAAAAAAAATTACAGCTTCAGGCACAAACAGAAAAGACTCATGTAACTGACCAGGTGTCAGGACCGTTATCACCGTCAGGACCTGTGTCAATACCGTCAGGGCCGTCAATCCCTCATCAAAGTGAGAGACAAACAACTAACCCTGACCCCGAACCTCAATCAACAAAATATATAATTGCCGGATTTGTTGTCGGATTTGGTTACGTAGGTTATCAATTATACAAAAAATACAAACCACAGACTCGTACAGTGACCAAAAAATCAGACACTCCAAAAACAAAACCAGAAGTCGCCACATTACCAGTAACATCCAAAGCCGTTGACCCATTTTATATGCAGTAAATAAAAATATTATTTTAATTTTTCTTGTCTTAGAAAATGAACGACTCAAAGAATTTAATGAACCTTGTCTATCACTCTGCCGTAATCAGCGGATTAGCAGTAGCTTATTCTATGCTGGGGAAAAGTCTACTCAAAATGAAATCAGCAGACCTCAGTAGACTCGATTTCGAAGACAGCGCTAAGCTAATTGTAGTCGTTACAGCGTCGATTGCGACAAAAGATTTTCTTGTCAAGCAGGGAATTATTCCCGAAAATGTTTCTATGTAAATAAAAATAATATGGCGACGATAGCTATTATGATTGGTGGGGCAGTTGTTAACGCCCTCGCATTCAGTGGCTCTAATTATCTCTTTTCTAAAATGGGTAGAGAGGAATCTGCAGAAGAAATGAAACGTCACAATGAAGCGTCTGAGAAATTAGCACAGGCAGAACAGGC
Organism: Semisulcospira habei; assembly: GCA_036245525.1. Lineage (NCBI taxonomy): Eukaryota > Metazoa > Mollusca > Gastropoda > Semisulcospiridae > Semisulcospira > Semisulcospira habei. The sequence goes on along the minus strand of BTPG01000008.1, from coordinate 7,354,929 downwards.
GTATGAAAAACAAAGAATTGAGAAACTTGATTTCATTAATGAAAGATTGAGGCTTGAAGGCCACGCACAACATACATTTTCAAATACAGACGAAGCAATCAGGGAATATTTTCTTGTCACGGGTGAAGACATGTCTATCCCAAAACCAAAACTAAGTGACTATTACAAACCAAGCACACAACAAAGAAACGGGGAGATAATCTTTGTTCTAGTGGGAATGACATTTGTTTATTTTACAGGAGTTTTCATTGCTAGAAAAAATGGCAGCCGAAAATAAACTATCAAAAATATATTACTCTCCATCAGGCTATTGGAAAGGGCAAACAGCTATTCAGAAATTACATGCCGCTGTGGGCGGAGATATATCACTCAATCAGGTCAAGCAATGGTTACAGAGACAGGCAATTTGGCAGATATATCTCCCTGCTCCAAGAAAAATAACAAGACCCCATTTTGAAAACACATCACCAAATGACACGCACCAAATGGACCTCCTGTTTCTTCCACACGATACAATAAGAAAGAAACGATACAAGTATGCACTGACTGTTGTAGACATTGCTTCAAGGTATAAAGACGCTGAACCCATATCTGACAAAACTGCTAACACAGTTGCTACTGCTTTATCAAAAATATATAGTCGAGGCCCTTTAAGATACCCCAGACTAGTGCAGGTTGATGATGGATCTGAATTTAAGGGCGCAGTTAATCAGTTATTTGCTAAGCATGGCGTACTGGTCAGACGTGGTATTCCAGGCGTGCACAGATCGCAGGCAATTGTTGAAAACTTTAACAAACAGTTATCAGAAAGACTTTTCAGTTACCAGTATTCTAAGGAACTCATGCATGACACCCGTAACACTGAATGGGTAAAGAGATTACCACATGTGATAAAAGCAATGAACAATGAAGGACACCCAAAACCTGCTGATGCTATTAAATTGAAAACAATTACAGAGCCAAAAACAGGACCAACCCCGGCACCAGACACAAGTTTATTTACTAAACAGGTGAGATATTTATATCAGCCAGGGGAGGCTGAGAACGACGACAGACGCAGGGCAACAGACCCCATCTGGTCAACGTCTGTACACAATATAAAAAAAATAATTCCCGGCGCAGACGCAACAATATATTACCTGTATGAGCCTGCACCCCAGAGGGCATTTGTCAGAGAAGAATTACAGATTATTCCCCCAGACACCGTTACTCATTTCAGTAACTAAGTCGTCAATTAATTCATCAACCAGTTCATCACAAATATCTTCAGATAACTTGAGTCTGTAATGTCCAGGTGCATAAGCTTTTTCTTTAGTGTGAAACACTCGTTTCGTGTCTCCAACTGCAAGTGACTTCTTATGTGTTTGGATCATTTCAAGATTATGTTTGTTTGATCTCAGTGACTTGTTTGGATAATCAGGCATTAATGCACCATCTAACACTTGCTTGTAATGTTCATGACGAATGTCTTTATTTTTTATTGCTGTTTTTTTTATTCCTTTGGCTTTCGACTGACTACCTTTCTGGTGCAGTATAGAATACATTTTGGATCTCAGTCCAACGTACTCAACTATTGGCACACCATTTAGTTCATCTTTAAACTTACCAGGCACTTTCTTGTTTTGTGTGCTAAACAGCGGGTGATCTTTAGGGTAGTCAGACGTGTCATACATGTGTAACTCTGTTTTCATGTCTTCGTAAAAGTCTTCAGTAGGCACGTCTATGATCATAGAGTCAGTGTCAGTGTATAGCAGACGACACTCAGGATATTTTGGTTTGAAGTAATCATAATAAAATTCAAGCATCAACAGTTTTGACAACTCCAGAATTGCCATACCAATGAATACTGGCTTGTCCAGTTTAACAATCTTTTTTTTGAGTGACACTGCATACAATGATGAATGAAATTCTTTATACCCTGTGTACTGTGGCTTACCTGTAAGTTTAATTGCACCCAATTCAGTTGTGACTAGTCTCACATCTTTTCTGTGATGAGGATTTTCCATTGTCTTGCCAAAACAGGCATTGTTCATAAGCTTAAAGAAGTCTTTGTCAAATGCAGTGTTGCCGTCTCTGGCACGAAGGGTTGTGTTCTTCATTATGTAATCTTTCATGAAAGCACTCTGGTCAAATTGAATTCCTCTGTGAACTTTCTTTAGTACTAACCTGTGTCTGATGTAAAACTGTAACAAGCGGTAGTGACAAACGTAATTAAATTTGTCATTTAGATTTGGCACAAGCTTAGTGTCTTCTTTTTTCCCTGTCATACTCATTTTCTCAACTGCTAATGGATAATCATTATGATAATCATGTAGATGGTGCGGGTACTCCAGGTCTACTTCAAAGATCCAACCCTTCGCATCGTTTCGGTCAAGATTCATAATATTGTTTGTTAACCCTGTTATGTCATACTGTGACAAATCATGCAGACAAAAGTTTTTCAAGGGCAATAACTCACACATCGCGAACCCGTAAAGGTTATTAGCGTCCAAGTACGTAATGAATGACCTTGACCCCGGGCTTGAGGGGTCAAACCCCCGGCCAAGGTCACCATAACCGTCCAGATATTTATTGTTGGCTCTGGCGTAGTTATTTGCTGCAATACTAATCCCTCCTCTCAATCCGCGTTCTACCATTTCACCCATCGTACGATCAGACAACAGGTCTATAAATATCTTACTGGATTTCAAAAATGCATCCCATGTCATGCCAGGACTAGTTATGTAACAAGCAGGGTCAAGCTTGTAGTGTAACAAACCCTTTTCACGGTAACTTTCAAATACGTCTGCTAGCAAGCAAACGTCAGCTTTCAAGTACTGGTCATGGTAGTCACCAATCGTTTGACACCCCAACTTCCCCCACGCATCAAGTGCATGTTGATATTCAGAGTCGGAAATGCCTTTTCCAGTTAGTGCAGAATAAAATTTCTCTTTTGGTGGCAGTCTTGTTTCCTCAAACACAACCCACTCACTGATGTACTCATACGGATACACACCTTTCTTAATCAAGTCTGGTTCAAAATATTTACTCGTTATTGGATACTCAGTCAGTCCTTCTGCCAGACTAGCCAATCCTAAAGACAAATGTTGCATGGAGTCATAAAATGCTAATTTATCTAACCTAAAAGTCAAGTATTTCTCAGTTGTCTGGGCAATACAACTTATGTTTTTGTATGACTCATCTACAGCCTGCATGATGATGTGTGAATCATATCCCTTTAGATTGTGGAAAAAGATTGGTAACTTATATGTCTTAGGATCTATTTTTAATAACAAGTTACAATTGTTATGTGCAGCACCTCTGTAACGCCCAGTTATGTGATCATGGTCACGAACTTTATCACATCCTAAAGGCTGTTCACAAATCCAACACGTCTCAGCTGTATCAAATTTCAGTTTGTCTTCTTCTGTCATCACCAAAGGCATCTGACATGTTGTGAGATATTGTACTACCTGACTGTACAGTTGTCTCATTTCTGTTAAAAACAGACATGCTGCATTTTCACCCCTGTAGATAACAGGCTCTGAATGCAAACCGTCTGACCTAACAATAATGTATCCAAAAGAACACACCACTTGGTCACTCAACTTTATAGTCTTTGGTAATGACTCTGGAACAGGACCCCCATAGGGTACAACCAATGATTCAAAATCTGCATACACTACAAACGGCAACTTTTGCTGATTCCCATAGTTCTTAAAATAAACCTTGCTGCCAGGATCTGGATACTTAAGTACAGTTTGTATGTCATCAGCTGATCTGCAGTGTAAAATGTGTTTGTGCGCTACTGAAATAGAAGAAAATCTTTGTAAACATTTTTTACAAACTTCCTGTTTGCCATTGTGTTTTGTTGTATGTCCGTGAATTAGACGTGACATATTTCTGATAATTGTGTAGTGAAAGTTATCACCAGAGCTTATTAATAACATATCAACATGTCTATCTTCTGACTGCCCATAGGTTGGGGCAATTGGGGACACTCTAATTGGCTGTAACTTATCAACTGACTCATTATCCCACACAAACACATTTACAGATATACCAGGATTTAGTTTTTCAAACAAGTCTATGTCCTCTATTTTAACAGGAAACTCAATGCCACTAAAATCGAGTTCATTTACAAATTTGGTGTAGTTAGATACACGTTCAGGTTTTGACTTTACAAAGTGTAGTTTAGCAAGCACACACCACATGAAACAATAGTTGTCATTGTTCTGCATATTAACAACAGCCTTTTTGTTTGCAACCTCTGTTGGCAGTGGTATCCATGCTTTACCTAGTATAGGATGATACCTAGACTGCTTTAGTTTTAGTTCATGTACATGTCCTTCGTGCCAACCAGATCCTTTCATTTTTGCACTGTCAATTGCCTGTAGAAAGTCTGGTAACAGTCTGTCTCTAAACACGTTCTCCAATTCTCTTCTTGTGTTAACAGTGTGTTGTCTTGTTGATATGTACGATACAATCACTTCGCCGTCTACTCTAGTAAATTCTATTTTAGCAACAATCTGAATCTTCACACTGCCTGTAAGAAGATTATCTTGTATGACAGAAAAAGAGTTTTCTATTGATTCATAGACATTGTTAGTATTGGTTATAGGTAAGTCTGTTGTGTGAAACACGTTTCTTAAGCTTGATGAGGCAGGGTTTGATGGGCCAGGGCTTTGTGAATTGTCCGTCATTTTTATTTGTCCGACAAAATAATAAAATAAAAAATATTAACGTTAACTCTGCTGGCTCACCTTGTGTAATACCACTTTATTAACTGTAACACTGTCAATATAAACATTTAGTTTGCGCAGTTGTTTAAATATGCTATAACAAACTTCCCCTAACCAACCATAGTTGGTATCATCAACTTTAAAAGTAGGTGTCTTTAAATCAACTGTCATGCACTCCACATCTGGATGCTCATCGACATAATCCAAAGTCACACTATATGTAGCATATATTTCTGATGGTGCTGAAAGGCTTATGTAAGTCTGTTTGGGTGATATTAAGTCAGTAAAGTGCATAACATCTTTGAAAAGGTGTGTAAGATCAAGCACTTGTCCGTCTGTCATTTTTATTGGACAAACAAATGTATAAATTAATTTACATCAATTTACTAACCCATACCCTGTGGGCTGATCTGTCTTTAAAATGAGCTTTAGATGCTTAGTTGATTTCAGTTTATTTTTTACATCATCACGTTCATGCTTATTTGGGATGACATCATTCTCTCTGAGACAGTCTTCAAAGCTGTCACGATCCTTACAGTAAAACAAACAGATAAACTTTAACTGTTCTCGAAAATCTTTCAGTACAGCATTATATTTCTGAGTGAGAATCCATACACTGACGTTTGCGTGTCTGCCACTGAAAGCAAGTTCTGCTAATGTGTTTCTCTTCTTGACAATGTCTTTCTCTGCAGAACAGTCATCAACAATAAACAATGTTGGCTGTCCTTCAAATTGCTTGTAAAAATATTGTAGGTAGTCATTCAGTTTTTTCTCAGGGTCGACTAAATATATGTTGTTGTCAGTCCAAATGAATAAACGGTTGTGATAAGCTTTGTTGTGTTTGATTGTAGGACAAAATATGACAATGTTTTCAAAGTGGTGTATGTATCTTGTTTGTAATAGGTTAAGTACAAATTCAGTTTTCCCACACCCTGTGGCACCAACAAATAAGCCACAGTGTGGGTCGAGTGTCATTAAGCTCAGGTTCATTTTAATACACAATATAATTTTAATATATGTGTCCACTCAGTCTACTGTCTTGTATATTGAGTTGTGCATCATATATCAGGTACAAATATATATTTATGGGTTCGGCTTTTTCAACCTTCTTTTGTATCTGAATTGTTATCCCATCACTACCGTTCTCGACAGTTCGTCCTGACCCATGAAGATAATCATCATCTGTACTACGAAGGTCTAGCCACAGTGCATACTTGTTTGTAAGGTATTGTCCGATCCTAACATCATACAGATGCAGATCTTTGCACGCAATGTTTGCAGGTTTATCTCTAATCCTTCCACCCGCAAAATACTTTGTGATCTCATCGTAGTGTTGATAAGGTAACAAACCTGAAGCATACACTTGATTAGGACGGCCTTCAATTGTACAGGACAAATGTGTAATCTTTGGATTGTAGAATTTTTCTGAATCCCTTTTGTATGGACTCACCGGTTCAACAAACAACATAAGAATACCTTTCAGTGACCTAGCTGGTGTGTTCAAGTTTATGTTCCACATTGGGTCACTCTTGTCTTTGGGTATTAAACTATGTCTAATCACTCGGTCATAATAAATTGGAAGTCTTGACTGGTATTGATTTTGAATGAGTCTGGCTAGTTCAGTATGTGTGACAATTTCATATTCCAAGGAAATGTTAGAGATCTTGTATGTTGCATCTGTGGCAGATGATTTTATAACTTTGGAGTAGTCATTGAAAGTTAGTTCAAAGCTCAGACGGTCATTCAGTGCCCCTTGATAATAAGGCAAATGTGCTGTGAGGATTTCAAACTCAAGTGGAATGTAAAATCTGGTTCCATATGTTTCAGCTATAATAACGTCATTGGCTGCTGACGTTGATTTATCTCCAGCATTGATTCGAAGTTTACCAACATTATCAGACTGTATGCCTTGGTAAATACGGTCTTCTCGTTCTTCTCTTGTAAGCCACAGATCTTTGTAACAGTAGAATACATCGGAGTCGTCAAGACTAAATACTTCCTGTCCTTCAAGTTTTACTTTAATAGTTCTAACAATTGCTCTGCCAAGATTGTCAACCAGTGTTCTGTTTACATCTGCGTCTGATGATAGTTCAATATTAAATGCTAGGCGTGCAGTGCCAGGAACAATAACGTCACTGGGTCCTAGGTTTGGAAACTTGACTGTAAGTGTTTGGTTCTGGTCTATGGTACTAGGATTGTTTGTGATGACGATTGATTGTCTTATGCCCTTAACACCCAGGGGCTCACGTAGTTTTCTGTATGGGTCTAACTTTGATCCGTAAGACTGTGTCATTTTTATTATGCACAATAAAAAATAATAAATTAATAAAACAATGGCAGCAGGAGGATTTAATCATGAAGATTTTGAAATGGATGACATGAATGTCTCAGATACCAGTATCACAGATATGACTGGAATGGTAACTATGTCTAGTATGCATCATGAACTGTTAAAAGACAAAGTAAACTCATTTTATGACAGTGTTGGAGTGCGCCCAGATGTAATAGATCCTAATCAATTTGAATATGATAAAGGGCACTTATTTGTAAATACAGACAGAGGGAAAATATATCTAACACATAAAAATAATCCTTCTAAGTTTAGAGCTTTAAGTACAATTAAAGGTGAAGTCGGTGGTAACTCTGGGTTGGCAAGGTATCTTGGAATTGGAGGGTCTCCTGTCACGCCAAGACTGGTTAGTGTTCTTCATGACACGCAAACAAAGTTGCCAACAGGGCAACAAATTGAAATGGCACCTGTAACAAGCCTACCAGAAATAGCAAACACAGTGATACAAGAAACCTCATTTACTGAAGGACAAATAAATGACGCTTTGAAAACAATAGATGATCCACCTTTGTCAATGAGGGAGATTATGGGATTGGATAAATCACTGCAGACGATAAGAGGTGAGATGGTAAACAATGTTGCCAAACTGGGAGAGCTTGATAAACACATAGAACGTGAAAAAGAAAAACTGGCTACCGCAGACAATGGAAATCTTGACACAGAAATGAAAGAAAGAATTCAACACAGATTAAATGATTTGCAGATAGAAAGATCAGGACGGTTAGAAGTGATAGGTATTGGGAGACAAAAACTGAAAACCCAAGTTAACAGAATTAGAGAAACTATTCAAAAAATACTTCACGAAGACACAACTCTGGCTGAGAGACTTAAAACACTTTTCAGAGAACAGGGTATTACAATTGCTAGTTTAATTACTGCTCTTGGGTTTATTATCAGTACTGTTGTGTTAGCTGTCTCTGGCAGTGGTGGGGGTGCACCCTCGGCCCCAGCACCACCAACCCCGGGCCCCCCGGCTCCCACAGATCCAAAAGATTTACAGTCATGGGTAAAGAAACAGTTGTCTCACATATCAGACTTGCTTAAAAAATTGGCTGTGAAAGCAGTGGATGCTTTGCCTGGCATAATTGGCTCTGTTGTCAGTTGGCTGATTAGTACAGCGGCAAAGGCAGTAGGGTTTATGGCAGAGCATGTGTGGGTCTTTTTGGTTACAGTAGGAGGGTTGATGGTGGGTTATTTAATGAAACAGATAAAGAAGTAAAACTCCTAACCCTGTTAGACCTATTACCAATGCAGTTCTTTCCGACTCATGTGTGTCCAGGGTTGACTGTACTGGTTGTATGGGTGCCGGTGTTGGGGCCGGGGCCGGGGGTGTTACCATCTGTAATGATTTTAATGACTGTACGTGTGTGGTTGTTGCTCCTAAGTTTACAGATTGATTGAGACCTAGTTTTTGATCACGACCTGCAACAATGATTTCATTATTATAATTTGTTATTGTTCCCATTTGGAGTTGAAGGTCAGATGGTAACATGTATAACCCGATTCCAACTACAAAGTCAACTTTTGATCTGGCATATATGAGTACGTCTTGGTAGCGTTGTATGCTTGATGGGAGATCAACTGATGAATTTACTGAATCTTCAAGATTTGCAAGAAACTGTTTTTGTGCTTCAAACTTTCCACTTCCATTCAAAATGTTTGATTTTGTTAGTGATTGTGCACCTAGTATACACCAGACATATGTTCTGATAGACTCATTTACGCGCTCGACTCCTGCTTGAGTAAACCCGTCAGATTTATCTAAAATAAATGTGGTCCATGCGTTTGACTGCTTCTGCTCTATTGATCCTATCCAGACTTGTGATTTTGATGAGAATGAAGTGTAACCAGGGTAGTAATCTTGAGGGTATTGTCTGTGACTCAAAGCGTAATACAATGTGCCCATGCCATTGTGATCATCAAGTTTTTGTGTGAAGTCATACTTAGTGCCAGGGTTAATGTTAAATTCATTACAGATGCGTTCAAATGCTTTCATATCCATGGGGTTGTTAAACCTGTTGAAACTGGATTCAGTGGGCAGTGGTGTATGAAGTTCTGACAGTATACGTCTAAGCTGGTAATAAACATGGAAATGATACACAGATCTAATCAGTTTGTTTGAGTGATTCAAGTGGTCTGTAAAAGAAACCCCACAGCCAGTAGTTGAGCATAGTATTGCAAAGTTGAGTTGGTTTTGAAACATCTGTAGTGGACTTGAAGACCACTTTCTTGCAGTTGAGTCATCTGTTATTGGAGGGTTTAGGTAATGGTCAAACGGATTTGGTACTTTGACTTGGAATAGATCTTGTACGCTTGCGTCAGACACAGCTATGTCGAGTTGATTTAGTTGAATTATTTTCTGTTCATAAGTAGGTGCAACATTATATTTGGCATCCATATTAAATTGAAATGCGTTTGTTGTGGTAATGGTTGGTGATTTAAATTCCATCCTTTTTTATATGAGATAATAAAAATGTTTATTACCTTAACAAATCTTGACACTAGCAAACCAGTGTGGTTAACTAATGGGATTGATAATCGGGATGGTAGCAAGTCTGTAGCTATCCATGAATTGTTCTATACAGTAAAATGGTTTAATGTAGAAGATGATATATATAATAAAGTAAATTTAGATGGTAAGACTGAAGCTATACCACCTGGGTATTATGACTTTTGTACTATAGCTGAATGGTTTCAAAGTAAATTTAAAATTAAAGCAACTTTAAATCCAGCTAACCTACTTGTTACATTAGAATTTCCGACACAAAATTGGTTAAAGATCTCAGATAGATTTGCATATTTACTTGGATTTTATATTGATGAAGATTGGTGGAGATCAGATGATTTAGGTGAATTAAAGTTTGGTATTATAACAATGAAGACAAAAAAAATTAAAATAACTGGAAAACGTCCTGTCAATTTGTCAGTACACACAGTGCTAAATGTTTATTTGAAAGAACTAAACACATCTGAGAATGTTCACAATGGAAAGCCTTCAACTTTGCTGAGATGCTTACCAACTGGAACTGCTCCGTATTGTGAAAGTGTAGTTGTTAGATTTCCTAATTTGCAGTTTAAGAAATTAGGTTCTAGTTTCTTTGAGTCACTGAGTATATCTGTAACTAATCAGGATGACAAACCAGTTCTTATGCATGATTTTAGTGTTGTGTTGGAAATTAAATAATTTTATTTTTGTTTATAAAAAATGAGTGGTGGTCCAAAGTTGAGAATCATACCAGTTGCATGTCCAGTAACAGAATTGAAAGATTTGGCAGACGTACAGGATTTTGAGAAGGAGGGGGATGTTGGAGAAATATATGGTTTTGAACTTGATTCAAATGGCATGTACAAGAGGAAAGTAATTGTCGACATGAAAGACGGTGAAAAACAGATTCCTAAACTTGGTCAGCTACGTGATGTTACTGTACCTACTCCACCTGTAAATAATTCGCCCTACAACTTAATACATGTGGGAAATAAGTGGGTTGTTTCACCTGTACCTGTTCCACCACCCACAATTGACTGGGACATAAAGTTGGAATTTATTAGTCCTTATGTATACACTGATGACGAAGGTGCCTTAGTGTTTAGGAAGGTTGTTAATTCTGGGCCGCTTATTGTAAGTCTTGTTCCAAGCTTTGCCCCAGACAACAATAGCAGAGAAAAACTGAAAGTTGAAAATTATGAGAGACGGAGATATCTTCTTACAACTAGAAAGGGTAGATCAGATACTTCTGTTGTGTTTATGCCAGCAAGCTTAGTCATGGCTAGAGAAGTGACAATAGTATTTGAAATTATCATGAAATCTGTTGCTACTGCTAAAGAGGCTCAAATTGCACAGGGAATTAAACTTACATGGGATGAAACAGTAACAGAATCATCAAAGGTCTTTATTGCTATTACAAAAAATAATGATGTTATTAATGTTTCGAGCAGTGTTCCAGCTGTCAAGGTGGTGGTTGACAAAACAACTTTTGTTCGTCTAACTTACATAAACCTTGAACACATTGATCTTGTTGCATTTTATTATGCCAGCAAATTGTATACTTTTGAAGAGTTGCAAAATGTAATTGCTGATTAAATAAAAAAAAAATATTTGTGAATAAAAAAAATGGTAAACTTCTATCCGCAACTACCAACGCTTGATCCGACTGAAACAAATGTGATGACTAAAACAACGCTTGCGCCTGATCCACAGGTGACAGCTGTGCCAATTGCTTCAGATAAAACATTACAGGCAGATGCATTCAGATTAAATAATATTACAGAAGCTTTGAAATATTTGGAGAGTGAGGAGGCTAAGTACTCACGGTGCAAAAGGAGGTATAAGTCAGTATTTAATTCTGTTCAAAACACTTCTATGGCTATTGGCGCAGTTTCAGCTTCATGTTCTGTAGGGGGTATTGTTCTGTTCGCCACAGGAATTGGGAGTTTGGCTGGAATAGCAGTTGAGGCTGTTAGCGTTGCTACATGCCTGGCTTGTTTTGGTTTGGAGGCCTTGAACAAGAGGTTTCACACAAAATTACAGAAACATGAAGCATTGAGTACGCTTGCTGGTGCAAAGCTGAGCAGTATGAAACTTATTATCAGTAAGGCATTAAACGATAATTTTATTGATGACGAAGAATTTAAGCGGGTCCAGGATGATTTAAATAATTACAAGAAACAAAAATCTGAAATACAGAATAAGATGCGTAGTCAATCTCCCGTAAATGTTGAAGAACTTAAGGCCAGTTTTTTAGAGATGGGAAAACAGATCGGTGTTCAGGAAACCACAGAAAAACTACACAATCTTTTAAACAAATAAAAATCAGATTTGGTAATCATTTATTAATGACATACACTTCACAGAAAAATGACATGCCACCTAACTATTTAACCCCATCAGCACCACCACCACCACCTGACTATTACTAAAAAAAAGTTTTTTCATTGTCCTTGTATCTTGGGAAATCTGTCCGAGTATCTTGCTGACTTGCATCAAGAACTTACAAGATCTTATGTTAAGACACTTATAAGAACTTGTTTTAAGTCACTTATAATTACTTACGCCAACTAACTTCAAAGTACTTACAAAGTTACTTGCTGGTTTATAAATTACCTTATTAAGTACTTGTAATTTACTTAGAAACATCTAGACAGTAACATAGACAGTAACTTGATAATTTTACCCATGACTTGAACACCAGAAAATAATCTAGACTCAGTAACAACATGGGAGAGAATTTGCTCTGTTCAGTATCAGCATAAGAAATAATAACAGATTATTTCCCTTGTTCAGTAAAAGGGAAGGAATCACCACCTGTTCAGTAACAAAATTTTAGATTACTTCCCTTTGTTGAATATAAGTTTATACAAGGGAAGTAATTTTGAGAAATTTTGGTAAGACAAAAAGTTACTTCCCTTGCTTAAATTATGTTTTAATTTTTGACTAAAATATATATTTTTTCATAAAAAATAAAAGGCAAGATGTGACAATAATTATGATAGATAATAGTATAAAGATGTTATTATTTGATTTTTGTTTTAAAATGTGTGATTATTGTTGTCTTTTAATACAAATATAATTTTTTTGGTATTACTTTTTTACTTTTGCTTCACCAGCTTAATTTTTTTTAGGAGAATGTAGGGTTATATAAATGAAAATGTTTCTATTCATTGTGGGTCCGTTGTCCTGGTCCAGTGGCCTGGCAAACAAACAAAGAGAGTGAGTTGTGCACATTAACCTAAGGTTGTAACTCTCTTTGTCTGTTCCAAGCACCTCTGGGACATCTCCACACTTTTGTTTCGGGCAGCCGAGTTGAGGAGTCGGTAGATTCCCGTCTGGGGTGGGCGGAACAAACCAAAAGCTAGGCCACACCAAAAGCTCTCACAGGGAAGGCGAATTGTGCACTTGAACCTGGGTTATAGCTGACTCTGTGAGAGCAACTGGAAAAAGACCAGGAGCGGACTTTTATCATTTTTTGGTTCCAGTGTCATTGACCTCGTGACCTTTGACCTTGACCCATGACCTTGACCCATGACCTTGACCCATGATCTTTACCCAGTGACCTTGATGACCTTGACCCATGACCTTGACCCGGTGACCTTGACCCATGACCTTGGTGACCTTGACCCATGACCTTGATGACCTTGACCCGTGGCCTTGGTCCATGACCTTGGTGACTTGACCCATGACCTTGACCCGGTGACCTTGACCCATGACCTTGGCCTTGGTGACCTTGACCCATGACCTTGACCTGGTGACCTTGGTTTATGACCTTGGCCCGGTGACCTTGATCCATGACCTTGACCCGGTGACCTTGATGACCTTGACCCATGCCCTTGACCCGGTGACCTTGACCCATGACCTTGAACCATGACCTTGGTGACCTTGACTCATGACCTTGACCCATGACCTTGGCCCATGACCTTGGCCTTGTGACCGATGACCTTGACCTGGAGACCTTGACACGATGACCTTGACCCGGTGACCTTGACCTTGTGACTGGTGACCTTGACCTTGGTGACATTGACCTTGGTGATCATGACCTTGACCTCGGTCTTAACCCTTGACCTGTGACCTTTTGTCTTGCCTGACACAACTACAGAAAGAAGGCGCTGTTTTTTCGAGTCTAAGTCTTTGTTTTCTACAGCATTGATATCATTTAGAAGAAGTAATTCGTCTTGATTCATTTTATAATAAAAAATATTAATTTTAATGACATTGAATTTGGAAACCTTTATTTTACTGAAAAAAATAAGGAGAAACCTAGAAAAACGTGGCGGCGTTAAGGCGTGGGAGTAAGCGGTCAAAAAATCCTGGAATTTTGGAATAGATATAAATTGTCCATTTCCACCCATAGTTACTATCTCTCCCCTGACAGTGCTTTTACCTACTTTACTTTGTAATCTTCCTAAAATATTAGCACTGGCAGTCTCCCCTTTTCTTTTCATTTTCTTTTCATTAATGTCTACAAATGTTTGGCTGCCAGCCGTGGCAGATCTATGTCTCTTAAGAATGGATCTTGGTCACTTTTCTCAGCAGTGCGGTGGTTTACGGTTTATCACTTACAAGTTTGTGCTCAAATGTCAAGTTTTAACCCATTAACCCCAAAGCGTCATTTCTCAAAATTTGGAGGCGTCTCCTAATGACTGTGAGAGGGGATCGACCAAGAGAGGGATCGACCATGATAATTCAAGGGTAGTGTCAGATTAGCTTGGCGCCTTCAGGTGCCAAGGTAATCTGGCACTACCCTTGAATTATCATACTCAATCCATCGCCTGCAACTGAAACCATGAGATGGATTGACCATGATAATTCAAGGGTAGCGCCAGATTAGCTTGAAGCCTGATAGCGCCAAGCTAATCTGGCACTACCCGTGGATTATCATGGTCAATCCATCTCCTGCTGTAGTGCGTCAGGGCTAAGTGGGTTAACCCTTATCATTCGGAATACACCAGTGTGTGAAATAAGTTTTGACTTAAATAGTTCAAGGGTAGTGCCAGAATAGCTTGGCGCCTCTAGGCAGCCAAGCTATTCTGGCACCACCCTTGAACTAAAGCCATTGGTGTATATCCTTATCTGTAAGTACTATAACGTAGCTTGCATATGGCAGTGTACACATTTGAAGCTTTTAGCCTCAGTATGATATGGGTTTTCTGTAAGTACTATAATGTAGCTTGCATATGGCAGTGTACAGATTTGAAGCTTTTAGCTTCAGTATGATATGGGTTTTCTGTAAGTACTATAATGTAGCTTGTATATGGCAGTGTACAGATTTGAAGCTTTTAGCCTCAGTATGATATGGGTTTTCTGTAAGTACTATAATGTAGCTTGCATATGGCAGTGTACAGATTTGAAGCTTTTAGCCTCAGTATGATATGGGTTTTCTGTAAGTACTATAATGTAGCTTGCATATGGCAGTGTACAGATTTGAAGCTTTTAGCCTCAGTATGATATGGGTTTTCTGTAAGTACTATAATGTAGCTTGCATATGGCAGTGTACAGATTTGAAGCTTTTAGCCTCAGTATGATATGGGTTTTCTGCAAGTACTATAATGTAGCTTGCATATGGCAGTGTACAGATTTGAAGCTTTTAGCCTCAGTATGATATGGGTTTTCTGCAAGTACTATAATGTAGCTTGCATATGGCAGTGTACAGATTTGAAGCTTTTAGCCTCAGTATGGTATGGGTTTTCTGCAAGTACTATAATGTAGCTTGCATATGGCAGTGTACAGATTTGAAGCTTTTAGCCTCAGTATGATATGGGTTATCACGTAACTGAAAGATCAACCAAGAAGATACAAAGAACTGGGCACCTACTCGTGTAATGTACTTTGCAAATCCCTTCCTGAAAGGAACTCGACAGCGGATGTACCAGATGTTGATCACATGGTGTGCTAGAGACACAGTGTAGTGGCTGAACCTGAAAGGAACAATATCCATATTATCTGCTCTTGTTGTACGGGAGGTTTACTGCGCACAGTCAACTTCCCCAGTACAAGATTGGATAAGAAAAGTTGGACATAAACAGGCTTGTTCCATGTAAATTACTTAACTTACAACAAACTTCTGATGTAACAAACAAATCTGTGTCCTCTGTTTATTTTGTGTGTGTGTGGGTGCGTGTGTGTGTGTGTGTGTGAGCATGCGTGCATGTGTGTGCGTGCGTGTGTGTGCTGTTTTCTTTTCCTCTTGTTATATATTCGAATTTCATCATACCGACCTGAAAGGGTTTGTGTAAGGCAAAGCAACAGCCAAAACACTCATGTACTGGTCATGTGTAAAATTAGCGTAGAGCCTGGGAAGACGCACAACACCTGTGGAAGAAACAAGGAAAATCAAAAATACAAGTCGGCACCACAATACATGTAATATGCCCCATGAGTAACAGATGATGTGGGCCATTGTTAGCCAGGGGTGTTGGCATAACATAGGAAATAGCATAATGCAAAACAGAACGCTGTTACGTGGTGGAGTTGTAGTCGAAGTATGATAAACACACTAGACGCACGCACGTAAGAGTTCTTTTAAATAGACCTCATTCAGCTGCAATCCGTCAACCGTGGCTTAAGGATGCAGACAATACTGGAGTAACAGTTCCAACAATATTTAATTCAGCGATGCGATATCCACACAGTAATGCACTCTCAAATGCACAAACTACTGAATACAAAGTCTCTTCTGCTATGTCCTCACTACGACTCAAAGTTTCTCATACACAGCGTCTCTAGCAATAAACTGCGTATCTCTACAACTGACAAAGCAAGACAATGTACTAACGGGCTTTCCCAGCGCCCCCCTTATATACACTATCAAAATCTAGAATCTTCTACGGAAATCATGAACTCAAACAACCAGAACGAAACGCGCAGCCGAAACTCATTAACATGAACTTTCCAGAAACAATATAACAGGCTACAAAAATACGGCTGCTTACTTCAGCTCTAAACTCTAACGTATAATTAAGACACATAAAAGTATGGTATCCCTATCTATGATAGCTCAAAAAGGTACGAGAACATTCACCAAACAAAATAAAAGCTGCTCACTACACGCGCACAGGAAAAGTAGCGAAAATGTAGCGATGTCAGATGTCAACTAACCGACGTGACACTAACGAGGCCACCAGACAGTGCGACCTGTCTACAACGTTCCGGACTAAAATTAACAAAATGAAATCGGCTCTACTCACGAACAAAAGAAAATCTTACTAAAAAGGCACGAAATCATAACCGTGATAGCTCAAATAACAACATATCGTTACCTACGAATAACACATGTACGCTCTCACAGGATAACACAACCACAATCGTAACAAACGCAAATTCAACAAAAATGAAAATAAATTACTAATGCACAAAAAATGGATAAAACAAGATATCTCAAGGGCAGTGGCTATCAGCCACCATACGAATCAATTGATCTACCTCCCAGTCCCACAATTCTTATAAACAGATGTGAAGCAGTTATACCAAGCATGACATTTCTCTTCTGAGCAGACATACTGTTAACACTGGACCACAAACAGTGGAGGCAACTCCGTGCCAGCAAGAGGCATAGATTCTCATGAGCACTTGTGAATGCAGGGGCTCAGGACAATATAGGCCTCTTGCAGGTGGATCACACTGCATCAAACCACAGAATGCTTGAAGTCTGTGCAATTTGTAACCTACTTCTGCCCTAGGGATAACTCCTATAACAATCTTGGCAGGCACAACTCCTGAGCTTTCCTCATGGTTCTCCTATATTTACACAATACTAGCAGTGAAATGTAAAAATTAAAAAACGCCCACTTGAGAGAAAGGCCAGTACTGGAATAGCCATGGACATGGTTGCAGAGATTCTGGACAGCGACAGCAGGATTGAAGGTAGCAGCCTCATCACCAGGTCCTGCATCTCCAGGGTGCAGATCCGTATTGACGTCACGCACACTTTGGCCACGTTGGTCACCAGGCCAAACTCCAGGCATCTGATCATGTCTTGCTGTGAAGCACAGTTAAAATGTAAACAACACTCCCAGCACTTCTATCATGTTATGCTGTCACACTCAGGGGAGAATTCCTCATTAAGAAGGTTAATCCATTCAACCCCACGGCTGCATTTCCCAAATTTTGGAAGGGTCACCTTATGATCATGTATCAGTTTCAAGTGATGGATCGACCAAGATAATTCAAGGGTAGTGCCAGATTAGCTTGACGCCTGATGGCAAATACATCTTCTTCATTTATTAAAAATTCATACAACCCTGATCCAATGTCACAATATGGAAAAACTGTGACACTTCAAGGGTATTGCCTCAGGCAGCGATCTGGCACCACCCCTGAACTATTATGGTCAATCCATCTCTGACAGCTGGTACACAGTCACAGGATGAAAATCAACTCTGTCCCAAGAAAGCAAGAGTGAAAAAGAACTGATAAACTGAGATGATGAACGTAAATGTCTCATGCGCATCAGCTGTACCCGATGCATCCTTCACACTCTCCCCCAGTATTCTCAACAAAAAAAATTTTTAAATTTAATTTAATATAATAATTTTATTTTATTATTTTTTTAACCCTTTTAGCCCCAAGGTCCCATTTCTGAAATTTTGGAGCTATTGCCTTACGACTATGTACAAGCTGTAGGAGATGGATTGATCATGATAATTCAAGGGTAGTGCCAGATGAGCTTGGCGCCTACAGGCGCCAAGCTCATCTGGCACTACCCTTGAATTATCATGATCAATCCATCTCCTGCTGCAGGGTACCAGGGCTAAAAGGGCTAACCTACACTTCAGTAATTCCAAAACACAGAAAAATTCATTTTTCTCTAAAAGGTATTTTTTCGAAAAATACTTACCGATGACATGACTACAAGGGGAATATCTACTTCTAGGCTCAATTTTAGCCTACTTGCCCGTTGTGTGCCCACACAACCCGAGAGGCACTCGGGGAACCCCCCAGAGGGGCCGAGAGTTATCTCCCCATACCTGCCTTACCAGATCCGGTCACGAGACCATTCAGTCTGATACTTCGCTCGAAAGCGGCAAGCGGGGCAGGAGGGAGGGACATCCGAGTCATGTCATCGGTAAGTATTTTTCGAAAAAATACCTTTTAGAGAAAAATGAATTTATTTCCTCAAAAACATTACCGATGACATGACTACATGGGAGAATTGCGATGAGGAGGCGGGTGCCGCCCAAAACTCCCCCAGCAGAACAGCGCCGTTCTCCCCGTCGCACACTCCCGACAATTTTAGCGAAGTGCATCTACGGTGCCCGTGGCACCGGGAGGGAGTGTTGCGCGGCGGCGATGTCCCCCCACCAGTGCGAGATTCTCTCGCTGGCTAGCCAGGTCCCGGAGGTAGAAAGGGGCAAAGACCGATTCGGTTTTCTAGCCCACGGCTGCCACGATGGCCTTGACAGTGCGGTTTCGATCAAACGCGACGTTCGTGGCCATAGCTCGTACCTCGTGTGCGTGAATGTGCAGCCTCTTCGCTCCCTCAGGGGAGATCTCCTGATAAGCGGAGCGTATGACCCAGCGGAGCCAGGAAGAGATCGTCTGGGCTATAATGTCACGCCGGTTGGGTCTTAGAGGTAGGAAGAGGCGCGACCGTCCCCTGCGGACGGGCTTAGATCGCCGCAGATAGATTTTTAAGGGCGCGCACGGGATCCTGTAGCCTGGTCTCCTGGGACCGGGGTCGGTCTCTCAGCGGCCTAATGGTGATCACCTAAGGCGGAGTTAAAGGAGACCTGTTCTTCGCCAGAAAGGCCGGGTCCGTGCGCAGCTGGACGGAGCCATCTGTTCGGAATTGCAGACCGGCAGGGCGAGCCGAAAGCGCATGTAGCTCGCTCACAGGCGAAGCGGTAGGAAGTGCCAGCAGGAAACAAGTCTTGCGTGCCCAGTCCGCGAGCTGGGCCAAAGGTAATGGTTCGAAGCGGGTGGAGTTCAACCACGTGAGCACCCAGGGTAGGACCCAGCGAGGAATGAGCGAGCGGAGTGTCGGGCGCTGGATGCCGCAGTGTCCCATAAGGTCGGCTAGGTCCTTGCAGGCGCCCGGATCAGGTCGTCCCAGGTGACGATAGGTGTCCGCAATCATGGACAGGTAACCGCGTACCGTGATGAGGGCTAGGCCTTGGTCTCGGAAGAGCCAGAGCAAGAAGTCCGCCAGCGGAGGATGCGTCAGATCCGTGGGCGTAAGGCCATGATCGGTGCACCAGGAACAGAGGACTCGCCACTTCCCTCGTAGACTCGAAGGGTCGACAGTCTCCGGGCCGCAGCGATCGCCTCCATTGCTGCACCTGAGTAGACTCTAGCTCCGAGAGCTTGCCGCACAACCTCCAGGCGTGAAGGAGGAGACACTCCGGGCAGGGGTGGAACAGCGGCTGGCGCGGTTGCTTGAGCCTGGTCCGCGGGGAGGGCAGCAGCAGGGGCGGGTCTGTGGCGAGGCTGAGCAGGTCGGTGGTCCAGGAGCGGTTCCAGACGAACGGCGCGACCAACAGGAGGAACGCCGAACAGCCCCGAAGTTACAGGAGGCCTTAGGGAACGAGGACGGTAGGGGGACAGGTATAGGCCACAAGTCCGTCCCAGAGAATGGAGAGCGCATCGACAGCCCAGGCAAGCTGGTCGGGAATCGGGGAGACGAAGAGGGGAAGCTGGTGGTTCCACCTCGTGGCAAACAAGTCGACCTGGGGAGTCTCCCAGCGGGCGCAGATCATCCGAAAGATGTCCTGTCGTCGGGTCCATTCCGTGTGTAGAAGTTGGTCGCGGCGAGACCGAGAGTCGGCCAAGACATTCAGGCATCCGGGAACGTGCCGGGCTTGAAGGATAATGCTCCGGTCCTCGCACCCACGCATCTTCCTGTAGAGGAGCATACACAGGTCAGGGGAGCGTGTGCCACCTTGCTTCTGGATGTAAGCGACCACCGTCGTGTCGTCCGAAAGCACGAGAAGCTCCTGGTGTCTGAGGAGGTACTCCCCGGCCTGAAGGGCTCGCCAGACGGCCTGCATCTCCAGCCAATTGATGTGGGTGTGCGCCAAGTGTGAGGGCCAGGGGCCCGCCGTCGCGAGACACCGCGGTAGGAGGTGGGCCCCCCACCCCGAAAAGCTGGCATCGACGCAAGGAGAGACCTGTGGAGGGGGAGAGGCTAAGGGAACTCCCGACGCTAGCCACGTAGGGTCGGTCCACCGACGAAGGTGCAGATGGAGCATCTGGGACACTGGGACCGCGGTCGTCAAGTCTCCGGAAGACGTGAGCCAATGGAGAAGAAGAAGCAGTTGAATTGGTCGGGAGTAGAGACGCCCTAGTGGGATAAGATCCGCTGCGGCGTTCATCAAACCCAGCAACTGAAGCCAGACTCTTGCGGGGGCTGCATCCTCCCGAGCTAACTGGTCGGCTAGATCCGCCATCTTCTTGATCCGGGGCGCCGGAAGGCGTACCGTGTTGAGGTTGGTAGCGCATTCCATACCCAGATGCAGAACCCGGCGGGAGGGAGAGAGATCCGACTTGCCGTCGTCTACTAGGAAGCCCAGGTGTGCCAGGGGGTGCAGGAGAGCATCTCTGTCCGTGGCTAGCGCAGTCTCCGATTGGTTGCGCAACCGGAGGTCGTCCAGGTAGTTCGACGTGGACTGGAGGAGGACTGTTGGGCTAAGGCGACTAAGGCGTCCATCAGCCGAGTGAAGACCCAGGGGCGGAGGTTGAGTCCGAACGGCAATCCTACCGAAGGCGCTCGAGCGGTGCGCATTAGTGTCCTGAACTGAAGTGGAACGGCAGGAGTCGGGGGCGCGACCGAGTCGCGCAAGCTAGGGCTGACGTCTCTGCTGGCCAGACTCAGTGAGTAGGGCGCTACGCCGGCGTACCGATCCTCCGGAAGGATCAGCGGGCTTAACGGGGAGAGACGGGAGAGGAAGGCCAGTCACGTGGGACGGCACCTGGCGGACTGCTGCAGGCCGGGCTCAGTGAGGCGGGCGCTGTGCCGGCAAACAGACCCTCCGGAAGGGTCAGCGGGCGTGGCAGCAGTGGCAGTCCTCTGATCAGCCATCAAGTGACCTGAAAGTGGAACGGAGGGAGTCGGGGCGCGACCGTGTCGCGCAAGCTAAGGCTGAAGCCTCTCTCGGCCAGACTCCGAGAGCAGGGCGCTATGCCGGTGTTCAGATCCTCCGGGGGGAGCGGCGACGATCCCGGCGAGGCGAATGATCCCTCCAGCGACGCTCGAGGGGCGAGCGTGAGTGTCTAGAACTGACGGTGGAACGGGATGAGTCGGGGGCGCGACCGTGTCGCGCAGGTTGAGGCTGACGTCTCTCCTGGCCGGACTCGGTGAGAAGGGCTCTATGCCGGCGTCTAGATCCTCCGGAAGGATCAGCGGGCTTCTCGGGGAGAGAGAGAGGATGAAGGCCAGTCAACGTGGGACGGCTCATGGCGGACTGCTGCAGGCCGGGCTCAGTGAGGCGGGCGCTGTGCCGGCAAACAGACCCTCCGGAAGGGTCAGCGGGCGTGGCAGCAGTGGCGATCCTCTGGTCAGCGCACAACGCCGGGTCCTGACGAGCAGACCGTTCCGAGGGGCCGATGCGAGGAAGGGCGGTCGTTACCGAAGGGGCGGCGGAAGTGTCCACAGGGGCCGGACGAGAGATAGTAGACGGAGGTCGCTCTCGCCGATAAAACTCCTGAGGTCCGACCAAACGTCTCCGGCCAAGTCGCACAGACATCACGAGGAACGAACCGCCGACCCGTAGAGACTGAGTCGCCGAACAGCAAGGGTCCACCCAAGGGGGCACGGTGAAGTTGCGCTCGCAGGTCCGGCGGCAACGTACTGCAGGGGCGGAGCAGGGCATCTCGACGCATGAGGTCGCAATTGGCCGAAGCCACCATCGCGTTGACCGAGGAATGGTAGGCGGCGCAGTTGGCGGTCTCCGCGAGGACCAGCAGGTCTCCTAGGAGGGGAGAGATGGAAAGATGCCAGGATACCTCCACCCGACGACCCAAGGCTTGAGTGAGGAGCTCCATAACACCCGAGCAGGGTAAGGTGTTTCGGACCAAGGTCGCTGTCTTGTCCAGGCCCCGCGGCGGGGACCGCCGCAGCAGAGTCAGACCGCCGGCTAGCGACACCGCCGAAGGGTCCAGCGTAGGCAGAGGGATGGAGAAGGCTAGGAGAGTCCAACACACCAGTCCCGCCGAAACAAGATGTCTAATCCGCGGGCCAGCGACGGTCGGAGAAGAAGACCGGCTCCTGGGACGTGGCGAGCTGTAGGTGCGACGAAAAGACGTCTCGAAGACCCTTAAAGCCGGGCGGTTGGGGAAGCGACTTAAACCTCTTGACCTGCCTCTCCGCGTCAACAAAGGCGGCGACCTTCCTCTTCAGCGGTGGGGAAGCTGGGCAGGCGTCCGCCGGCAGCGTCACGGCCACGATCCTGGCGGCTTCAACCGGAGCTAGAAGCGTCTCTGACTGGGAAGAAGACGGGAGCGCCGAGGGGGAAACATCCTCGAGGGCCGCGTGCGAGGTCGAGCGATCCTCCTCGTCCAACAGAGCCGAGACAGAGACTTCGGGTAGCAGGCTGAGCGCCTCGTCCTGCAGGGGGCGTCAAGAATCCTCGCTGACAGCGCTCGCGAGGCGAGCGAGGGCGCGGGCGTCTGGAGGAGGAACGGTGCGGATCAGAGTCGCGGCTGCGTCGCGACGGACGGTGCTGACGTCTCTCCGGGCCCTACTCCGGAAGTAGGCCACTATGCCAGCAAGGCGATCCTCCGGAAGGATCAGCGGGCCTGGTGCGGGGAGAGTGGTGAGGACGGCTCGTCAACGACGGACGGCTCAAGGCCGACTGCTGCTGGTCACTCTCAGTGAGACGTGCGCTAAGCCGGCAAACAGACCCTCCGGAAGGGTCAGCGGGCGTGGCAGCAGTGGCGGTCCTGTGGTCAGACAAAAACCGCGAACCCCGACGAGGGGACCGTTCCGTGCGGGAGTGGCCGAGGAAACAGCCAGGGCGGCCAACGTGTCAAAGGGCGCTGAACGCTCGTAAGCCGGGCGGGCACGCTCTCGGCGGTAAAGGACCAAGGTCCGCCCACATAACCTCAGGCCAGGCCGCACACCGCTTAACTCTGGTATCAGATTCAGTCCACCCAACCAATTTCAAATACAACGATTTTGAACTTCCAAAACTACAGCAGCTCGCTTGAGCTTGCCCTTAGCACCACGTGAAAGTTCTGTGTTTACGTTCCGTGTGTGAGTGAATGCGCGTGACTCACGTGAGCGCGCTTGTTGGGCCCAGTTCGGGGCGGCGCTTTGAGCCGATTTTCCATTGGGATAAAGCGCCTATTTAATGTCCTTATTATTATTATTATTATTACACCTGTGGTCCGAGGAACCACCGAACGCGGTAGGGAGACCGAGTGAGTGTCCGTCGGCCACCTAAAGTCATCGCACCGGGAGCACAACATTATCGAAGCGTAGGCGGGCTCCCGGTGAAAGCGTAATGGGGCACTCTCGGAGGGCTAACGGGGCTTTAAACGGGCTAACACACACGGAGCCCAAGGCCCATGTGCAAAACGGGCGCGACACGGCAACAGCCGACCGTGAGCTAATCAGGCACTACGCACTGAAACCAAACCACCAGCAAAAAGCAGGGAAACACCCATAGACAGCCGGCCCTCAGCCCGAGGGACGGCCGAGGGAACTACCGCTACCTTACCTCTGCAACGAAGGGAAGGGGGGGAAAGGGCAGTCAAACCGCCGTCCACAGACGCAGAAGAATCCCCGCAAGCAGCCCAACGAAGCAGGAAGAGAAGGCCAGGTAGAAGGCAGGGTAGAAGCGGGCGCAGAGCACACAGAGTCGGCAACAAGTGTCGGTAGGCAGAAGACCGGTCGAGGCAGCGAGAGCGCGGGCCAGACACGTCTTCTTTCCACGAGCGAAGTAGAAAGACTGAATGGTCTCGTGACCGGATCTGGTAAGGCAGGTATGGGGAGATAACTCTCGGCCCCTCTGGGGGGTTCCCCGAGTGCCTCTCGGGTTGTGTGGGCACACAACGGGCAAGTAGGCTAAAATTGAGCCTAGAAGTAGATATTCCCCTTGTAGTCATGTCATCGGTAATGTTTTTGAGGAAATAAAGTCTGCCTTACCTGCCTAACTTTGTCCATGACATGGTGGTAAGACACAAGTGCCGCGACGACTGGGAGCACAGCCTCATGCAGCATGGAGTGCTTGAAGTTGTCCGGCGTTCGTTGCAGCTTCAGACCCAAAGTTGGGGTGCTCAGCTGGTGGCAGAAATGGGACAAGGGCTGTCAGCAGCACATTATTTTGTCAAGGCGGTTCCTGCGTGAATCACCTCAACAAAACGTGCTACCGAAAGGGCTAACCCATTACATCCCGAGGCTGATTTTGTAAAATGTGCTTATTGTCCTAGGAAGGTCACATTACAGATTAGGAGATAAATCAACTGTTTTAGTTCGAGGGTGGTGCCAGAATAGCTTGGCGCCAGAGTCGCCAAGCTATTCTGGCACCACCCTTGAACTATCAGTCAATTGTATTTCAAGCAATGGGTGTATCAGGATGAAAAGGGTTAATAAAGGCAATGATAAAACAGTACTGATTTCGAAGTTTCTTATTTTATTCATTCACCACTGATTTTTTCAGGTCTGGCGTGTGTCCACTGAAAGCTCAATACCAGAAAACGGATTCACTAAATAGTTGAAGGGCATGCAGGCATTAGCTTTGATCACTGAGTGCTATATTAGCTTGGCACCTTAGCAGGTGCCAAGCTCCTCTCAGCCAATCCATCTCCTACGGAAGTGTGTAGTAAGTTGGTTCAATATGTCCAATTACAGCTGCTGACAAAAATTCTTCTGCGCCTTCGGCGTTCTTCAGACATATAAACTGAGTTTGAGGACACTTCCCTGGCGCTTCTTTGGCTCATTCAAGGCCTGCCGTATACGAAAGCGCAGCCAACAGCCGCGGATCCGCATGTGTCACGTCTTGAATGAGCTAACCCTTGTAGCCCCAAGGTCCCATGTCTCACAATTTTGGAAGTGTCGCCCAACGACTAAGCACCAGTTGCAGGAGATGGCTCAACCATGATAATTCAAGGGTAGTGCCAGATGAGCTTGGTGCCGACAGGCGCCAAGCTCATCTGGCACTACCCTTGAATTACCATGGTCGAGCCATCTCCTGCTGTAAGGGATCCGGGTCCAAAAGGGTTAAAGTCAGAGACCTCTACACCATCAACAACCTAACACAGGGCAGTATCCTTAACCCTTCACTGGCAATGGACTCAGACTGTGTTTCTGAAATCTGTGTGCAGTCAATGCCTAAACAGCCTCCGCTGTCCAAGGAACATAGATACAAGGTGGTTTCAGCAAGAGCCATAAATCCTCATGAACCCCCGCAACTGCGGGGGTTCATGAGGATCTATGCCTCTTGCAGCTGCGTGATGTTCCATTTTTCTTGGCAGCAAAGAGGTTAGCGATGCTGGTCTATCTTACACCAATCCTACTTACGTGTGCTGAAGTTGACAGCTGTCGCACCATAGTACAGACCAGAACACACAAAGTGTAGACGAGGTTTCCCCGAGTGGAGAATATCAGCGTTTTGTTCTCCAGTACCGAGGGCAGCATATCAAACACCGTAATCTTCACTGGCCAGTCCACCTCCTGAGAAATAACATCAATGATGATAAAATAGACCAAGGCAAATATTGTTGACACAGTCAGATTAGAAAATACCTCACCACCGAAGCTGCCACCAAACTTGCCGTCTCTCTCATCCTATCTCGCATCGACTATTGCAACTCTCTCCTTTCCGGACTCCCTCACTCCACCACTTTCACTCTCCAGCGTGTCCAGAACAATGCTGCCTGCCTCGTCCTCAGAAAGAAGAAATCTGACCACATCACTCTCCTGCTCAAACTCCTTCACTGGCTCCCCATCCCCAAATGCATCCAATATAAGATTCTGTCTCTCTGCTACAAACCCCTTAACAACTACGCTCCTGCCTATCTCTCCAACTTACTTCACCCCTACACTCCTTTCCGCTCCCTCCGCTCCACCTCCGACCCTCTCCGCCTCCACATCCCCCGCACCAAACTCAGCACTTTCGGACCCCACTCCTTTTCCGTCTACGGCCCATCCACCTGGAACACTCTCCCACTCCCTCTCCATCAGAAACACTCTCTCCTCCTTCCAGTCTGCCCTCAAAGCTCACCTCTTTCAACAGTACTAACATTATAACGCTACTACACTCCCCACCCTAAGCTGACTGTTGTAATGTATTTGTGGTACGTGATTCATTGTCAAAAGCGTGCACGTGTGTGCGCGAGTTGTGAGTGCACGCTTAGAGTTATAATTATAAGATTAGCCCATTATAAATACCGTAATTTTTTTTTTTAATAATTATTATTACGGTAATCATTTACAGGTAATCATTTACAGGTAATCATTTACAGGTAATCATTTACATGGCTGCATGCACCGAAGTGACAGTTTTTAACTTCTTACGCTCTGAGGATGAAATTGTCAAATTTGTGTAGATATCCTCTGAGGTCTATATCACAATTCTGGAGACAGATTGACCATATTTAATAATATATAGCTCCTCTATCGTGTAATATCCCCACAAAGAAAGGCTCAGAGCGCTTTACACCTAGATAATCTAACTAACTGAAATTAACTAAGGTACCGACAACACACAAATACACTCATTCATAGGTACAAATGAACAATTACACAATACTAAAATAATAAACATAAAACATTTGAAAAACCTGATCAGGTATATATATATATATATATATATATATATATATATATATATCCATTTCAAAGGCCTGATTGAAAAAAACATGTTTTCAATCTAGCCCTGAAAATGGCCAAAGATGGTGCATGGCAAATATCATGGGGAAGACTATTCCACACTTTGGGAGCTTGGAAAGAAAAGGAGTGCTGGCCAAAGGTTTTTAAGGACACTCTGGGAATAGTCAATATTCTGTCGTCAGTGCCTGGCGGTGCCAAGCTATTCTGACACCAACCTTGAAATGTCATGCCTGATCTATATCCTGTGGTAGTCTTTCAGGTCTTTATGGGTTAACCCCTATCATACTGAGGCCAAAAGCTTCAAATGTGTACACTGCCACATGCAAGCTACATTATAGTCCTTACAGATAAGGATATAGACCAATGGCTTTAGTTCAAGGGTGGTGCTAGAATAGCTTGGCGCCTAGAGGCGCCAAGCTATTCTGGCACTACCCTTGAACTATTTTAGTCAAACTTATTTCACACACTGGTGTGTTCCGAATGATAAGGGTTAATGACATGACACACTCTGCCCTTCAAGACTGCTCTCAAAGAGACCGCTTTCAAGACCACTCTCTTCTTTCAAAAGAGGTAACTGCTCAAAACAGTTTCTACTCGAATGATATCGAAAACATTCCAGGAAACACTATTTATTTTAACTCGTTGTGCCCGAGGTACCCCCCCCCCCCCCACCCCCCCACTTTGGTACCGGTTTCAGGCCACTTTACAAATTTCAAATACAAGCGATCAAAAATCTCTGTAACTTCAGTAGCTGAACTGGCCCTTCGTCTGTCTTGTACTGTGTTTGTCTTAAATGGCGTAAATCCGTGTCTGTTACGTGAGTGTGTGTGTTGGGTTTCAGTTCGCGGTGCTTTGAGTCGATTCACGCAAAAATTGAGAAAAAGCGCCTATATAATAACGGTATTATTATTATTATTATTAATTACCCACATTTTGGAGTTATCATCTGAGGACTGCATTACTATTCCGGAGACAGATCGACCATGATAGTTCAAGGGTGGTGGCAGAATAGCTTGGCGCCTATAGGCGCCAAGCTATTCTGCCACCACCCTTGAACTATCAGGGTCGAGCCGTATCTTGCTGTGGTGTGTTGTGGGCAGAAAGAGTAAATACAATGCAGAAAGTTACTTTTTTGAGGCAGGTGATGAAGAGTTCCAGTACAGGCGTGTAGTCGATGGAAGCAAACAGACTGCTGGGAGAGAGGCCACCAGCCACAGGGCTGATTGGCATCTCAATCTCACTGTAATCAAGACAGACATGCATCCCTGTCTTAACATTATTGTAACCCCTTCATTGCCAGACATCACAGGAACACAAGAAGAAACAAAAGTAAAATGGGTACAAAGAACCTGCCAACCCCTACACAGCTATGATAAGTAGTTCACAAACCAGATAGGTGAGGCTAGTGCTGGCAGAATTGTACACAAACCAAGGGGAATCACTCAGCTCTGGACAGACAAACAGTTAGATCCCCTGCCATCCCGCCTATCAGGCACCCAATCGCCAGCCCACAGAGAAATACGCAGGTATAGAACAAGACGATCATCTGCATCCTCGAAAAGGATGCATCAGGTCTCGCTTATAACCCATGTCTTTCTCCGGAACTTAGGAAGTAGGCAGGAGAAACATACATACACAAATACGAAGGTGCATTACTATATGTGGTCGGGTAAATACCCTGAATTCCCACAGTAGATGCACAGAATATTACACAACAATGTAACGATACAAATTTGTATGGTAGTAGCATTTTGGACAAGTGGTAGTAGTTTTGGAGATGTCAAGAGTAGTTTAGCACGTAAGTTACTAAGATGGCAATGCATTATTCAGTTCTGGATTAAGTTCAGCCCACGCGAGATCGTCAAGAAAGTTCATTTTCACAGACTGTGCATCGCGCATGCCGTTTGCTTAACTCCAAACGCTCGATGCACGGAAAAGTCCCCGTATATAGTGATTGGAACTTTGGCTGGCTGGTACAAACTTTTTTCTTTTCAGGCGGTGCTCTTTAAGATTCGGCCTCCTTTTTCTTCGGCCTGGTTCAGACCGTCGTTTATCTGATGCACCACTTTGTGAATCCCCAAACCGCATGTTCTTACCAACTACAAACCGAAAACAGCACAAAAAATGTATTTTTCTCTAAAATAAATTTTTTGGAAAAATACTTACCGATGACATTACTATTAGGAATACTGATCTAGCTCGCCTAATTTTAGCCAAAATCGTTGCGTGCCTACATGGCAAGGGAGGTAACAAGGGGCGCAATAAGCTAGGCAGTCCCCTGTGTGGCCTCCCTTCCATCCTCATCCGGTCATACAGCTACCGGAATCGTCATTCTGTTCATAGCGAGCCAGTGGCAGCGGGGCAGGCGGAAGGGTCCTCCGAGTAATGTCATCGGTAAGTATTTTTCAAAAAAAATTATTTTAGAGAAAAATGAATTTTTTTTCTAAAATGTATTTTTTTGAAAAATACTTACCGATGGCATTACTATCCTCGCGCTGGGACCATACAGCGTTGAGGCGCGTCCCCTGGGTGGTGGATAGGGGGTCCCTCGTGAGAGGGGTGCACCGAATGAAATAAGGTGCCGTGAACCAACATGGTCTAAGGGAAGGTGACCCCGACAGAAAACCCCTGGTCCTCCTAGTAAGGGGGTTGGGCGTGGGGGTAGCTTCCCCACCCTGCAAAAAAGGAAATAGCTACAAAAACGCCGACGAAAAGACTAACAACGAAGTGGAATACAGTGGACACTGTGGACACAGCTTGACGACCTCGATTTTGCAGACGACTTGGCATTACTGTCCCACACTCATCAACAAATACAGGACAAGACCACGAGGCTTGCTGACATCTCGTCCCTAGTGGGCCTCACCATTCACAAACAGAAAACAAAGACAATGAGGCTGAACGCAACCAGGGAAGAACCAGTCTTGCTTGCTGGCACCCCGTTGGAGGAGGTGGAGTCCTTCACCTATCTCGGGAGCATCATAGACAAAAAAGGCGGCACTGATGCAGATGTCAGAGCACGAATCGGTAAAGCCAGAGCAGCCTTTCTCCAGTTGAAAAAAGTGTGGAGTTCCAGAGAGCTGTCACAACACACCAAAGTCCGGATTTTCAACTCCAATGTAAAAGCAGTTCTCCTATATGGAGCAGAGACATGGAGATTGACAAAAACCACAGTCAACAGAGTACAGACCTTCATGAACAGTTGCCTTAGAAGAATTTTGAAAATCCACTGGCCAGAGAAGATCAGCAACGTCAGACTCTGGGAGAGAACAGAGCAGATAACAGCAGAGAATGAAATTGGGCGAAGAAGATGGGGATGGATCGGTCACAGTCTGAGAAAGCCAGCTTCCAGTATCACTAGGCAGGCATTGTCATGGAACCCCCAGGGAAAGAGGAAAAGAGGTAGGCCGAGAAACTCCTGGCGTCGAGACCTCCAAGCAGACATCAAGAGACTGGGAACCACCTGGAGTAGAATCGAAGGAGAAGCACAGGACAGGAGTTGCTGGAGGTCTCTCGTCGACGGCCTATACCCGGGTAGGGGTGACAGGCGTAAGTAAGTAAGTAAGGCATTACTATATGGGAATACACTCAATTGCCTGTAGATTTCAGCCCAAAGTTGTGTCCCCTACACAACTGGGGAGGAGACACCGGGGATCCAAGTATAGGCGCCCGGGTGTCCTCCCCTACCAACCTATCCCGCCATGCGTGTGGAGAACTCACCTCAGTTTCACGCTTAGCCAAGGAGGCAAGCGGGGCAGGTGGGAGGGCCATCCGAGTAATGCCATCGGTAAGTATTTTTCAAAAAAATACATTTTAGAAAAAAAATTCATTTGTTTTTTTCAAAATACATTACCGATGGCATTACTATATGGAAGAATATCAAAGAGGAGGAGGGTGCCGACACCCAAACCCTAACGTAGAGCCCTCCGCTAGCCCGCAAGGAGCACTCCCGACGATTTCAGCTAAGAAGTGGCTATGGCGCTGTGGCGCGCGGAGGGAGTGCTGGGCCGCGGAGAGGTCGCCCATCAAGACCAGGGAGTCACGCTGGCCAGATAGGTCGCGGAGGTAGAAGCGGGAGCAAGTGGAACAGCACACCTGCCTACCGCCCGTCCCAAAGTCATAACCGAGCAGAAAGCGGTCAAAGCCGCTCAGGGGCTACTGCTCGTACTTCATGCGCCCGGAACTGTAACCATCTATCCCGAAAAGGGAGAGGTTGGGTAGGCCAACGAGTCACCCACCGAAGCCAAGGCGAACTGTCTGGGTCGAGCTACTCGGCCTGCCTGACGAAGGGTAGGAAGAGGCGGGCAGGCAAGACGGTGTGGCCGATAGCAGTGCAGGAACTGCAGTGCCTGGACTAGGTCCTGACGACGCGCCCCGTGGGTCGGTCGTCCCTTGAACGGGGGTAAGGTCAGCCACTGGGGTGCAGCCGAGAGAGGCCGGCTCAAGACCTGAAGGCCGGGTCGATGAGAAGTTGTGACGAGTGAAGGCTCGGACTGCCAACCTGCGGGGCGGACCGAGAGAGCATGCGGCTCGCACCCGCAGGAGCCGTGGCGAGCGCCAGGAGGAACATGTTTCCGGGCCAGGACGGAGAACCGTGCCAAGGCCAGGGTTCGAAGCAGTCTGTAAATAGCCACGTCCGGGTCCAGACGAGGTCCCACTGAGGTAAGAGAGAACCGGAGAGAGTACATCTGAATTCAAGGTCCCCAGGACCGAATAACTCGCCAGGGCCGGATCCTAAAGGCCCCGGCAGAGGGAAGCGAGTACGATTACGGAGCGGTAACTCTTGACGGAAAAAGGAGCTTAACCTTGGTCGTCGAAGAGCCCTAAGGGGAACTCCGCCTGTAGGGATAGTGAGATAGTGGGGGCGGAACCGCCGAGAGGCGCGCCCCGACTGGTAGAATCTCCCCTAGCTGTCGCAAACAACACTGGTAACAGTCCGCGGGCTGCTGCCATAGCCGTCCCGCCGCCTCCGAGAATCTAAAGCCGGGGGCCACCAGGAAGAGAACCGTGGAGCAGGAAGAAGACACTGCAGAATCTTCGGCACCACACCGAGAGGGGGAAGGCCACAGGGAACAGTCCATCCCAAGAAGAACAGCGCGTCTGCAGCCCGGGCGAGAGGCTGAGCCCGTGGTTCTCTCAGTGCCTAGCCGGAGGCCCAAGGCCCCAAACCCCAACCGGCCCAGGGTAACGGGCAGGACTGTAGGCTGTAACCGTACGCCTGGGAGGGCCGGAAGAGTGTGGCGTAGCCCTAGCCGCGCCTGAGTCCACAGACGAAGGCGGGTCGAGCTCGCTCAAAGTCGGGATCGCCTGACTCCCCGAAAAAAAGAGAGAGGCAGCCGACAGGTATCGAAGTGTCGTCCTTACGAGGATAACTGTCTCCAGCCTGGTCAAGGAAGTCCCCACAAGCATACTGCCGCGGACTTGTTTGGAGGCAGCAGCGCAGATCCGCCCTGACTCAAGGTACCGAAGACAAGCTGCGCGTCGACTACAGCGTCCGGTCAGCGCGCTCCACCGAGCGCGGTCCCGGAAATCCTGACTGAAGTGCTGCGTTCTAGCCCTAGGAGCGTGGTCAGAGCCGTCCTCTCGGGTCTGTACCTGCAACCGGTGAAGAAGCTCGCTCTCGTAGCTAACTCTCGCCAACCCACCGTCCCAGGGCAGGAACCACTCGGGAAGGTCCTAAATGGAGCGCTGACCTCCTGCGTAGGGCAAAGAGGACAAGGCCCCACCTTCTTGGAAGCAGCAACATAGGGCCAACCAGCTAAGCTGCTGAAACCTGTTCCCGCGTCCAACTCGAGCCGAAGCAGTCGGCGGAACCGGGTAGAGTCCACTAGTCGTGTGCGAGCAGCCAACTGTTTCCTGTAAGAATCCGAGTCGCCGAAGCCGGCGGAACCGGACAGCGTCCAAAGAAGGACTGTGGTAGCTGCCGGAGCAGGAGAACGGGCCCGTGACCGAAGTCGCGGCGTTGATTGTTCTGTCGCCTGCAAGAACCACTAACCGTCAGCGTAACTGTAGATTATCCTGTGTCACCAAGTCGAAGGAAGCCAGCCAGCGCGCTAGCCGGGTCTGAGTTTCGCTGCCGGAGTAAGAACGGACGCACGACCGAAGTCGCAGCGCCGACTGTGGCAATGCCTGGTAGATCCCGAAACCGGGACTGAGGGGATTACCAGCGTGTTAGACTTGTACTTGAAGGAGAGTCTGTACCTGAAGCTTGGCTCTAGTAGCAGCGGCCGGAAAGGGTGCACTAGACGGGTCTGTGTTAGCCGCCGGTGCAGGAGTACGGGCTCGCGGCCTACGCTGCGGCGTTGACTGTAGTCTCACCAGGTGAAAAACCACTAGTCGGGTCTGAGGGTCTTACCAGAGTCGGACCTATAACCGTGCTGGACTTGCCAGCTGCAACATAGCGAATCAAGGAACCAAGCGCAAGCGCCCCCACAGGTACACAAGAACAGTGGAACCGCACGAAGAAGATCACGGCGTATGCAGACACACGGCGCCCTACCCCGTCCCATGAGCGCCGGACAGAAGCCGAGACCGAGATTACCTTGCCAGAAGCAAGGAAGAGGCAAGAAAGAACGTAACAAAAAGTGTAGCCAGGCGCCGTCCCACCAAGATGGCGACGAAACCGATACCCGTCCGGCCAAGGGCTGCGAACGGCGCAGGAAGCAGAGACGCCCGTCACACCAGGTCGGCGAAGATGGAACAGCACCGCGAGGCAAAGGTAACAACCATGGCCTACGCAAGTCCACAACTAGCCAAGGCGACGCCAGAGGGCACAAGCCAAAGAAGGCGTGTCGTAACAGGGCGAAGAACGCACCGGTGAAGTCCCGGAAGCCGGCTGGCTGAAGGAGGGACTAGCGAAGCTAGGCCCGCCTCTGCGCGTAGAACCCCGCGGAAGCCTGTCTCTCCATAAATGAAGGAGGACCGAAGAAGAGGGGGAGGAACTACGCCAAGACCCAAGCGAGAAGTCGGCGAGCTGAGCGAAGAGCCGACGTCGTCCGAAGAGGAGACCGACGTGACCGCTAACAGCCAGGGGAAAGAACCAGTCGTCGAGTCTCGAAGAAGAAGACGACAGCCGAATCCGTAGGATGACGGATGAGAAAATCCGGTTCAAAGAAGCGAGGCCGTCCATCCCTCGAGGCGCAAGGAGGGGCGAGCGGCTCCCAGAGCGCCGAAACGCCGCGCAAGAGGAAGACGCAACCCGCCCGCGAAGCCCGCAGGCGGCTCGTCATGCGGCGGAGGGACCGCGAAAGACGGACGGTCAGCAGTAAACTGAGATCCGAACGCAGGTGCCGAAGACCGCTCCCTGAGCGGAACCGGTCTAGGGACAAGAGTCCGGGTCCCGCCGGGCCCGCTTGGGGGGGGGGGGGGGGGGGGACCCACCGTAGTCGCCCAAGACCGCTCAGCAAGGCAAGGCGGGGAGGGAACAGTCCAAAGTCACGCCAAGACCGCTCAGCAAAGCGAAGCGGTGAGGGGACAGACTAAAGTCACGCCAAGACCGCTCAGCGAAAGCGCAGCGGGGAGGGGACAGTCTAAAGTCACGCCTAGTCCGCTGAGCGAAAGGCGAAGCGGGGAGGGTACAGTCTATAGTCACGCCAAACCCGCTCAGCGAAGGCGAAGCGGGGAGGGGACAGTCAAAGTCACGCCAAGCCCGCTCAGCGAAAGCGAAGCGGGGAGGGGACAGTCAAAATCACTCCAAGCGCACTCAGCGAAGAGCGAAGCGGGGGAGGGGACAGTCTGTAGTCACACCAAGCCCGCTCAGCAAAAAGCGAAGCGGGGAGGAGACAGTCTATAATCACGCCAAGCCTGCACAGCAAAAGCGAAGCAGGGAGGGGACAGTCTTAAAGTCACACCAAGCCCGCTCAGCAAAAAGCGAAGCGGGGAGGGGACAGTCTATAATCACGCCAAGCCTGCTCAGCAAAAGCGAAGCAGGGAGGGGACAGTCTTAGAGTCACGCCAAGCCCGCTCAGCGAAGAGCGAAGCGGGGAGGGGACAGTCTGTAGTCACGCCAAGCCCGCTCAGCAAAAAGCGAAGCGGGGAGGGGACAGTCTATAATCACGCCAAGCCTGCTCAGCCAAAGCGAAGCAGGGAGGGGACAGTCTTAACGTCACGCCAAGCCCGTTCAGCGAAGAGCGAAGCGGGGAGGGGACATTCTGTAGTCACGCCAAGCCCGCGCAGCAAAAGCGAAGCGGGGAGGAGACAATCTATAATCACGCCAAGCCTGCTCAGCAAAAGCGAAGCAGGGAGGGGACAGTCTAAAAGTCACGCCAAGCCCGCTTAGCAAAAAGCGAAGCGGGGAGGGGACAGTCTAAAAACACGCCAAGCCTGCTCAGCAAAAGCGAAGCAGGGAGGGGACAGTCTAAAAGTCACTCCAAGCCCGCTCAGTGAAGAGCGAAGCGGGGAGGGGACAGTCTGAAGTCACGCCAAGCCCGCTCAGCAGAAAGCGAAGCGGGGAGGGGACAGAAGGGGCGAACGAATCCGCACCTGTGAATAAAAGTCTGAGACACACCGGGCCCGCCTGGAAAGTTCGGGGCAGGGGGGGGGGGGGGAGGGGGGGAGGGGGGGGGGGGACAGAAAGGAGTCACGCCAAGCCCACTCAGGAAAAGCGAAGTGGGGAGGGGACAACTGGTGCGCACGAATCCGCACCTGTGAGTAAAAGTCTGAGTCACACCGGGCCCGCCTGGAAAGTTCGGGGCGGGGGGGTGGACAGAAAGGTGTCACGCCAAGCCCGCTCAGGAAAAGCGAAGTGGGGAGGGGACAAATGGTGCGCACGAATCCGCACCTGAGTAAAAATATAAGTCCACCCATGTGGGAAGCACGACCCTGATACTCGCCTGCCCTGCTCAGAAGACTCGGAGAGGGGAGGGAGTTTCAGCGCGGCTAAGGTAAAAGAAGGGGACTTACCTGCGGGCTGGCAGGCCCGGAAGCCGTAGTGAAGCGGGGCCCAAGAAGCCGACGTAGCGACGCCATCCTGCGGAGAAGTCCGGGGAGAACGTTGAGACCAGGAAGAAGGACACGTCTGGAGGATCCCACACGAGACCGCCGGTCCTCACTCCCGTCAGCACACACGTCACACAACCTGTCGGAAGAGCAGTAGAGCACGGCCGGCAGGCGACGAGGGCGAACGAGGGCCACAGAAATCCTCACAAAAGGGGGCAAAACTTCAACAGAAGCCGCCATAGCGTTCATTGTACACTGTTCACAGGAAGGAACACACTCAAGCGCCGAACTCACACCGCGAGGCAAAAGCCACGTGAGAAAAGTCACAAGCTGAAACCCCAAGGCTGCAGCCAAGGACGAAGTTCACTGAAAGTCAAACCGGTCGGAACCGGTAGGCGCCAAGTCCACACACAGTAAAAACGTCGAAGTGTAGAACACACTAACGAAGTACACCGAGTCCAAGGAGAAGTCAGAAACAAGGCAAAAGCCAAGTAGTAGAAACCACAGAATAAACGGTCAAAAACGTAGCAAGGCAAAAGTCCACGGTCGAGCTAAGAGTGAAACTGAGGTGAGTTCTCCACACGCATGGCGGGATAGGTTGGTAGGGGAGGACACCCGGGCGCCTATACTTGGATCCCCGGTGTCTCCTCCCCAGTTGTGTAGGGGACACAACTTTGGGCTGAAATCTACAGGCAATTGAGTGTATTCCCATATAGTAATGCCATCGGTAATGTATTTTGAAAAAACAAATACATTTGTTTTCTCAAAACAACATTACCGATGACATTACTATTAGGAAGAATATCAAACAGGAGGCGGGTGCCGCTTAGAACGCCCCTAACCCCTGGGTAATAATATGAAGACCCGCCCTCCCTGGTACAACCTCCCGATAATTTTAGCGAAGATACCTGCGGCACCTGGGGTGCCGGGAGGTAGTGTTGTGCCGCCGGACTGTCTCCCACCAGCGACAGGAACTCGCGCTGGCCGGAGAGGTCCCTCAGGTAGATTGGGCGAAGGTCGCCTCTGATCGCCACCCACCGCCGGCCCAAGTCTTGACTGCGCCGTTGCGAACGAAACGAGCGTGTGGCCCAGGTTCCTGACCTCAAGTGCCCTGACGTTCCTGCATCTGGTTGAACCAGGGCTGAGGTCCTGGTAGGCGGGGCGTATCAGCTATGGAGCCCAGAGGTAGACTGTGCTCACCATTCCCCGGCCGTCATGATATCTGTGACCGCGTCGATGCGGCAAGCGCTAGGCTAACGGTCATGGTTATGATCTCGGTGCCCTGGTGTTCAATCGTTTGGCTGCAGCAGGGGCGAGATCTTGGTAGGCGGAGTGAATCACTCAACGTAGCCAGTAGGATATCGTCTAGGCCGAGCTGTGATGTCTACCTGGGGACACAGAGAGAGAAATGCGGGTGTGTCCCCTGCGTGGCGGCTTGGTCCGCCGCAAGAAAGCGTGCAAGGTTCTCACCTGGTCGTGTCGTCTGGATTCCCGGGTAGAGCCCGGACCCCTCCAGGGCTGGAAGGTGACCACCTGCGGGGCAGCCAAGGAGAAGAGTCATGGCTAGACAGCCGGGTTGGACTGCAGTAGCCAGCGTCGTCCGTAGGGAACTGTGGGCATGGCGGGTGCGTTGAAACACTTGTATCCCGCTGACCCTGGCAGCGCGGCGGGCGCCAGTAGGAAGCCTGTTTTCCGCGTCATGTCTGATGCCCGCGCCAACTGAGGTGGTTTGAAGCGGGTAGGGTTGGTCCACATCCGCGTCCCGGGTAGGTCCCATAGCGGTATGAGGGAGTGGAGGGGCGGACACCCACGATCGAAGCACGCCCTAAGGTCAGCCAGGTCCTTGCTGTCAAGGTCGGGCCATCCCACAAGGCCGGTACGTCTCATCGGACACCGCTAGGTAGGTGCAAGGAGATAGGTGCCTGAAGCTGGACAGTGAAGAACGCAGCACTCAGCCATCCGGAACCGTCCGATCCGTGGTAGGGAGACACACCTCGTCACACAGGACTCGCCACTTTATCGAAACTCCCCTAGTCGAGGGTCCGCGGGCTGTAGCAGTAGCTTCCTCCGCTGTAAGCGAGAATCGTCTAGTGGTGAGGGCTATTCGCACCACTCCAGAAGTGGAGGTGAAGTCGCTCGGGGCACGAGTAGGGCAGATCCCGCCGAGTAGCTTGAGCATCGTGCGCGAGGCGGAAAGCCGCCGCGGGGCTGTGGCGAGGTTCAGGAGGTCGGTGGTCCAAGACCTGGTCCAGGCGAAGGAATTCACCAGTACCAAGACTACGTTACAATCTGTGCTCTTGAGCAGGCCCTTGGGGACGAGAACCGTCGGCGGGTAGGCGTACGCGACGAGTCCGTCCCAGGAAGGAAGGAGTGTCAACTGCCCAGGCTAGTGGATATGGCATGGGAGAGACGAAGAGGGAGGAAGTTGGAGAATCCACCTCGTTGAGAAGAGGTCGATCCTGGGGTGTCCTCCTGGGTGTCGATCCGTCGAAGCTGTCCGGCCAGAGGGTCCACATGGTGCGAAGAAGCTGCCCGTGTCGCGTGAGGAAACGGGTAGGACATAGGGATGATCCGGGAAGCCTGGCTCCGAGAGAAGTCGGGAACATCACACGACCGGAACCGCTGGTAGAAGGATCGAGCGGCGGGGCGCATCCCGCCTCACTGCTGGAAGTAGGCGATCACCATGGTGTTGTCTATAGTACGAACCGCTGCAGGTGACGTAGACGTCCCCCGCGTTGAGTGTTTGCCAGATAGCCTTCCGTTTGAACCAGTAGGAGTGCTGGACTGTGAGGTCCGGTGGGTCAGGAGCCAGATGCAGCGACAACCAGCCGAAAAGGTGAGAGCAGCTGAAGCAGGGGGTCAAGGGGAGTAAGTCTGCTTCACAACATCAGGTCCAGAGGCTGCGGCCACTTCCTGGAGGAAGACACTGCCCGAGGGCAGGACGCCAACCCGGACGCTTGGCACTGTGGACTTCACCTTGATGAGCTTGGAGCAAGCCACCTCCAGAACGAAGAGGCGGGACGGCACAAGGTCGGGTGTACCCACGTCGAGCAGAGTCTGGCGCCCAAGCTAGTAGCACATCTCGGACCGCCGCCCAACTGGCCTCCGCCTGGTTCCGCGAGCGAAGACCTGGTCCAGGGAATCCGACGTAGGGCCACGGCATCCGTCCGGTCCTGGCGAAGACGGCGGGCAGAAGCGGGAGAAGCCCAGGGCTGAGGTCGCGGCCAACGGGTAGAAGCGCGATCTGGTAGACCAGTCCACAGCAGGCGAAGCGCAGGTAACGTCCAGAGGAGGTGTTACGATTGTGGTTGTGTTATCCTGTGAGAGCGTGCGTGTGTTGATCGTAGGTAACGATCCGATGTTTATTTGAGCTATCACGGTTACGTTTCACCCGTGTTTTTTTTTAGTAAGATTTTCTTTTGTTCGTGAGTAGATCCGATTTCGTTTTGTTGTGTTTAGTCCGGTGCGTTCTAGAAGGGTCGCACTGTCTAGTGGCCTCGTAAGTGTCACGTCGGTTAGTTGGCATCGCAACACTTCGCTACATTTTTCGCTAATTTTTGTTTTCCTGTGCGCGTGGATTGAGCAGCCTTTTTGTTTTGGGAATGTTCTCGTACTTTATAGAGCTACCAGGTGATAGGGATACCATACTTTTATGTGATTTAATTATACGCTAGAATTTAGAACTGAAGTAAGCAGCCGTGTTTTTGTAGCCGGTTATAGTTTTTCTGGAAATTTTATTTTAATGAGCTTCGGCTGCGTGTTTCGTTCTGGTTGTTTGAGTTCATGATTTCCATAGAAGATTCTGGAATTTGATAGTGTTTATAAGGAGGGCGCTGGGAAAGCCCGTTAGTACATTGTCTTGCTTTGTCAGTTGTAGAGACACGTATAGTTTATTGCGAGAGACGCCGTGTATGAGAAACTTTGTGTCGCAGTGAGGACATCGCAGAAGAGACTTTGTATCAGTTGTTTGTGCATTTGAAAGTGCATTATTGTGTGGATATCGCATCGCTGAATTAAATATTGTTGGAACTGTTACTCCAGTATTGTCTACATCCTTAAGCCACGTGTGACGGATTGCAGCTGAACGAGGTTTATTTTAAAGAACTCTTACATGCGTGCGTCTGGTGTGTTTATCATACTTCGACTACAACTCCACCACGTAACAGGAGGGAACAAGGAGACGTGGAGAGAAGCAACGGCCAGGCCAAGCTGACAGCGAGTCCATAGGCTGCACCGGGCCCGAGGTGCTTGGGTAGTCTTCATGCGAAGCAGGGCGACGATACTTGCGTACACAGCAGGCCTGTAGCACTCACCACTCCTTCCCGTAGCCGGAACGCCGGCGCCTCCTGAGTCGCTGCAGTAAACCACTGTCGTTGCCGAGAAGCCTCTGGGTGCGAGTGACGACCGTCCATCTCCCAGCGCGAGGCGCTCTGTGACCAACTGGAGCTAAGGCAGGGACGAGGAACCCGTCGTGAGGGGGGAGCGCTCTGCTGCATCCTAACTCAACCCACCTGAGGCAAACCGCTACCAAGAGCCCTGCAAGTACCGGTTACGCTAGAAGAAGAAACCGCCCAAGGCCTTAAGAGCGGCTAGCCAGAATAGCGTGAGGCCTATCGACGCCAAGTCACTCTGGCGCTACCCTAGAACCATTCTTATTCGAACGTAAATCAGCGTCTGGAGGACCGGACATGAGTGAAGAAGACTTCCACCAACTGTCGTTCCCAGGCGGTTAACCCACAAGGAAACCTGCCGCCGAAGGCTACCTTCAGTGAAGCGGGCAACCAGGGCCAAGCAAGGATATAGTCGCATCACTCCGAGGGGTCCGTTCCTCGACGAAGTCCATCCCTTTCCTACTCAGTCTCGCCTTAGTCTGAAGAAGGCGAGTACGCAAACATTGGTGGCTGCAGCGTCCCTAACCAGAACTGTGTCACAATCTGGGTGTGAAGATTGATTCGACGCCCTCCAAGCATGATCATATCAGTAGCGTGTGCCAAGCCGGTTTCCTTGAGCTGCGCAGAATCTCTTCCCTCAGACCGAAACTCACAGAAAGTGCGGTGTCAAGACGTGTACATACTTTCATCGGTCGAGGCTTGAGGTCGAACCTAGCGGCGCAGGGGAAGCCGCTTCCGTGCCATAGGAGGAGCACTGGCCGATCATCGGAGTCGCCGCAAACGCGTAGCGAAGTAGGAAGGTCGCCGGGCACAGTAACCGTCCTGGCGATGATGCGCGTCCGCTGCACGGCCAACAACTGCAACCACGGGAGTATCCGCCTGCGAGGTCCCTCGTAGCTATCCCGCTGGCATCTGTCCGGGGCTCCCTGCCGAGGAGGAAACGGGGAGCTGGCCCCGCGCCTGGCCCCTTCGGAGATGTCATCGCGAAGCAACACCGTTCTGGAGCCCTCCGGGTCCTGCTGGGAGTAACCCCCCGTGCCACTCTGAAGGGTGCGCAGAGGCACTGCCGCTGCACGGTCACGTTACTGACGTCCGTAAAAACGGCTTGCGCTTAGCTGGGATGGGCTCAAGGGCGTAGACGCGTGACGGTCCAAGGACGTTGAACCCAAAGAAGAAGCACCATAGCGTACCACACCAACAAGCCCCAAGATGTACACATCACAGGCGTTTCCACTGTTGTCAAGCACTTCCTACCAAACAGCCGACGAAGTCTGCAGTCGGAGAACTAAGGAGGAGGAAGCTTCTTCTGCACAAACGCCGTCACCCTTGGAGTTTCACTGGGTTGCTTTCGTAGGAATAGCCTGTTCCAGTGTCTCTTGTAGAGTGGCGGGCAGCGGCCATATCTCCTCCATCACGGCTGGTAGTTCCCACAGTCCTGGAGAGAAGGAGGCAGCGTCGCTAACGAGTCCCGTCAAGTAACCGGCGCGTTGTGAGCGTGCGTGCGTGTCTGCCCGCACGTGTACTAATGTGTGAGTGCCAAAGTCGTTACGCAAAGTGAGCCTAACTGCTCGCCTACTTCGTGAAATGCCTTGACCGGGGAGTCTAATGGACTGTGCTACGAGCAGACCTGTTTACCCCCTGGGTGCAGTCAGTGTACTTTCAACTGACTAATTCTAATTGTGTACTTTGGACCTCACATGTGTATTTATTCACAAGCCAGTGAGTGTCAGATTCACCAAAATGTGTATTTTTGTGTATAAACGTGTACACGAAAGTGTACCCCAAAGCAAATTGTGTACTTTAATATGCCAAAGTGTATGGTAAATAGGTCTGTACGAGGCATTAAGCTATACTTGGAGGAGACCTGTTGAAAAAGGTGAACGAGTACGCTCGTCCTCCTCGAACTTAAGCGCGTTAGGACGGCCGCCAGGTACTAATCGTAAAAAAACTAGCTGAACGGGAGCTCGTTCGTGTGATATTGCAAGCACGACTCGTCTTTTTCTTGACTCGTGACTAAGCACCTGTGCCGAGGGGGCAGTATAAGCCAAGTAAGTAATAATTACTGACCTCCGTATCAGAAGGCTTGCGCTTGAGTGGACTGGTTCACGGGCGTAGACGTGTGGCGGTCCACGGACGTAGTTGGCCAGCTCGGGGAAATCCAGCGAGCTGACGAACCCTGAAGCCGTCCGGTGCTGGCCAAGCTCGGGGTAAGGATCAACCAGTGAGCTGACGAACACTAGTCGGCATAGCATGTTGGCCAGGCTCGGTGTCTCCACTGCAGTGAGCTGACGAACCCCCCCTACTGTAGCCC
This sequence comes from Semisulcospira habei, assembly GCA_036245525.1. Lineage (NCBI taxonomy): Eukaryota > Metazoa > Mollusca > Gastropoda > Semisulcospiridae > Semisulcospira > Semisulcospira habei. The sequence goes on along the minus strand of BTPG01000008.1, from coordinate 7,311,961 downwards.
TAGGCTCTGGATCCGCGCGTGCGTCCCGAGCCGTGATTGTCTGAAGCGCCACCTCCACTGAAGGGTTCAAAGCAGAAGTAGGCGTCCGCTCCCAGGCTGGGGTCGGTCGTTCCCGCGACATAATGCCAAGCTGTGACCGCTGCCCCTCCCACAGGGGTTGCAGTCACCGCTCAGTAGAGTGGAGGCGCAGGTAAGCAGACATCCTGTGAGTAGTCACACAGCCACTGGAAGTCCATACATCTCGTGCCGGTGCGAACTTGCCACTGCAAAACAGACACAGAGACCAGCAAACGAGCGTGGCTCCCGAAGTCACGCACCAATGCTAACGCGTGTACGAATTTAAAAAACGAATCCGCCACACGACTAGTGCCGACGTCCGGCGCTATCTAACCCCCCTGAGCGCCGGTCGTGGGCACCAACCGAGGTATACTTAGTCAATCCAAGCGAAAGAGGCGGGTGAGACAGCACTGCAGTGACCAACGAGAAGTAGAGCCGCCCGTCGACCGGCCGCTCGTCGGTAAGTCCCTGGCACAGAGCAAGGTTCTTGACACGTCACTCCAGTGAACTCAGCACTCCGTCGCTAGTGAGCCCCAGCCCGAAGCAAGGCGCAAGCTACAAGCCGAAAGTCCCAACCGGTCCCACTATACAAGTCCAGACGCAGAGAGTAGGCACGCAACCTTCCTACGGCGTGGCGCAGAACAGAATGGCGATTCCGGTAGCTGTATGACCGGATGAGGATGGAAGGGAGGCCACACAGGGGACTGCCTAGCTTATAGCGCCCCTTGTTACCTCCCCTGCCATGTAGGCACGCAACGATTTTGGCTAAAATTAGGCGAGCTAGATCAGTATTCCTAATAGTAATGTCATCGGTAATGTTGTTTTGAGAAAACAAATGTTAGGGTTTTTTTTTTTTTTCTTCAGCATAGAATTTCATAATTATCGTAGTAGCGTAGTATTGGGAACGTTGGCGTAGGAAAGTACGGCAAAATTGTATTGGTTGGCAGGTCTGAACATAGGAGCGATGAGACATAAACCCTCATGAGCCCCCGCCATCGAGTCTCTGGCAGCTAGGTAGCGTTCGCCTTGCCCACGCACTTAAAGGGTCAACAACACCCAGGTTCTTCTGGCACCGTTGTTGAACTATCACGTTCAATCCATATCTTGTAATGTGTCAGGGCTGAACAGGTTAACTAATTTCCTAACACAACGATAAAGTCCCCTACAACATTATTAACCCTTTGCGTGTTGGTAGCAGTTTTGGAAGCGATGATTCACGCAGGAATCATCGCGACTAAATCCGCTACCAACACCCACAGGGTCTAATGTTACATGTATGGACTTTGTCATGTTTCCACTTCTATGTGGGCTGGATGGACTTGGATTCAAACCAAACAGGCACTCACAAAATACAGGGAAGCCATCTCGTAACTTCACGGTAAACACGCTACTTTATTTACTGAGGATGCGCAGTCCGCAAGGGAAGTAATCACCGGAGAGAGACAGCCACTATACAGGAGTTGTCTCCCATAGACCAACATGCTTCATTATATGACGGACCTCACCTCCGAGTACACAAGACATAAGCACTGAAGTTGGTGCCAGTCATACCACGTCGGTTCACGAGTCCAACTCGGTGCTTGCAATCTGAACGCAGCTGTAACAGTACCTCCATCACCTGCAACAGATGTTTGACACGTGAAGGCAACACCCTCCATCTGCAAGCGATGCAAACCCTCACGCAGCTCTGATGTCCAGGCTCACGAGGATCCATCGCACCTGCTGAACAATTGTCACTCTCAGAGTTACTTCATGACCTAACCCTTTGGGTGTCGGTAGCGGTTTTTAGTCGCGATGATTCCGGCAGGAATCATCAAGACTATAAACTGCTACCAACACCATAAGGGTTAAAACAAACACTGAACTCATCAACATCTAAGAATGACTCTCACCACTCTGGAGGGCATCTAGAAAGACTGATCCTGTCATTTAACACATTCAAGATGCGTCACACTCTGATACACAGCATAACATATGAGTCCAGCATACCTTGAGTCTGTTAAATCACTCGATGACATCTAGATCTCATCATCTATCTGCTGAGGTTCCACCTGTAAGACGGCAGTACACATTCGGGCTTAAACATAAAACTGGCAATTTGAAGACTAACTCGACGCACCACATATTACAGTAGAACAGGGAAACCTGTTTTGAAGAACCTTTTTTTTTCAAGAAAGAAATGACCTTAAATGACAGGTGCTATCTCAAAACAAGTCTTGAAGGGGAAGAAGTGGCACCTGTCATCAAAGACCATCATTCAGGTGGCTACAGCCACAGCCACAGCTACAGACACAGCCACATCTACAGCTACAGACACAGCCACAGCTACAGACACAGCCACAGCTACAGACACATGTATTTTTCTTTAAAATGAATTTTTTTGAAAAATACTTACCGATGGTATTACTTATAGGAATGTTACCTATTTATCTATCTATCTATCTATCTATCTATCTATATCCCGTAGTCTTGCCGACCGTTGGGGCATCACTGATGACTTGGCAACCAGCTCCCTCCATTACCTAGCTAGCCTAATTTTAGCCAAAATTTGGTTGTGTCCATATAAGAGAGTGTTGGCAGGAGAGGGGTGCCATAGACCAGGCCATTGCCCAAGTGGCCTCCCTTAGTCCCATCCGGTGTGAGAATACCCGGCATACCTCAGTTTAGTTTCTTAGCGAACTGGCGGCACGCGGAGCAGGTGGGAGGGACCTTCGAGTAATACCATCGGTAAGTTTGTTTTTTTTTAAATTCATTTTAAAGAAAAATACATTTGTTTTCTCAAAACACATTACCGATGGTATTACTTATAGGAAGAATCCCGAAGAGGAGGTGGGTGCCGCTATAGCGCCCCTAACACCAAAGACACTGGCCCTCAGACCCGCCCTCCCGCAGTAAACTCCCGATAATTGTAGGTACAAAGATACCTACGGCGCCTATGGCGCCGCGAGGGAGTGTTGCGCCGCTGCGATGTCTCCCACCAGCGAGAGGTTCTGCCGCTGGGTGGAGAGGTCCCTCAGGTAGAAGCGGGTGAAGGTAGTCTCAGCTCGCCATCCCACAGCCGTCACAAAGTCCTTGACCGCGCAGTTGCGGTCGCGTGTGAGACTTGTGGCCATGGCTCTGACCTCATGCGCCCTGATGTTCATACATTTGGCTGCATCCGGGGCGAGGTCCTGGTAGGCAGAGCGAATACCCATCGGGTCCAGGAGAAGATGGTCTGGGCTTAGATGTCACGTCTACCTGGGGACAAAGGGAGAAACGGGCGGGTACGTCCTCTGCGCAAAGGCTTGGTTCGGCGCAGGTACACACGTAAAGGCTCTCACCGGGTCCTGTTGTCTGGTCTCCTGGGTGGAGTTTGTCCCTCGAAGGGGCGAATAGTCATCAACTGTGGGGCCAACAAGGAGACCGCGTCCTGGCCAGGCAGCTGGGTCAGGTAGCAGCTGCACAGAACCGTCTGTCCGGAACTGCAAGCAACCTGGGCGTGTCAACAGCGCGTGAAGTTCATTGACCCTGGCAGCCGTGGGTAGGGCCAACAGGAAGCACGTCTTCCGAGTCACATCAGACAGGCGCGCCAACTGCGGAGGTTCAAAACGGAAGGAGTTAAGCCACGCAAGCACCCATGGAAGATCCCAACTTGGCAACAGCGACCGCAGTGCCGGGCGTTGCAGACCGAAGTGGGCCAAGATCGGCGAGGTCTTTGCAGCTACCAGGGTCGGGCCGGCACAAGTGCCGGTAGGTGTCGGTGATCATGGCTGGGTAGCCCCGAACGGAAAATGGAGCTAGTCCCTGGTCATTGAATAGTCAGAGGGAGAACTCCGCCAGCTGGGCATCGTCAGGTCCATGGGGAGGAGGCGGTTGTCGCCACACCAGTCACACAGCACTCGCCGTATTCCCTTGTCAACTCGTCTGGAAGAGGGTCTGCGGGCTGCAGCGATAGGATCCACTGCCGCGCTAGAGAAGCCTCTGCTGGTGGGGGCTTGCCGCACAAACTCCAGGCATGGAGGAGGAGATGCTCCGGGCACGGATGGTACAGCGACAGCCGCGGGTGCTTGAGTATCGTGCGGGGCGTGGGGAGCTGCAGCGGAGGGCATGTGGCGAGGTTCAAAAGGTCTGTGGTCCACGACTTGGTCCAGCAGAAGGGGGGCCCCCAGGAAGAGGACCATGTTGCAGCCGCGGAGCTTGATGAGGACTTTGGGCACCAGCACCGACGGAGGGAAGCGTAGGCGACGAGCCTGTCCCAGGGATGGAAGGCGCGTCAACTCCCAAGCTAGCGGATCTGGAACCGGAAGGCAACCAGCGGTAGCTGTCGGTTCCATCGCGTCATGAAGAGGTCGATCAAGGGAGCCTCCCACCTGGTCCCGATCATCCTGAAGATGTCCGGACGTAGCGTCCCCTCGGTGTGGAGAACGGTCCGCAGCACGATAGAGAGTCGGCTAGGACATACAGATGCCCCGGAATGTCTCTCGCCCCAAGAGCGATGCCCCGATCCTCGCACCAGCGAAGCACCTGGTAGAGGAGGAAGCACAGGGAGGGAGAGTGGGTCCCGCCCTGGGTCTGTAAGTAGGCGACGACGGTGGAGTTGTCGGACAAACGAGGATCTCCTGGCACTGGAGTTGAGAGTCTCAAGTCATCAGTGGCCTGCCAACCGCCTTCAGCTCTAACCAGTTGAAGTGTCGGGTCTGAAGATCTGGGGGCCAAGACCGTAGGCTGTGGTGAATGCCGGTAGAAGGCGAGCCCCCCAACCGGTGAGCCTCGCGTCGACACAGAGGGATAACCTTGGAGGTGGCGTGTAAAGAGGGACTCCCGTAGCAACCAGGCGGGGTCCCCGCAGCGCAGGCGGTGAGGACGTAGCATCAGGAGCACCGGGATCAGGGAGTCGAAGTTGTCCTTCGAGGGCCACCAGAGTAGGAGCAGGAGGAGCTGCAGCGGGCGGCAGTATAGGCGTCCCAGGGGAAGGAGATGCGCTGCGATGCTCACCAGTCCCAGGCGCCGTAACGACACCCGGGCAGAGACTCTGTCCTCTTGTGCCACTTGCCGCGCCAGATTCCCCAACTTCAGGATACGCGCCTCCGGGAGCTGAACTTCGTTGAGGTCGGTAAGAACTCCATCCCCAGGTGTACAGAGCGGCGCGACAGTGAGAGGTCGGACTTGCCTGCATTGACGAGGAACCCGAGGGTGCCGAGCAGAGCGAGGAGCGCATCCCGGTCCTTCTCCAAGGCGGAGTCCACTTGGTTCCTAAGTAGAAGGTCGTCGAGGGGTTCGACGTGGGACTGGACAACTTCCGTCTGGCCCTGGCTACGACGGCATCCAAGATCCGGGTACACAGCCACGGGCTGAGGTTGAGACCAAGGGAAGCGCGCAGAACTAGTAGACTACCCCGGCGAAGGCGGAGCAAGGTATCGTCTGGCCGCTGGATGCATGGGAATAGAGAGGTAAGCCTCCGAGAGATCGAGACTGACGGAAAATCCCAAGGCTGCACTGCGGTCCAAAGAGCTCGAGCGGCCTCCAAGCGGAAGGACGGGGCGACTAAGAACTTGTTCAGGGTGGAGAGGTCGATGACTGTGCTCCACTTGCCCCCCGGCTTCGGAACTGCGACCAGGCGGCTGTAGAAGTCTGGAGTATCGTGTCGCATCACCACCGCCGTGGCCTACTTCCGTAGAAGAGTGGAGACCTCGTTGCGAAGCGCATCGGCCCTGAGCTGATCCGAAGGCACCGCCATCCAGAGGGGCGACCGGCGCAGAGGAGGGGACGACCGAAAGGAGCTGTAGTCCATGGTCGAGTCGACAGGATCCACAGGTCGTCGGAAAACAGCGATCTCCACGCGTCGCTGTGTCGTGCGAGCCTCCCGCCGAACAGCATATCAGCGCATCAGATCACAGTTAGACGCCGCAGCCATGGAGTTGAAAGCGGTGTGGTAGGCGGCTCGGTTGCCGGAACAGCCAAGGCGAGGATGTCAGCCAAGAGCAGGGAAATGGTAGGATGCCAAGCTTCCTCAACGCGACGGACGATAGCCAACATCCCAGGTCTAGGAACCCCGCAGAGCCCAGGGAATAGCGGATGAGTGCAGCAGTCGGAGTAAGACCCGGGACGGAATCACGTCGTTGGAGAGCACCAGCACAGGACAACGCCGGGGAACCACTGCTGGGAGGGGGCATGCGAAAGCTTGCGGATGTCACGCGTATCACTTCTGACGAAAGGCCAAAGAAAGATCCGACGGCCACCTGGTGTCCGTGAAGAAGCCAGAGTCCCAAGGCGCCCTGAAGCAGGTGAGAGGAGAAGGCATTGCGTATGTCCCGGAACTCGGAGGTTGAGGAAGAGACTTGCGCGGCGGTCGGAGCCCAAAGGCCGATGCTCTCTTCTTGGGCGGGGGAGAGGGAGGGCAGTCCCTCCGAGGGAAGGCGCGCCGCGAAGAGGCGAGCTGCTCGTCCAAGGCCTGAAGAGTCTCCAACCTAGGCTGGGAACTGAGCGTCGAGGAGGGGAAGCGCCGTCAAGGTCGAGTAACGCCGAAACGGAGTCCTCTGTCGCCAAGCTGACGGAGTCATCCGTCGCGCGCGCGGGGAGAAAAGGGTGACCAACTCCACCGAGTGACCAGTGGACGCAGGTTCTGCAGCGGCCCGACGCGAAGGAGATGCCTCTCTGGATGGGGGTCGCCTTCCGCTGGGGAGATGCGGGGACCTAAGCGAGGATACCGAAGAGTGAAGGGTAGGACGGCGATCCCGAGGGTAGCGGCTGCGGCGCGAGGAACGGGACACGTGGTAGGATCGTACCAAGTCTGTCGTCGTCAGTGAAGAAGCCCTGGGGTGACGGTAGTCCCGCAAAGTCCGGGAGGAAGAGCGCCATCTCGGTGGTCGAACCCGCGAACTGGAACGGCGAAGCATAGTCGAGCCGGTCCTACCATCGCGTCGAGGCCCCACTGTACTGTTACGTCGTCGCCGGCTCCTGTCGTGACTCTCATCTCTGTGTGGCGCGGGAGTACTTCTGGAGTCAGGCGAACTGTCCAAGCGTGGTTGATGGCGGCGGTCAGGGTCCCGTCGCGGGGTCATCTCTCGCCTCTCAGGACTGCGTCTGGAGAGTGGTCTGCTCACCACGATCCGTGTGCTAGAAAAGGAAACCAAATCACTAACCTGGGAACAAGAAGTGGAGTGTGCAGTAGGCCTGTGGCGATCGCGAACTCCGGAAGCAGCCGATCCGGGTCTGTCCAACCTGTGTCGGGAGCCGGTGCGTAGTCGCCGAGGAAGCTTCTCTGGCCGTGGTTGCTCCTCACTGAGCAAGTGGAGTGGTCGTCTCTAAGGGCTGGATCCCGGAGCGAGTGTGCCTCGTGTCTCTCCGTACGAGGCCCCCAAGCGTGACACCTTCTGTCAGGTCTGCGTTCCGCCGTCTGGCCCGGGGCGAGAGCGTCGTATGTTCGGGTGCCGACGTCTGCCCAGCAGTGGTAGGATTGGTCTTTTTCGTCACAGTAAGGGGTAAGTTCGAAGCCCCCTCTGCGGAATTGTGCGCATTGGTAGCTGTCCTGTTCGTCACGGTAAGGGGTAACTTACTAGGCCCCTCTGCGGAATTGTGCGCATTGGTAGCTGTCCTGTTCGTCACGGTAAGGGGTAACTTACTAGGCCCTTCCGAGCAATTTTGCGCCTTGCTAGTCCTACCGGCCCGGGTCGTCACGGTCCAGGGAAATGTATTGGGTCCAACCGTGGCACTCTGGGCAGGAACTGGCGGTCGCTCCCTGATAGGTGTCGGGCGTTCACGACAGTAGCATCCCCACAGCTGGGACCATCTATCTTGCAGGCAGGGGGCGCAACAGTGCAGATATGCGCCGACTCACATCCCTGCTCGTCACAGGGCCACTGAACATCGCCACATTGCGTGCAGGTATGAACCTGGTAACTGCAACATAGAGGCCATAATGAAGAACGAGTGAGCGTGGCCGCCAAGGCCGTGCACCAATAATTCCGCGCGCGAGGGTGAAAACGAAATCAAACGAGTGCACAGCGCGTGCCGACGCTCAGCGCTCTTCCCTTCCCCTGAACGCCGGTCGAGGGCATTCACCGAGATATTACCTGGCCAGGACGGAGCGAGAAGCAAACCCACGCCTGTGAATCGACGACCTGAGGCCCACCGGAGTCACAGTCACCACCCGGGTCCAAGTCGTCAAAGGCCCGCCAGGCAAGGCACGTTGTGGTCCAAACAGCGCTAGGCACAAGCCGAGAGAGCTCCAAGCCCGCCAATCTGAGTGAGCACCAACCCAGGCACGCTAAGTCCACAACAGAGTGTCAAAGTCACGAGACGACCGGTCACAACCTCGTGAGCACCAAGCCAAGTTCGAAACAGTCCCAGGCACAAAGTCGAGGGCTACCATCCAGCACCACCGAGTGAACCAGAACAGAAAGGTAAAGCCGCAAGACGACTGGTCACAACCACACCGTAGGAATCGAAGAGCGACGTACAGACACAACCGTCTACAGGCTAGCTAAGAACTAAACTGAGGTATGCTGGGTATTCTCACACCAGATGGGACTAAGGGAGGCTACTTGGGTAATGGCCTGGTCTATGGTGCCCCTCTCCTGCCAACACTCCCTTATACGGACACAACCAAATTTTGCCTAAAATTAGGCTAGCTAGGTAACATTCCTATAAGCAATACTATCGGTAATGTGTTTTGAGAAAACAAAGCCACAGCTACAGACACAGCCACAGCCACAGCTACAGACACAGCTACAGCCACAGCTACAGCTACAGACACAGCCACAGCTACAGCTACAGATACAGCTACAGACACAGCTACAGCCACAGCTACAGCGACAGTTACAGACACAGCTACAGACACAGCCACAGCTACAGACACAGTTACTGACACAACTACAGCCACAGCTACAGCTACAGACACAGCCACAGTTACACACACAGTCACAGCCACAGTTACTGACACAACTACAGCCACAGCCACAGCTACAGCTACAGACACAGCTACAGACACCTGAATGGTGGTCTTTAATGACAGGTGACCTCTCATAAGAATTGTATTTGAAAACAGGTTCTGCTGTACAGATTTTAACAAAATATTTATCATGTCGAATGAGTGATGCTGCTCCTGTGGCTACACACCTCCCCCAATGAAGGAAGCCCCAGTTCCCTCTCAAGGAACAATAAACGTGTACTCACTGCTTTCCGGATGTTGGCAGCAGAGGAGGTGTTGTAATCCTTGGCATACTGTGCCTGCATGTGGCTGACAATCAGTTCGTACAGTCGCTCGCAGTGGGAGGGTGGGGAGGTGTAAAGCTTGTGCTGCAAAGATATGACCAGTACAGTGAACTTTGTTGATAAGAAGTTTGCATGCGGCAAACATTGAATATACAACCTACTTTGCTTATAACAAGGTCAGATACAACAAAAGTCGGACGTAACAGCACATCTTCATATGACCCGACAGCACTATTTCTATGAAAATTACGTTGCTTGTAATTCATTCAGCCCGACGGCCGTATTTCCCAAATTTTGGAGGCGTCATCTAACAACTATGCACCAGTTGGAGGAGGTGGATCGACCATGATAATTCAAGGGCAGTGCCATAATAGCTTGGCGCCAACAGGCGCCAAGCTAATCTGGCACTACCTTTGAATTATGGTCGACCCATCTCCTGCTGTAGTGCGTGAGGGCTGAATGGGATAACAAACTTCGGATATAGCAAGAAGAAAATGTGGGTCCACTGGCGAGTTGTTATTTAATAATAATAATAAAGGAGATTTGTTAAGCGCTTATTCTAAAAGTAGCTCCAAGTGCTGATACAATAAAAAGGCTAACAGCCAACACGAACACACACAAGCACAACATACGGACACACGCACAACACACGGACACACGCACACACACACACATACACACACATAATGTGACAGTGGTGATGAATTGTGCATGGCTGGGGAAATGGACTAGTGAAAGGCAGCGTTGTAGAGGTGGATTTTGAGAAGTGATTTCCGAAGATTACTGTAACAATACCTTTACAGAAGAGCTGACTGCATTTGTTTTCTTGATAAATAAATGTACCTGTGCATGCCTGAAGGCTAAACGAAGCTATGCGTGTACCTGAAAGACTTCCAGGATTCTCATCATTGCCAGCCTGACATCATCTTGGTTCCTGTCTTCTGGTTGGCTGGGAACCTCTTCCTCTGCGCCATGAGGCTGCCTCAACATGGGTACAAACAACGGCTTGCGAGTTATCTGAAAAGACAAATCTCAATGTTGTAACTAAGCAGTGGCCTCCATTAACCCTTTAGCCCCAGCGCACAACAGCAGGTGATAGATTGAGCATGATAAATCAAGGGTAGTGCCAGATTAGCTTGGCGCCTTCAGGCACCAAGCTAATCTGGCAGTACCCTTGAATTATCATACTCAATCCGTCACCTAAAACTGATATACAGTCATTAAGTAACGCTTACAAAATTTGGCAGGTGGGACCATGGGCTTAATGGGTTAACCAACGCAGCCTTGAGCCATTAAACTAAAGCACAGATCAAGCAAGAAATTCAAGGGTGCTAGAATAGCTCGACACATTCTCTAGCACCACTCTTGAGCTATCATGGTACATTTGTAGATCTGTCTCCTCAACTGTCCATTTTTCAGGAAAAAGATGGACTGGACCATGATAGTTCAAGGGAGGTGACAGGAAAGCCTGGCGCCAGCCGGCACCAAGCTATTCTGGCACCACACTTGAACTCTCATGGTACATTTGTAGATTTGTCTCCTCAACTGTAATGCAGTCTTCTGAGGACAACTCCTAAATTAAAAGTTTAATTTGACCCTGGGGCTCACACTGCTAAACGTTTCTAACACAAATGAATCCCTTGACTGCTATTGACAATACCGTTTGGCGGAAAAAGATGTGTAGTTACGCGTCTTTCCACCGAGTGCTATCGTCAGCAGCGGTCAAGGAGTTAGTCACGTCATTTCAATACAATCATTACACCACAAAGAAATGTTCGCTACATATATGACATATCTGCAATGCCTTCCAGCACTGAATGGTGCACAAATGCAGGAGCCCAATTATTCTGGCACAACCCATGAACTATCTTGGTCGATCTGTCACCTGCACTGTAATGTATTCATCAGGGGTCAACTCCTCCTTTTGAGAATCTTGCCCCTTGAGGCTTACCCCATTTAGGCCAGCAGGAGATGGATCGACCATGATAATTCAAGGGTAGTGCCAGATGAGCTTGGCGCCTGAAGGCGCCAAGCTCATCTGGCACTACCCTTGAATTATCATGATTGATCCATCTCCTACAGCTGGTACATAGTCGTTAGACGGCGCCTCCCAAAGTTTGGAAATGCGGCCATAGGGTTAAGAGAGTTAAGATATCAAATAATAATAATAATTATATATAGGCGCTTTTTCCCCAATTCTGCGAATCGGCTCAATGCGCCGCGAACTGCACCCAACAGGCACGCTCACGTGACACACACGCATTCACTCTGGATACAAACACGGTACAAGACGGACGCAGGACATGCAAGTGATGTGAAGGGTCAGCTCAGCTACTGAGGTTTCGGAAATTTTGATCGCTTGTATTTGAAATTTATAAAGTGGCCTGAAACCAGTACCATGTAGCAAATAAGCCTTACACTCTGACTGTGTTCACAAACATGTTAGTGGGGTTTTAATGCCAAGCAGGCTTGCAAGGCCACCTCACAGCCGCTCACAAATGTACATAATAATATGTGCCACATTACATTAGAAACTTTCCATTCTGACCTTATCTACGATGCTAATCATGTCAAAGAACTCGTCACGGCTGCAGCCCTGTGCCATTCCCATGATGATGTCAATGGCCATCTTACGAACTTCAACGTCAGGGTCGCTGTCGATGTGTGCAAAGACTGGTATCACAAGCTTGTCGATCATCTCCGCCTGAAAATATTGTCACGTTGCAAAACTTATTGACCAGATGTAATATGCTCCAATGAAAAATAGTGCCGCAAGGTTCAAATCACTGGCCAGCATATATACTCCTACAAGGGGGAAAAAGGTGACATTTTTGGAAGGAATGGGAACACTAAAGTGTTTCCAATGATTCCAAAAATGTCACATTTCTGTTGCCTGTCAGTATACTTGCAGAAATATCAAGGTCCGTCCAGTATAAGTGGCCTCATACACTCGCTGATACAATTTCCAGTATTTTCATTTATATCTATTCTATGATATAGGGGCTGACATGTTCATGCCTAGGATCTTTTTCACAGGTAGCAGACAACAGTAATTGAAGAGAATCCCACCCCCCACCCCCCCCCCCCCCCCAGTAGGTAAAGGTCCTCAGGCCCGTGACAGCCACAGTGAGCCCGTGCACAACTGTGCGCGGGCCCACTGCGGCAGTCGTGGGCCCAAAGACGTTTTGCAACTGGGCCTCCAGGGCAGGGGGAATTAACCAACCAGGAAACGGCCATAGTGTCATTATGCAGTCTCAATGTGCACTATACAGACTTTGTCTCAACTGGAAGCAATGGGACAGTGACAGCTGCAAGTCTGTTTGAGCATTCTATTTGACAGAGAATTAACAGTCAGCATGAACACCGCATACCTCATACACATGCTTGTTCAGGTCGAGGATGAAGGAGAACACACCAAGAGCCTTCTTGCGAATGTCAGTCCGTGTCTCCTGCCTGTACACAAAAAAAAGAGTATTCATAAAGCCCTAATTTCACAGCAGATAAGCACACTACAGACTCAGGAAAAGCGCTAAACATACAAGGGAGGACATGCTTTACAAAAGCAGTCACAAAAGAAAAAAACAAATAAACAAAACAGAAACAAACAAAAAAGGCAAAGCCATTATGGCTCACGTGTATGACCGACTTAATGTGACCTTCGTGACAAGGTTGGCTTCTGCAGCAGCAAAATACAGGTTTTCTGAAAATGTAAGCATTTTTCACACACCTGTCAACCCCCATGACCCTTGACCTTAGTGATGAGTTGACTAAATTAGTATGCATAGGAAGGTCTCATCATCAGCTGTGTGCCAAATTTGGTTAAAAAAAATTGCACAATTGTGGACAATACCTACAATTTTATCAAAAATTCGTATTTTACACACATTTGCCAGCCTCTTGTGACCCTTGCCCTTTCCGAGGAGTCATCCAAATTAGTATGCATAGATAGGTCTTACCATCAGGTATCTCTGTAGCAAGTTTGGGTTTGAAGTTGTGAACAGTATTTGAGAAAAAACATCTTCTGATAAAATATGGCTATTTTTCACCTATTTTCTGAGCTCTTGTGACCCTTAACCCTTCAGAGGGATTGACCAAATTAGTATGCATAAAAAGGTCTTACTATCAGGTACCTATGTACCAAGTTTGGGTTTGAAGTTGTGAGTCGGGGGTTCTTTCTCCGGGTACTCCGGTTCTTCCACCCCCCACCCATCACACTTTGGTACTGGTTTCAGGCCACTTTACAAATTTCAAATACAAGCAATCAAAAATCTCTGTAACTTCAGTAGCTGAACTGGCCCTTTGTCTGTCTTGTATTGTGTTTGTCTTAAATGGCGTAAATCCGTGTCTGTTACGTGAGTGTGCGTGTTGGGTTTCAGTTCACGGCGCTTTGAGTCGATTCGCCCAAAAATTGAGAAAAAGCGCCTATATAATAATGGTATTATTATTATTATTATTATTTAGTATTTGAGAAAAAAAAAATTATGTCAAAACATAGCTAATTTTTACCTATTTTCTCATCCCTTGTGACCTTGACCTCTGTGAGAGGTCACTCAAATTGGTATGCTTAGAAAGGTCTTGCCACAAAGTATCCTCGGGCCAAGTTTGAAGAATGTGGCTTGAATAGTCTCCGAGAAAATGCCAACGTTAAAGCTTAACACGGCGGCCGGACGCCGGACGGATGACCACTGGCCCAAAACATACACTCACTTTTGCTTCGCACGTGAGCTAAAAAGTCATGATTACTGACAGCATGCATATGAATATGATACATATCCTTCAAAAATATCCCTACTCCCTCACTGCACACCCACCACCACCACCATCCATCCACTCCCCTCTCAACGCCATGCTCTGTTTAATCCTTTTCATCCTGATACACCCATTGCTTGAAATAAATTTGATTGATAGTTCAAGGGCGGTGCCAGAATAGCTTGGCGCCACAGGCGCCACGCTATTCTGGCACCGCCCTTGAACTAAAACAGTAAGATCTATCTCAAGATCTGTAATGTAGCCTTCTATAGGACAATAAGCAAATTTTACAAAATCAGCCTCGGGATGCAAGTGGTTAACACTTTCACACTTTTCGTTGTTCGCAGGATCACAGTAGGAGACCAGACGACTGGAACGAATGCTGTCCTCAATGTCAACACTTGAAATACAATAACTTCCTCAACCTCAGGAGACGTCTAAAAGACTACACACCAGTCATGGGAGATGGACTGGTCATGATTGTTCAAAGGCAGTGCAAGATTTGCTTGGCTCCTTCTCAGGCACTCGGTTAATCTGGCACTACCCTTAAACTAGCATGATCAAATCCTCAGACAATATGCTAATCTGGCACTACCTTGGACTATTATGGCTGATCCATCTCCCACAACCATGTCTTAATTCAATCGAGACGAACGGCATGCAGATGCGCGGCTTAAGCCACATATCTGCATGCCGTTCGTCTTGAATGAGTTAAGATTGATTGGGTTAAAATCTTACTTGAAGAATTTGTCTAGAAGCTGATGGAGATTCTGTATCCACATTTCCTTGCCAGGGTGAATATCACGTGCCTGGCGGTCAATCAGTTTACACACAGAGTCAATCTGTAATGATGCATCAGAAAACACTGAGGAATCAATATTTGCAATTGTTTTGCCGGGGTGAATATCACGTGCCCAGCGGTCAATCAATCTACAAACAGAATCAATCTGTAATGATACATGAGACAAAAGAATGAAAGAAAAACATCTTGCACACCCCAACCCAAGCCTCACTATATTATGTGGGAATGGAATACCAAACATGCAATGCTTACTGGGCGGTCATTGAAGCATTTCTGCACAAGATTAAAGATGGTGTCTTTGTCTCCGAGGAACTGTCCGTGCTGCTGCAGGTTCTCAATATCCGTCAGGATGTCATGCACCATTGCATTCACACGTGGATCCATGTCAGGCACAGTCTAGACAGAAACACAAGTCGCACAATTCACATAAGTCACATATTACAGAAGAACAGGATGTTATGCACCACTGCTTTCACAGGTGGATCCATGTCAGGCACAGTCTAAATAGAAACTTACGCCTGTCACCCCTGCCAGGGTATAGGCCGTCGACGAGAGACCTCCAGCGACTCCTGTCCTGTGCTTCTCCTTTGATTTTACTCCAGGTGGTTCCCAGTCTCTTGATGTCTGCTTGGAGGTCTCGACGCCAGGTGTTTCTCGGCCTGCCTCTTTTCCTCTTTCTAAATAGAAACATAGGTCACAAAATTCACATGTCACATACTACAGTAGAACAGTAAAACCTGTTTAGAACCACCTTAAAAAAAAGACCTTACAAGACAGGTGCTCTCAAAACAAGTCTTGAAAAGTGTCCCCTGTCATTGAAGCCCATCATTCAGGTGGCTACATGATGACAGTCACCTGTCATTAAAGACCATCATTCAGGTGGCTACATGATGACATAAAGACCGACATTCAGGTGGCTACATAATGTCATAAAGCCCATCATTCAGGCGGCTACATGATGACATAAAGACCGACATTCAGGTGGCTACATGATGTCATAAAGCCCATCATTCAGGTGGCTACATGATGACATAAAGCCCATCATTCAGGTGGCTACATGATGACATAAAGGCTGTCATTCAGGTGGCTACATGATGTCATAAAGACCATCATTCAGGTGGCTACATGACATAAAGCCCATCATTCAGGTGGCTACATGATGACATAAAGACCATAATTCAGGTGGCTACCTGATGTCATAAAGACCATCATTCAGGTGGCTACAAGATGACATAAAGCCCTTCATTCAGGTGGCTACATGATGTCATAAAAACCATCATTCAGGTGGCTACATGATGACATACAGCCTGTCATTCAGGT
The DNA here is from genome assembly GCA_036245525.1 of Semisulcospira habei. Taxonomy (NCBI): domain Eukaryota; kingdom Metazoa; phylum Mollusca; class Gastropoda; family Semisulcospiridae; genus Semisulcospira; species Semisulcospira habei. Next base: position 7,295,841 of record BTPG01000008.1, on the reverse strand, counting down.
GGCTACATGATGACATAAAGCCCATCATTCAGGTGGCTACATGATGTCATAAAGACCGTATTCAGGTGGCTACATGATGTCATAAAGACCATCATTCAGGTGGCTACATTATGACATAAAGACCATCATTCAGGTGGCTACATGATGTCATAAAGACCATCATTCAGGTGGCTACATGATGTCATAAAGACCATCATTCAGGTGGCTACATGATGTCATAAAGCCCATCATTCAGGTTGCTACATGATGTCATAAAGCCCATCATTCAGGAGGCTACATGATGTCATAAAGCCCATCATTCAGGCGGCGACATGATGTCATAAAGCCCATCATTCAGGAGGCTACATGATGTCATAAAGACCTTCATTCAGGCGGCGACATGATGTCATAAAGACCATCATTCAGGTGGCTACATGATGACATAAAGACCATCATTCAGGTGGCTACATGATGACATAAAGACCGTCATTCAGGTGGCTACATGATGACATAAAGACCATCATTCAGGTGGCTACATGATGACATAAAGACCATCATTCAGGTGGCTACATGATGACATAAAGACCATCATTCATGTGGCTACATGATGACATAAAGACCGACATTCAGGTGGATACATGATGTCATAAAGCCCATCATTCAGGTGGCTACATGATGTCATGAAACCCATCATTAAGGTGGCTACATGATGATATAAAGACCGTCATTCAGGTGGCTACATGATGTCATAAAAACCATCATTCAGGAGGCTACATGATGACATAAAGCCCATCATTCAGGTGCCTACCTGATGACATAAAGACCATCATTCAGGTGGCTACATGATGTCATAAAGCCCATCATTCAGGTGGCTACATGATGATATAAAGACCATCATTCAGGTGGCTACATGATGTCATAAAGCCCTCATTCAGGTGGCTACATGATGACATAAAGCCCATCATTCAGGTGGCTACATGATGACATAAAGCCCCTCATTCAGGTGGCTACATGATGACATAAAGCCCATCATTCAGGTGGCTACATGATGACATAAAGCCCATCATTCAGGTGGCTACATGATGACATAAAGCCCATCCTTCAGGTGGCTACATGATGATATAAAGCCCATCATTCAGGTGGCTACATGATGACATAAAGCCCATCCTTCAGTGGCTACATGATGACATAAAGCCCATCATTCAGGTGGCTACATGATGACATAAAGCCCATCATTCAAGTGGCTACATGATGTCATAAAGACCGTCATTCAGGTGGCTACATGATGACATAAAGCCCATCATTCAGGTGGCTACATGATGTCATAAAGACCATCATTCAGGTGACTACAAGATGACATAAAGCCCATCATTCAGGTGGCTACATGATGTCATAAAGCCCATCATTCACATGGCTACATGATGATATAAAGACCATCATTCAGGTGGCTACATGATGTCATAAAGCCCTCATTCAGGTGGCTACTTGATGACATAAAGCCCATCATTCAGGTGGCTACATGATGTCATAAAGCCCATCATTCACATGGCTACATGATGATATAAAGACCATCATTCAGGTGGCTACATGATGTCATAAAGCCCTCATTCAGGTGGCTACTGATGACATAAAGCCCATCATTCAGGTGGCTACATGATGACATAAAGCCCATCATTCAGGTGGCTACATGATGACATAAAGCCCATCATTCAGGTGGCTACATGATGACATAAAGCCCATCATTCAGGTGGCTACATGATGACATAAAGCCCATCATTCAGGTGGCCACATGATGATATAAAGCCCATCATTCAGGTGGCCACATGATGTCATAAAGCCCATCATTCAGGCGGCCACATGATGACATAAAGCCCATCATTCAGGTGGCCACATGATGTCATAAAGCCCATCATTCAGGTGGCCACATGATGTCATAAAGCCCATCATTCAGGTGGCTACATAATGTCATAAAGCCCACCATTCAGGTGGCTACATGATGTCATAAAGACCATCATTCTGGTGGCCACATGATGTCATAAAGTCCATCATTCAGGTGGCTACATGATGAAATAAAGCCCATCATTCAGGTGGCTACATGCTGTCATAAAGCCCGTCATTCAGGTGGCTAAATGATGACATAAAGCCCATCATTCAGGTGGCTACATGATGTCATAAAGCCCATCATTCAGGTGGCTACATGATGTCATAACGCCCGTCATTCAGGTGCCTACATGATGTCATAAAGCCCATCATTCAGGTGGCTACATGATGTTATAAAGACCATCATTCAGGTGGCTACATGATGTCATAAAGACCGTCATTCAGGTGGCTACATGATGTCATAAAGACCGTCATTCAGGTGGCTACATGATGTCATAAAGGTGGCTACATGATGTCATAAAGCCCGTCATTCAGATGGCTACATGATGTCATAAAGACCGTCATTCAGGTGGCTACATGATGACATAAAGCCCGTCATTCAGGTGGCTACATGATGTCATAAAGACCGTCATTCAGGTGGCTACATGATGACATAAAGCCCATCATTCAGGTGGCTACATGATGACATAAAGCCCATCATTCAGGTGGCTACATGATGACATAAAGACCATCACTCAGGTGGCTACATGATGACATAAACCCGTCATTCAGGTGGCTACATGATGTCATAAAGCCCATCATTCAGGTGGCTACATGATGTCATTAAGACCGTCATTCAGGTGGCTACATGATGACATAAAGCCCATCATTCAGGTGGCTACATGATGACAGGTGATCTCTCATAAGAATGGTCCTTGAAAACAGGCAAAATGAACTTGACATAAAAAAACAAGAACGGCAAAGCCATTATGGCTCATCTGTATGACCTATTTACATATGTGTGACCTTTGTGACAATAAGGGCTGGCTTTTGCACCAGCAAAATTCATGTTTTCTGAAAATGTAGGCATTTTTCACACATCTGTCAACCCCCCCCCCCCCCCCCCCCCCCCCCCCCGCGACCCTTGACCTTTGCGATAAGTCGACTAAATTAGTATGCATAGGAAGGTCTTATCATAAGATACCTTTGTGTCAAATTTGATTGAAAAATTTGCAAAAATGTTGATAATACCTACAATTTGATCAAAAATTTGCATTTTACACACACTTGCCAGCGTCTTGTGACCCTTGACTTTACCAAGGGGGTCATCCAAATTAGTATGCATAGATAGGTCTTACAAACAGGTATTTCTGTACCAAATTTGGGTTTGAAGTTGTGAATAGTATTTGAGAAGAAACATCTCTTGACAAAATATGGCCATTTTAGACCTATTTCCTGAGCTCTTGTGACCCTTGACCTTTCCGAGGGATCAACAAATTAGTACGCACAGAAAGGTCTTCCCGTCAGGTATCTCTTTTGCAAGTTTGGCTTTGAAGTTGTGAATAGTATTTGAGAAGAAAAAAATCTTTTGTCAAAATATGGCTATTTTGGATCTATTTCCTGAGCTCGTGACCTTTGACCTTTCCAAGGGGTCATCCAAATTAGTATGCATAGATAGATATTACCATCAGGTATCTCTGTACCAAGTTTGGCTTTGAAGTTGTGAATAGTATTTGAGAAAAAACATCTTTTGTCAAAATATGGCGATTTTAGACCTATTTCCTGAGCTCTTGTGACCCTTGACCTTTCTGAGGGATAAAACTAAATTAGTATGCGTATAAAGGTCTTACCATCAGGTATCTTTGTACCAAGTTTGAGTTTGAAGTTGTGAATAGTATTTGAGAAAAAATAAATTATGTCAAAATATAGCTATATTTGGACTATTTCCTCATCCCCTGTGACCTTGACCTTTGTGAGAGGTCACTCAAATTGGTATGTTTAGAAAGGTCTTTCCACAAAGTATCCTTGAGCCAAGTTTGAAGACTGTGGCTTGAATAGTCTCCAAGAAAATGCCAACGTTAATGTTTACCACGGACGCCGGCAGACAGCAGACGGACACCGGACAGACGACCACTGGCCCAGAACATATACTCACTTTTGCTTCGCACGCGAGCCAAAAACCTGGGCACCCAAATTTGTTTAGTATTACTGGTATATCTGAAGACTCTAATATAGGCAAAGCAACTTGCATAGAACACGCTTAGCAAGGGCCAGTGGAGAAGTGCTAATATTATGGAACTAACAATACATCAGACTTTACTAATAATACAGCCATGCCATAAGGGACTGAAAGACGACGACAGGATGTGGATCGACCATGATATTTCAAGGTTGGTGTCAGAATAGCTTGGCGCCTCTAGGCGCATCTCCAGAACTGTGACATAGGCCTCGGAGGATATCTACACAAAAATTGAGAATTTCCTCCGGAGGGCGTAAGGAGTTAATGCTGTATGTATGCAGGTTTGCTGTTGAACTCTTCAGCTGCTGATGGTGCTTTTGTCGTCACGATTCCTGCACAAATCATCACGACAGGAAGCCCTTACGACAGCTCATAGATCCGATGCACTACAGCAGGAGATGGATCGACCATAATAAGGGTAGTGCTAAATTAGCTTGACACCATCAGGTGTCTGGCATTACCCTTGGATTATCATGGTCGACCCATCTCCTGCAACTGGTACACTTCTAACTGTTGGAAAATGTGGCCATGGGGTTAAAATGGGTTAATTCCTTGTACCCCACGACCGAAATCCCCAAATGTTGCCGTTGTCCTCTGAAGACTGCACTGCAGTGCAGGACGCAGATCGACCATGATAGTTCAAGGGTGATGCCAGAATGGCTTGGCGCACGTAGGCGCCAGGCTATTCTGGCATCACCCTTGAACTATCATGGTCGATCCACATCTTGCTGTGGTGTGTCTGGGGTAGAATGAGTTCATTTATGACAAAACGACAGATTTTATAGGTCCGAATGACTGACAATTTTCTCTGTTCAAAATTGAATCTAACAAGAGTACTGCAAATGTGTGCTGGTCTTTTGTTCTGTGCCATTTGGCGTGATAACCAGCAAGAGACGTAGATCCTCACGAGCCCCCACAGAGTGGTGTGATCATGGAGATCGTTGTCTTTTGCAGACCGTTTTACAAGCACTAACCTGTGCTTGGTGCAGCAGAACTTCAAGAATGCTGAAGACGAGGTCCCACGTTTCATGCGTCAGATCTTTTCCATACTTGGTGACCAGGCGCTGGATATTTAGACCCACTTCATGGGCAATAAGTGGGCTTCCAAATGACAAAACCTGCAGCAGGCATTGTTAACAAATCAGAAATAAATCCATATTTCCTTTCACATTTTGTTGGGATTAAAACAGTTGATTGAAAACCCGGTCAAACACATAACATCACATTTTGTTGAGCTTTTTATCTGCTGTTTGCATCAAAAGATGCACAGCTTTTGATATACTTTTGATTTTTTTTTTCATATATGGAATAAAATAATATGATATCAGCTCTGTCAAAAAAAAAAATGTTGCATTCTAACAGATTTCTTTTATTGCGATGGACAAATATTTGCTTCTGGTCTGGAATAAATGCTATGCAAGTACAGCTTACAAATTTTGTCAATGCATATAATTTATCACCAAAAGAGCTGTGGATAAACTGGAGAGACATAGTTACCTGTTAAATGAACAAAAGCCTGCGACTGTTACACAGTTGCTGGCTTATGTTTAGCTGCCTGGTAGTGTGTTTATGTTTAGCTGTGTGGTAGTGTGTTTACGTTTTGCTGTCTGGTAGTGTGTTTATGTTTAGCTGTCTGGAAGTGTGTTTATGCTTAGCTGTGTGGTAGTGTGTTTATGTTTAGCTGCCTGGTAGTGTGTTTATGTTTAGCTGTCTGGTAGTGTGTTTATGTTTTGCTGTCTGGTAGTGTGTTTATGTTTGGCTGTCTGGTAGTGTGTTTATGCTTAGCTGTGTGGTAGTGTGTTTATGTTTAGCTGCCTGGTAGTGCGTTTATGTTTAGCTGCGTGGTAGTGTTACCTGATAGAAAGAAGGCAGGACGGAGGAGGGGCTGTGTTTAAGGCAACCAATGCGTCGTGACCCCCACAAAGCCATTCCCGTGAAAAACACAGCACCGCGAAGCATCACAAAGTCAGCAGGCTGCTGCCTGATCACACAAACAAGCACAATTTGCAATACAGAAAAATGGTGCAAAATCTAGACCAAAAGGGTGCCAGCACAGTGGTTAACCCTTTGTACGTCGGTAGCAGTTTTTGTCACGGTGATTCCTGTGGCAATCATCGCGACAAAAACTGCTAACAACACGCAAAGAAGCGAGGCGTTTGCGATTTGAAAGCAGTGAGAGAAAGTGAGTATTTAACCCTTTGCATGTTGGTAGCGGTTTTTGTCACGATGATTCCTGTGGCAATCATCGTGACAAAAACTGCTACCGACACGCAAAGAAGCGAGGCGTTTGTGATTTGAAAGCAGTGAGAGAAAGTGAGTATTTAACCCTTTGCATGTTGGTAGCAGTTTTTGTCATGATGATTCCGGTAGGAATCATCGTGACAACAACCGCTACCGACATGCAAAAGGGTTAAAATGCAAAGAAACAAGCAAGGGACCGAAATATGCTTCAGATGATTTCTGGAAAAAGACAGAGCTTACTTGTCCTGCATTAGGCAACACAGGGTGAAGACAGTTTTGTGGCCCAGGTGAGTCCCCATCAGCTTTCGCATCAACTGTACAGAAGGCAAATTCACACTGTCAATAAGAGAACAAGCAAACCAAACAGTCCACCCCCAAGACTTCATTATACTGGACAATCAAAGAAAATATTATGAAAAAGATCAAGAAATAACAAAAATGGCAAAGCTCTTAGGCTCATGTGCATGAACAATACACTTAATTACCTGACTTTTGTGATCTTGACCTTTCTGACAGGTTACAGAAATAAGCAAGTGTTCAAGTGTTCTAAAAAATGTATTTTTCTTTAAAATGAATTTAAAAAAAAAAAAACTTACCGATGGTATTACTTTATGGAAATAGTTCTTAGCTAGTCTAATTTTAGCCCAAAATTCGTTGTGTACGATTATGGTCGTTATGGCAGGAGAGGTGCGCCATAGACTGGGCGGAAGCCCGGTTAGCCTCCCTTCCTGTTCAACCACGCATGCGCTCCGCGCTTCCCACTTCAGTCAGTTTCTTAGCAGACCAGAGGCAAGCGGGGCCGGCGGGAGGGACCTTCCAGTAATACCATCGGTAAGTATTTTTCAAAAAAATTCATTTTAAAGAAAAATACATTTGTTTTCTCAAAACACATTACCGATGGTATTACTTTATGGAAGAATCCCGAACAGGAGGCGGGTGCCGCTAAAACGCCCCTACCCCTGCCATCGCACAACTTCTAGTGGCCCTCCCCAAGCAACCTCCCTCTAATTTTAGCAAAGATACTTACGGCGCCCTAAGGTGCCTGGAGGGAGTGTTGCGCCGCCACGATGTCTCCCACCAGCGAAAGGTTCTGGTGCTGGCTGGAGAGGTCCCTCAGGTAGAAGCGTGCGAAGGTGGTCTCCGCTCGCCAGCCCACAGCCGCCACAATGTCTTTGACAGCAAAGTTGCGGTCGAACGCTAGGCTTGCAGCCATGGCTCTGATCTCGTGCGCCCTGATGTGCAAGCGTTTGGCTGTGAGAGGAGCCAGGTCCTGGTAGGCTGATCGTATCGCCCACCGAAGCCAGGAGGATATCATCTGGGCTGAGGTGTCATTTCTACCTGGGGACAGAGGAAGGAAAAGGCGGGTGCGTCCCCTGCGTAGCGGCTTGGTCCGGCGCAGGTACACACGTAAGGCTCGCACCGGGTCCTGTCGTCTGGACTCACGGGTGGAACCTGGGTCTCTTAATAGCTGAATCATCACCAGTTGAGGGGCAGCCAAAGGAGATCTGGTCTTGGCTAGAAGGCCGGGTCGGGCAGCAGCTGAACTGAACCGTCCGCTCTGAACTGGAGACAGTTGGGGCGGGCCGAAAGGGCTGACCCTGGAGGCAGAGGCGAGGGCCAAGAGGAAGCAAGTCTTCCGTGTCACATCTGGTAGTGTTGCCGACTGGATGGGCTCGAAGCGAGGCGAGTTGAGCCACGTAAGCACCCAAGGCAGGTCCCATCTAGGCACTAAGGAACGTAGAGTGGGACGTTGTAGACCGAAGTGGTCCATCAGGTCGGCAAGGTCTTTGCAGGCGCCGGGATCGGGCCGTCCCAGATGTCTGTACGTGTCCGCAATCATGGCCAGGTAGCCTCTAATGGTAATAGGCGCTAGGTGCTGGTCGGAGAACAGCCAGAGGAAGAACTCCGCCAGCAGAGGAATTGTCAATTCGGTGGGGGAGAGGCGTCTGTCGTCGCACCAGGAGCAGAGGACCCTCCACTTGCCTTCGTAAACTCGTCTGGTCGAGGATCTGTGGGCTGAAGCTATCGCATCCACTGCCGCACTCGAGAAGCCTCTAGCGGAGAGGGCTTGCCTGACAACCTCCAGGCGTGAAGGAGGAGACGCTCTGGACACGGGTGGTATACCGCACAACGTGGTTGCTTGAGCATCGTGCTTGGGGTGGGGAGCGTCAGCGGGGGGGCCGTTGCGAGGTTCAGGAGGTCGGTGGTCCACGTCCTGGTCCAGCAGAACGGCGCCACCAGGAACAGTATTGTGTTGCACCCTCTGAGCTCGAGTAAAACCTTGGGGACTAGCACCGTCGGCAGGTAGGCATAGGCGATCAGGCCGTGCCAGGGGATGGAGAGAGCGTCCACTGCCCAGGCCAGGGGATCTGGAATTGGAGAGACGAACAGAGGGAGCTTCCGATTCCATCTCGTGGCGAAGAGGTCGACCATGGGCGACTCCCAGGCTGCGCCGATCATCCGGAAGATGTCTAGACGCAGCGACCACTCGGTATGCAGCAGCTGACCGCGTCGGGAGAGGGAGTCGGCTAGGACATTCAGGTAACCCGGAATGTGACGCGCGCGAAGAGTGATGTGCCGGTCCTCGCACCACCGAAGTACCTGGTAGAGGAAGATGCAGAGGGAGGGAGAACGGGTCCCGCCCTGCTTCTGGATGTAGGCGACGACCCTGCAGTTGTCTGACAGGACTAGAAGCTCCTGATGTCGGAGGCGATGTTCCCATACAAGGAGGGCTTACCAGACCGCCTTCAGTTCCAACCAATTGATGTGTCGGGGCGGTGACTCCCGGGGCCACAGGCCGGAGGTAGTCTCGAACGACGGCAGGAGGTGAGCTCCCCAACCGGAGAGGCTCGCGTCGACGCACAGGGAGAGGGTGGGGGGGCGGCGAGAAAAGCGGCACTCCCGTCGCAAGCCAGGTAGGATCCGCCCAGCGCAGTAGGTGAGGACGGGTCAAGGCTGTGACCGGAACCGGGGCGTCGAGGTCGGCCGACGACGGACGCCAGTGCAGGAGGAGGTGCAGTTGCAGAGGCCGGGAGTAAAGACGTCCCAAGGGAAGCAGATCCGCCGCTGCGTTCATCAGTCCCAGAAGCTGCAGCCACTGCCTGGCCGGAAGCGTCGTCATCTGAGAAACCTGCCGCGCTAAATTCGCCAACTTCTGGATGCGTTTCTCCGGGAGCCGGACGATGTTGAGGTCGGTGTGGAACTCCATACCCAGGTGCACAAAGTGGCGCGCTGGTACGAGGTCGGACTTGCCGAAGTTGACCAAGAAGCCCAGAACTTCGAGCAGGTGGAGAAGGGCGTCCCGGTCCTCCATCAGGGCTGATTCGGACTGGTTCCTCAAGAGCAGGTCGTCTAAGTAGTTTGAGGTGGGACTCGTGGACGAACGACGGGCTCTGGCTACCACATCATCCATGATCCGAGTAAACACCCAAGGGCTGAGGTTGAGGCCGAAGGGAAGAGCGCGGAACTGGTAAACCACTCCCTGGAACGCGAAGCGTAGGTAACGCCTGGAGGCTGGGTGTATGGGTATGTGAAGGCGTCCGAGAGGTCCAGGCTGACCGCGAAGTCCATCGGCTGCACGGAGGCACGAAGGGCCCGGGCGGTCTCCATGCGGAAGGATGGAGCAACGATGAACTTGTTGAGCGCCGAGAGGTCTGTGACTGGGCGCCACCTGCTGCCAGGCTTGGGTACCACGAAGAGCCGGCTGTAAAACGCTGGGGAGTCATGTCGCACCACCACCTCCGTGGCAGATTTCTGCAGCAAGGCCGCTACTTCGGCGCTGAGGGCCTCGGCTCTGGGCTGGTCTGACGGCAACGCTGTCCACAATGGCGAGCGGCGCAGGGGGGGTGGAGACTGGAAGGAGATCAGGAGTCCCTCGGCGATCGTAGATAGAATCCACGGGTCGTCCGGTAGAAGCGCTCGCCACACGTCGCTGCGAAGCGCTAGCCTCCCGCCGACAGGAGACCCGGAAGAGGTCGGCGGGGGACGAGACAGGCAGTCACTGGGCCCTACCCCGCCCAGGACGCCGGGCAGGTCTGGGCCAGGACCGAGCAGGGGGCGCAGTAACAGAGCCTGTAGAAGGGCGGGCGCGGGGAAAGGCAGGAGGTCTGGGGGGGAGACGTCCACCTCTGGTAGGGGGGGTGAGAGCTGGGTCTGGAAGCCCGCTGGGAGTGACCCGGAGCCTTGCGGGGGACTCGAAAGGGAGCTGTAGCAGGGCGGCTGGGCCAGGAGCCCTTATTTGCCTCCTTGACAGCAAGCCAGTCGGGGCCAAACAGGAGCTCTCCTCCGAGGGGAACCTGACGAAGCTGCGTCTTGACATCGGCCGGGATGGGGCAGAGGCGTAGTACCACATCGCGTCTCAACAAATCGCAGTTAAGGGCCGCTGCCATCGCGTTGACGGAGGCGTGGTAGGCCGCGCGGTTCCCAGAGACGGACAGCGCTAGCAAGTCCCCGAGCAGAGAAGACAACGAAGGATGCCAGGCGTGTTCTATCCGACGAACGATGGCTTGCGTCGCCAGATCTAGGAATCCCGCTGCAGCCAGGGCGTTCCGAACGAGAGTCGCTGTCTGTTCCACGCCGGGAAGGAGAGACTGACGTAAGGTAGCACCAGTGAAAGACACCGCCGTGGGGTCCAATTTAGGCAGGGGGCAAGAAAAACTCTGCGAGTGTCCCGCGTACCAAGATTACTTACTTACTTACGCCTGTCACCCCTACCCGGGTATAGGCCGTCGACGAGAGACCTCCAGCAACTCCTGTCCTGTGCTTCTCCTTCGATTCTACTCCAGGTGGTTCCCAGTCTCTTGATGTCTGCTTGGAACTCTTTTCGTCGGCGTTTTTGTAGCTATTTCCTTTTTTGCAGGGTGGGGAAGCTACCCCCACGCCCAACCCCCTTACTAGGAGGACCAGGGGTTTTCTGTCGGGGTCACCTTCCCTTAGACCATGTTGGTTCACGGCACCTTATTTCATTCGGTGCACCCCTCTCACGAGGGACCCCCTATCCACCACCCAGGGGACGCGCCTCAACGCCGTATGGTCCCAGCGCGAGGGTACCAAGATTACCGAAAGGAAATATCCAAACCTGCCGGCCACCTGGAGTCTGAAAAGAAACCGGCAGAACCGCAGCGACCCTGCGAGAGATGAGCGGAGAAAGCAAATGTCCTTAAAGCCCGGCGGCTGGGGAAGAGACTTAAACCGCTTGCCCTGACGATCAGCATCAACGGAGGTGGAAGCCTTCCTCCTGAGCGGGGGCGACGGGGGGCAGAGATCCGCGGGGAGGCAGTCTGCAATGATGCGCGCCGCTTCATCCAGTGCCCAAAGAGTCTCCAACCTGTGTCCCATGGACGACAGCTGTAGTTCCTCCTCGTCAGGTGAGAAAACGGGCAGGTCGGGGCTGGTCTCTCGAAGGAGGGCTGACACTGACTCCGCAGGGTACAAGCTGAGAGCGTCGTCTTCAGTCGGCACAGTGCAGGGGGCTGCGTCTACCACTTGCCGAATAGCGAGATTCGCCGCGTTGTCATCCCGGGAGATGGCCGTAGCCCTAAGCGACGAGCTTCTCACCGGAGGGTGGTGCCGAGGGCGCCGTAGCGACGAACGATCCCGTGACGAGAAAGACGCACAACGAAGTCTGCGGTGTCTCTGCCCGTGGTCGTGGCGGGAGACGCTGCGCTGTCTGGAGCGGTAGCGACGACGTGAAGACACCGAACGTCGGCACTGGCGTGACGCTGAACTGCGGGACGAGTCGTACCTAGCCCGAGCTCGTGGGGGTCGGCTAGAAGCTGAGTGGCGGGAAGACACTCTCCGGCGCGTTGACGTGTCCCTGGAGTGCGGCCAACGACTAGAGGAGGAAGAGCGCTCATGGCGTATACGGGGCGGGCAGTCTCAAGGCGAAGCTGGGCCGCGTCTCAGGCTGCGTGACCGGGAGCGCGAACGCCGAGCAAGTCTGTCCGGTCTAGGTGCCGTGTCGCCAGTCTTGGTTCGGGGTGCTGAGGCGACGAGTTGTTTACCAGTGGCGGACGAGGAGGGGGGCACAACAGGTCCAAGTAATGGAGAGTGCCGATCGCTGACCTGGTTGGCTGCAGCCTTCGGTGTCTCTGCCAGGACGTCTACCGGAGCTGCCACATGTGCCTGTTTGTCTACTTGTGACTGCTTGAAGTCACCACCGCATAGCGACCACTCGACGGGACTGTGGTGGATACCGGTGTTTTCACTAGAGGCTTAGCTGGCGGGCCTCGCCGATCCGGAACCGCACAGCGACCACTTGACGGGACTGCGGTGGATGCCGGTTTTAGCGCTCTAGCTCGCAGGCGCCGGAGGCGCTACCACATGGTAAGGGCCACTCGACGGGTCTGTGGCGCGTACCGGGGAGGGATCGGAACTCCATGCTGGGGTTGGTCGTTCTCGGCCGTAGAAGCTCAGGAGTTGTGTCCACTGCTCTTCCGGCCATGGGGCGCAGACCGTTCACGGGTTAGTTGAGGCACATCCGGAACAGGTCAGGCAAAAGGAATGTTCGTCACTCGGCCACTGGAACTGCCCACATCGTGTGCAGGTGTGGACTTGCCAACTGCAACACAAAGGAAACAAAGACATTCGAGCGAGCGTGCCCCCACGGGCACGCAAAACGAACCGCGCTAGAGCAAACTTTCGATAAAGGGCTTATGCCGAGGCCCGGCGCTCTACCCACACCCCTGAGCGCCTGGCGTAGGCTCAAACCGAATCTTTACCTCGCCATTCGAAGAAGAGGGACCAACCAACCGGCCAAGACCAACCAACCACATGGAGGGCAGATGACCAGGCGAAGAGGCAGCTCGGACGGTCGCCGGTCGAAGACACAAGTCCCCGCAGCAACCGCAGGGTCGAAGGAAGAGGCAAGGAAGACGCCAGGAACACTGCCACGCACCAACACTCTGGGGCTCGTCCTGCGTAACGCCAAGGGTCGAACGACGAGCGAACCAGTCACAGTTCTCAAGCACACAGCCCCAGGCCTGAACCGGCGCAAGCAAGCGCAGGCCAGAACCGGGCACACAAGGGCGAAGCTACAAGTCCGAGCGGCCACAAAACACGTGAAAACAGTTCACCGGCGCCGCTGAAGTCTAGCCCTATGTCACAAAAACAACTGCAGAGGCAGTCCCACACGAAAGCATCCAAGCCTAAGCCAGAAGGCGAAGGCAAAACAACAGTCCAACGACCGGTTAACGGGCTCAAGAGAACTTCGAAGCGTAGAGCTCACGACGTACACAACCGCTCAGCAACTAGCAAAGAAACTGACTGAAGTGGGAAGCGCGGAGCGCATGCGTGGTTGAACAGGAAGGGAGGCTAACCGGGCTTCCGCCCAGACTATGGCGCCCCTCTCCTGCCATAACGACCATAATCGTACACAACGAATTTTGGGCTAACATTAGACTAGCTAAGAACTATTTCCATAAAGTAATACCATCGGTAATGTGTTTTGAGAAAACAAAAGTAAAGGGTTGGCTTCTGTGCCTGCCAAATCCATGTTTTCTAAACATTTATGCATTTTCACACTTTCTTCAACCTCCCATGACCACTGACCTTTGTGAATAGTGAAACAAAATAGTATTCATAGAAAGGTCTTAATTAATATCAGCTACCTTTCTGTCAAAGTTGGTTGAGATGTTTTGAAAAAAATGCTGATAAAAACTAAACTCCAACCATAAAACATACATCTTTCACATTATTTGTCAATCTCTTGTGACCCTTGCATAGGAAGATCTTACCTTCAGGTATCTCTGTGCCAAATTTAGAATGAAAGTTGAAAACTGTATTTGAGAAAAAAACAAGTTTCTCAAGAAATGGATATTTGTGACTTATTCCCTGATCTCTTGTGACACTTGACCTTTCTGAAGGGGCATCCAAATTAAAATGCATGGTATAAGATATCTATGTACCAAGTGTGGGTTTGAAATTGTGAGTAGTATTTGAGAAGAAAACATCTTTTGAGCACATTTTAACCTATTTCCTGATCTTGTGCGTCTTGACCTTTTTGACGGGTCATCCAAATTAGTACCAGGTATGCATAGAAAGGTCTTAACATCAGGTATTTGTACCAAATTTGGGTTAGAAGTTGTGAGTAGTACGTCATGAAAATGGGGGGGGGGGGGGGGGGGGGGGCGGGGGGGATGGAGGGGAAGGGGGGTCAAAATATGGCTATTGTTTTACCGTTTTTTGATCTCCTGTGACCTTGACCTTTGACACAGGTCACCGAAAATTGGTATGTTTAAAAAGGTTTGCCATAAAGTATCCTTGGACCAGGTTTGGGACTATGGTTTGAATAGTCTCCGAGAAAATGCCAACATTAAAGTTTACCACGGACAGTGGACAAACAATAAATGACAGACAACCACTGGCCCATTAACATAGACTTACTTTTGCTATCGCCCATGAGCCACAAACATGGTCATGAAAATGTTGCCTACACAACAACAAAAAAACCTGGACAGACACACAGACAGACATACATCCTACATCCAATAGACTCCCCTCCCACTCCCTTGAACAGGATTCAGGGTTAGTGGACGTTAACTCATTCAGTCCCGACACACCCAAGCAAGATATGGATCGACCGTGATAGTTCAAGAGCGGTGCCAGAATAGGTTGGCGCCTACAGGCGCCAAGCTATTCTGGCACCACCCTTGGACTATCATGGTCGATCTGTCTCCTGCAATGTACTGCAGTCCCTCAAGAGGACAACTCATACCTGGAACACAATGGGTCAAAGCCATGTGTACACACTCACCTCCCAGCTGGATTCGCAGAAGTGTGGTTTGTTCACCATGTGACAGAGTGAAGCCACAACATACTGCAAGGCGTCGGCAGGCAGGAAACTGTAGCAGATCACGGTGTCCACCACTTTGTTGCAAAGCTGGGAGACAAAGTCCTTATTCAACACAGGTTAATTTTTGGCAGGATATTTATCCCCATCAAGCCCTGACATGCTATGACAGGATGTGGATCGACCATGATAGTTCAAGGGTGGTGTCAGGATAGCTTGGCGCCTACAGGCGCCAAGCTATCCTGACACCACCCTTGAACTGTCACGGTCGATCTGTCTCCAGAGCCTTCATGTAGACCTCAGAGGATATCTGTACACAAGAAAGGCAAAGCCATTATGGCTCACACATATGGCTGATTTACATATGTGTGACCTTTGTGACAAGGGCTGGCTTCTGCAACAGCAAAATCTATCTTTCCTGAAAATGTAAAAATTTTTCACACATCTGTCAAACACCCGTGACCCTTGACCTTTGTAATGAGTCGACTAAATTAGTATGCATAGGAAAGTCTTATCATCAGCTATCTTTGTTCCAAATCTGGTTGAAAATTTTGCAA
This sequence comes from Semisulcospira habei, assembly GCA_036245525.1. Taxonomy (NCBI): domain Eukaryota; kingdom Metazoa; phylum Mollusca; class Gastropoda; family Semisulcospiridae; genus Semisulcospira; species Semisulcospira habei. The sequence continues at coordinate 7,280,177 of BTPG01000008.1, read as the reverse complement.
AAAATGTTGGTACTACCTACAATTTTATCAAAAATTGGCATTTTACACACATTTGCCAGCCTCTTGTGACCCTTGACCTTCCAAGGGGTCATCCAAATTAGTATGCATAGATAGGTCTTACCATCAGGTATCTCTGTACCAAATTTGGGTTTGAAGTTGTAAATAGTATTTGAGAAAAATCATCTTTTGTCAAAATATGGCTATTTTTCACCAATTTCCTGAGCTCTCATGACACTTGACCTTTTTGAGGGATCAACCAAATTAGTGTGCATAGAAAGGTCTTCTAATCAGGTATCTCTGTAGCAAGTTTGGTTTAAAGTTGTGAATAGTATTAGAGAAAAAATAAATTATGTCAAAATATAGCTATTTTTGGCATATTTCCTGATCCCCTGTGACCTTGACCTTTGTGAGAGGTCACTCAAATTGGTATGTTTAGAAAGGTCTTGCCACAAAGTATCCTTGGGCCAACTTTTGAAGAATGTGGATTGAATAGTCTCTGAGAAAATGCCAACATTAAAGTTTACCACGGACGACAGACGGATGACCACTGGCCCAAAACATACGCACTTTTGTTTCACACGTGAGCCAAAATTGATAAAATTCGTCCTCAGGGCTTAAAGAGTTAACCCACTTAACCCCAAGGCCACATTTTGGCGGCGTCACCTAATGACTATGTACTAACTACAGGAGATGAAACCACCATAATAATTCAAGGGTAGTACCAAATTGATTTGGCGTCATCAGGCGCCAAGCTTATCTGGCTCTACCTTTCAATTATCATGGTAGATCCATCTCCTGGTGTAGTGTGTTGGGGCGAAATGGGTTACAAACAACAGCACAAGTTGAAACAAATTTTAAATAAAACATAAACTTATTATTATTGTTAGGTAAACATAAAAGCTTCTTTCATTTCTGGAGGGCGTGTTCAATATGATCAAAATTGTCAAAAAGACTTACAAAGGGTCAATCACCTCTGCTTGCATCTTAACCCTTTTCATCCTGATACACTACTGCTTGAAATTAAATTGACTCTGATAGTTCATGGGTGGTGCCGGAACAGCTTGGTGCCTCAGGTGCCAAGCTGTTCTGGCACCATCCTTGAACTAACATGGTTGATCGATCGCCTAATCTGTTATGTGGCCTTCATAGGACAATAAGCGTTTTTTTCTTTTAAATCAGCCTCAGGAAGTAATGGGTTAATACAGGGCACTGTACCAACCATTTTGACTTCTTGTATCATTTTTCAATACAAAACAGTACAAGTTTTCAAAATCCTGCATGCAATACCTTCATGTCTTCTTCAGAGCGTGTTCTGTTTTGTATCATACAGGTCTGCCTGGAAAACAAAAATAAATAACCAATTCATAACATTTGATAGGATTTTGAACAAAGAAAAATACAGCATAACTAAGACAAGTGTTCGGTACCAAATGTTATGTGGGATTCATCCGTTTTGGCTTGACATACTACTGGTGTAGACGGAATGACCATGCTGTATGAAAGGGTTTCCTTCATTTATTTAACATCCTTGTGGTCAGTCTTTCCCCAGATATCATGGTTCAATCTAGACTGTCCCACAACTGGCATATTTTGTTTTATGACAGCTACAAAATTCAGAGTGAAAAGGCAAGGTGAATAGTAGGCTGGAAAAGGGCAGGTGCCTAACATTCAGCTTACATTTATGCTTAACACTTCTGCACTAAGGTCCGAAATTCCCAAAGTTGGGAGTTGTCCTTTAAAGACTACAAAGTAATTTTGAAGCCAGATCGACCATGCTAGTTCATGGGTGGTGCCAGAATAGCTTGGTGTGTTCCAGGCGCCAAGCTATTCAGGCACCACCCTTGAACTAGAATGGTCAATACAACTCTTGCTGTAGTGTGTCAGTACTGAATGTGTTAAGAGTGGAAAGTGCGAGTGCATAATCTTACTGCACAAGTCCAGACATGACGTGCTCATCAATGTATGCTGCGTTGAACTTGATGACGTTGATCAGCATTGGTAGGAAACCATGCATCTGGTTAGCCGCCAGAGTGTCAGGCATCACTTTCAGCAAAAACGGACCTGACCAAACAACGAAACCAAAATAAATATTGAAAACTATTAAAATAAAAAATGACATTTAATAATAACAATAATAATAATACATTACTTTTATAATGCCCAGCGTCCCTGACAAAAGGGCTCAAAGTGTAACGCGAGAATACAACACATATAAAGATGAAAGAGCTACACTTCCACACATACACAATGCAGAAAAATTTAACAAAGCACTAGAAAAACAAGAAAGGCAAAGCCATTATGGCATGGCTCACGTGTATGACCGATTTATATATGTGTGACCTACAGGGTTGATAGTCATTACTTTTTTTCTTTAATGAAATAACTTTTCTTTAATTCTGGTAAAAGGTTAAAGAAATAAATTTTCTTTATTTTTTTTTTGAAATTTAAAGAAATAAATTTTCTTTAATTTTTCTTTTTAATGAAATAAATTTGTGTTAAATACATGAATGATCATTTATTGCTCAGCTCAAGACAAAAAAAAAAGTGGCATGCAGTTGAAAAGTGACATGCCACCAGATTTCCTTCTCTACCCACTATCTAAAACACTATCTGGCCAGATACATGCAGTAGTTATGAGAAGGGGGAAGAAAGAAAGAAAAAAAAAACTCGGAAAACTGCACAGCGCAAGAAAAAGTCATGCGGATAAAAATGGAACAATTCAGGCTTGTTTGATCTTATTTCGCGCTGCTGACAAATCCACTCATCTGCAAGAGCCATAGATCCTCAAGAACCCCAGCAGTCTTGGGTGGGGGGGGGGGGGGGCGGGAGGTTGGTGGGTTAATGACGATCTATGCCTACTACTATTAAAAATGTATGCATGCACCCGTACAGGTTTTCACCAGTGCTGTCCAATCGTTGCTGTACCATCTGCCTTCTCACTCCTGAAATGAAACCCACCCAACTGCAAGAGGCATAGATCCTCATAAGCCCCCGCAACTGCGAGGGCTCATGAGGATCTATGCCTCTTGCTGGGATAATCTGCGCTCTTGTTTCGCTCAAGCAAAGTGGATCCCCTTAATTAAGTTTTTCACCTGTCCAATTGTTGCTGTAAAATCTGCTTTTTACTCCTGAAACGAAAACCACCCAACTGAAAGAGGCATAGATCCTCATGAGCCCCCGCAACTGCAGGGGGCTCGTTAGGATCTATGCCTCTTCCTGGGATAATCTACGCTCGTGATCTTCTCAAGCAAAGGGGATCTGTTAAGTTTTTCACCCAGAGGCATAGATCCTCCAAACCGCCTGCAACTGGGTCAAACCGGCTTTGCGCATAGGCACCTGTTGTTCGTGGCGGAAAAACGAACTGAAGTAACGAAATTTTTAACGAAAGAAATCGATAATCGTTACTTTTATTTTTTAATTCGTTGAATTTTCTTTCACTTTTTAAAAACATTAACGCGTTAAATTTTCTTTAACCAAAAATTTAATTTGTTAAATCGTTAAATCGTTATATCGTTAAATCTTCCAACCCTGGTGACCTATGTGACAAGGGCTGGCTTCTGCAACAGCAAAATCTATGTTTTCTGAAAATGTAAGCATTTTTCACACATCTGTTGACCCACCGTGACCCTTGACTTTTGTGATGAGTCAACTAAATTAGTATGCATAGGAATGTCTTATCATCAGCTATCTTTGTTCCAAATCTGGCTGAAAAATTTGCAAAAATGTTGGTAATACCTACAATTTTATCAAAAATCGGCATTTTACACACATTTGCCAGCCTAGTATGCATAGATATGTCTTACCATCAGGTATCTCTGTACCAAATTTGGTTTTTAAGTTGTGAATAGTATTTGAGAAAAAACATCTTTTGTCAAAATATGGCTATTTTTCACCTATTTCCTGAGCTCTCGTGACCCTTGACCTTTCTGAGGGATCAACCAAATTAGTGTGCATAGAAAGGTCTTCTCATCAGGTATGTCTGTAGCAAATTTGGTTTTAAGTTGTGAATAGTATTTGAGAAAAAACATCTTTGGTCAAAATAGGCTCTTTCAGACCTATTTCCTGAGCCCTTCGTGACCCTTGACCTTTCCGAGGGGTCATCCAAATTAGTATGCATAGATAGGTCTTACCATCAGGTATTACTTACTTACTTATGCCTGTCACCCCTACCCGGGTATAGGCCGTCGACGAGAGACCTCCAGCAACTCCTGTCCTGTGCTTTTCCTTCGATTCTACTCCAGGTGGTTCCCAGTCTCTTGATGTCTGCTTGGAGGTCTCGACGCCAGGAGTTTCTCGGCCTACCTCTTTTCCTCTTTCCCTGGGGGTTCCATGACAATGCCTGCCTAGTGATACTGGAAGCTGGCTTTCTCAGACTGTGACCGATCCATCCCCATCTTCTTCGCCCAATTTCATTCTCTGCTGTTATCTGCTCTGTTCTCTCCCAGAGTCTGACGTTGCTGATCTTCTCTGGCCAGTGGATTTTCAAAATTCTTCTAAGGCAACTGTTCATGAAGGTCTGTACTCTGTTGACTGTGGTTTTTGTCAATCTCCATGTCTCTGCTCCATATAGGAGAACTGCTTTTACATTGGAGTTGAAAATCCGGACTTTGGTGTGTTGTGACAGCTCTCTGGAACTCCACACTTTTTTCAACTGGAGAAAGGCTGCTCTGGCTTTACCGATTCGTGCTCTGACATCTGCATCAGTGCCGCCTTTTTTGTCTATGATGCTCCCGAGATAGGTGAAGGACTCCACCTCCTCCAACGGGGTGCCAGCAAGCAAGACTGGTTCTTCCCTGGTTGCGTTCAGCCTCATTGTCTTTGTTTTCTGTTTGTGAATGGTGAGGCCCACTTGGGACGAGATGTCACCAAGCCTCGTGGTCTTGTCCTGCATTTGTTGATGAGTGTGGGACAGTAATGCCAAGTCGTCTGCAAAATCGAGGTCGTCAAGCTGTGTCCACAGTGTTCACTGTATTCCACTTCGTCTGTGCTCTGTGGTCATCTTCATGACCCAGTCTCTGGCCAGTAGGAAGAGGAACGGAGACAGCAGACACCCCTGCCTGACACCAGTTCTGACCTGGAGGTCTCTGGTGAACTGCCCTTCGTGGATCACGCGACATGTCATGCCATCATAGCTGCTCTTGATCAGGCGGACGAGCTTTGTGGGTACACCGTAGTGTCGTAGGAGTTTCCACAGAGTCTCTCGGTCCACGCTGTCAAATGCTTTCTCATAATCCACAAAGTTGACGTACAGCGGGGAGCTCCACTCCAGAGACTGTTCCACGATGATGCGGAGAGTGGCGATCTGGTCTGTACATGATCGGTTCTTCCTGAATCCTGCTTGCTGGTCTCTCAGCTGGGGGTCAACGGAGCTCTTCATTCTCTCTAGGATGATCCTGTTGAAGACTACCATCAGGTATCTCTGTACCAAATGTGGGTTTGAAGTTGTAAATAGTATTTGAGAAAAAAACATCTTTTGTCAAAATATGGCTATTTTTCACCTATCTCCTGAGCTCTTGTGACCCTTGACCTTTTCGAGGGATCAATCAAATTAGTATGCATAGAAAGATCTTACTATCAGGTATCTTTGTACCAAGTTTGGGTTTGAAGTTGTGAACAGTATTTGAAAAAAATAAATTATGTCAAAATATAGCTATTTTTGACATATTTCCTGATCCCGTTTCCTTGACCTTTGTGAGAGGTCACTCAAACTGGTATGTTTAGAAAGGTCTTGCCACAAAGTATCATTGGGCCAAGTTTGAAGAATCTGGCTTGAATAGTCTCCGAGAAAATGCCAACGTTAAAGCTTACCATGGACGACGGACGATGGACGGACGACCACTGGCCCAAAACATATTCACTTTTGCTTCGCACGTGAGCCAATCAGTCCATCACAAGGCTGTGACAGTTAACCAGCATGTGCATGCGGCCACCAGTACTGTAACAGCATCACTACCAGTCGCCACATTCACAGGGGTCAAAGTATGTCGGAGTCAGTATTCAAGCAAAAGCACTACAGAACACATCAGTTTTGAGGTTTTGCTTAACCCTTTTAGCCCCGAGGTCCCATTTCTCAAAGTTTGGATGTGATGCCTAATGACTATGTTCCAGTTGCAGGAGATGGATTGCCCATGATAATTCAAGGGTAGTGCCAGGTTAGCTTGGCGCCTGAAGGCGCCAAGCTAATCTGGCACTACCCTTGAATTATCATGGTCAATCCATCTCCTGCGGTAGGGACTAGGGGCTAAATGGGTTAAAGACTGACAGTGAGGGAGGCTGCCGCATGACTCTTACATATACAACGTATCTACCAACCTCTTCCAGTGTCATCTGCTTGGTGTGCGACCGTCAACCTTCACCTTTTTTATAAAGTCAAGTCTCACTTTTACCGTCACTGTTGGTCTATACTGAATCCGCTGAAACTACTCATGTATCCATTGTACCCACAGAAAACTTACCAGCCTCTTCCTCAAAGTCAAGGAGATTTTTCCCATCTTCACTCAACACTCGAAACAGGTTCAGCCTGAAAAATAAATTGTAAGTCTTTGGCAGTCGGTAGTGCTTTCTGTTGAGGTGGAATCACCGAGAAAAAGTGCCGACGACAGCAAAGAAAGGGTTAACATCTGGCAATAAATCTGAGTGATTCATAATCCAGGGTGTAAAGGTGTGAAATAATCCTGCATGCTGGTCCCTGATTTTGGTCCACATGGCTCTAGGCTGCGAGGTCCAACATCACACACCAGCACACAAAAAAATGGACAAGAGTGTCCAATGGCAACACTGTGACAGAATGAATACCTAAAGAACAACGCCATGCAGAACACAATGTGAAAAGGACAAACAAAAGGTACAGATGCACTGTGAAGCAGTCAGTGGAGACTCGTAAGGCTCAACACAAAAAAAGTTGCTGCATCATTAATCTATTTAACCCCCAAATTGTACAAGTGTCACCTGACAACTATCTTCAGGAGATGGATCAAAAATGCTCATTTAGGGTATTGCCAGATTAGCTTGGCGCCATCAGGCGCCAAGCTAATCTGGCAATACCCTCAAATGAGCATTTTTGATCCATCTACTGCTGCAGTGCATTGTCGCTAAATGGATTAATACAATTACCTTAACTCAAGGTCTTCATGAACATCCAGGCTATCGATCACGTGGAAGAAGTAGCCCCTCATCATTCCCAGATATTTCAGCTGTAAGAAATATTCATTTTTCTCTAAAAGGTATTTTTTCTAAAAATACTTACCGATGACATGACTTTATGGAAGTGTCTACTACTTACTCAATTCTAGCCTAAGAACCCGTTGTGTTACCACACAACCTGGGAGGCACTCGGGGAACCCCGAGGGGGGCCGAAAGTTGTCTCCCATTAATGCCCATCCGGTTCCGAGTCACGGTGTGACTAATCAGTCAGGATACTTAGCTCACCAGCGGCGAGCGGGGCAGGTGGGAGGGTCGTCCGAGTCATGTCATCGGTAAGTATTTTTCGAAAAAAAATACCTTTTAGAGAAAAATGAATTTGTTTCTTCAAAAACATTACCGATGACATGACTTTATAGAAGAATTGCGAACAGGAGGAGGGTGCCGCGCCCCAGCACACCTTTAGGGCCCAAGAGCCGTCCTCCCTGCCGCAAACTCCCGATGACCCTAGGTCGGTGTATACCTACGGCGCCAAGGCGCCAGGAGGGAGTGTTGCGCCGCAGTGATGTCCCCCACCAGTCTCGCTGGCCTGCCAGATCCCTGAGATAGAAGCAGGCGAAGGTAGAATGTGCCTGCGAGCCCCGGCAGCCGCGATGTGTATGACAGCACAGTTCCGGTCGAACGTGATGTTCGTGACCATGGCGCGTACCTTGTGTGCACGTATCTTTAGCCTCTATGCTCCCTTGGGGAGGGATCCTGGTATGACTGAGCGTAGTCAGGAAGAGATCGTCTGGGCTGTAGCGTCAGTTACTTACTTACTTACGCCTGTCACCCCTACCCGGGTATAGGCCGTCGACGAGAGACCTCCAGCAACTCCTGTCCTGTGCTTCTCCTTCGATTCTACTCCAGGTGGTTCCCAGTCTCTTGATGTCTGCTTGGAGGTCTCGACGCCAGGAGTTTCTCGGCCTACCTCTTTTCCTCTTTCCCTGGGGGTTCCATGACAATGCCTGCCTAGTGATACTGGAAGCTGGCTTTCTCAGACTGTGACCGATCCATCCCCATCTTCTTCGCCCAATTTCATTCTCTGCTGTTATCTGCTCTGTTCTCTCCCAGAGTTTGACGTTGCTGATCTTCTCTGGCCAGTGGATTTTCAAAATTCTTCTAAGGCAACTGTTCATGAAGGTCTGTACTCTGTTGACTGTGGTTTTTGTCAATCTCCATGTCTCTGCTCCATATAGGAGAACTGCTTTTACATTGGAGTTGAAAATCCGGACTTTGGTGTGTTGTGACAGCTCTCTGGAACTCCACACTTTTTTCAACTGGAGAAAGGCTGCTCTGGCTTTACTGATTCGTGCTCTGACATCTGCATCAGTGCCGCCTTTTTTGTCTATGATGCTCCCGAGATAGGTGAAGGACTCCACCTCCTCCAACGAGGTGCCAGCAAGCAAGACTGGTTCTTCCCTGGTTGCGTTCAGCCTCATTGTCTTTGTTTTCTGTTTGTGAATGGTGAGGCCCACTTGGGACGAGATGTCACCAAGCCTCGTGGTCTTGTCCTGCATTTGTTGATGAGTGTGGGACAGTAATGCCAAGTCATCTGCAAAATCGAGGTCGTCCAGCTGTGTCCACAGTGTCCACTGTATTTCACTTCGTCTGTGCTCTGTGGTCATCTTCATGACCCAGTCTATGGCCAGTAGGAAGAGGAACGGAGACAGCAGACACCCCTGCCTGACACCAGTTCTGACCTGGAGCTCTCTGGTGAACTGCCCTTCGTGGATCACGCGACATGTCATGCCATCATAGCTGCTCTTGATCAGGCGGACGAGCTTTGTGGGTACACCGTAGTGTCGTAGGAGTTTCCACAGAGTCTCTCGGTCTGTAGCGTCAGTCCTGCCGGGTTAACGGCAGAAGAGGCGTGCGCGTCCACTCCGGACGGCTTGTGACGGCGTAGGTACACATGTAGGGCTTGCACAGGATCTTGTTGCCTGGTCTCCTGGGGAAATTACGTCCCTCTCAGCGGCCGTAAGGTGATCACCTGTGGCGCGGTCCAAGGAGACGTGGTCATGGCAATGAATGCAGGGTCCGTAAGGAGCTGTACGGAAGGTCCGCTCAAAGCTGCAGGCAGGCAGGGCACGCTGAAGCGCGTGTAGCTCGCTAACTCGGGCCACCGCGGCGAGAGCCACCAGTAAGCAAGTCGGAAGAGTCATGTCCGCAACAGGCCATCCGTGGTCTCCGAAGAGCCAGAGGAAGAAGTCTGCGAGCTGGGGGTTAGGTCGATGGGGGGTGCGGCGATGGACGCCGCCCAGGAGCACAGTACTCGCCATCTTCCCTCGTAGACGCGTCATGTTGAGGGTTGCGAGCTGTAGCGATAGCTTCCACTCTCGAGAAGCCTGTAGCGGCGAGGCCTGCCGCACAACCTCCAAGCGTGAAGGAGTAGGCGCTCCGGGCACGGGTGGAACAGCGATAGTCGCGGTAGCTTGAGCACCGAGCGGGGTGCGGGAAGCAGCAGTGGGGGGTCCGTGGCGAGGCTGAGAAGGTCGGTGGTCTAGGACCGGTTCCAAGAGAAAGGAGCGACCAGTAGGACGCCCGCAATGCATCCCCGAAGCATGAGGAGGAAATGGGGACGAGGACTGTCGGGGGATGCGCGTAAGCGATGAGTCGGTGCCACGGAAAGACAGTGCGACGACTGCCCAGGCCAGAGGGTCTGGGATCGGGGAGACAAGTAGGGGAAGCTGGTGATTCCACCTCGTGGCGAACAGGTCGACCAAGGCGTCTCCCATCGCGCGCAGATCATCCGAAGATGTCCTGGCGAAAGGTCCACTCCGTGTGTAGCAACTGGCTGCGTCGGGAGAGTGAGTCGGTCAAGAAATACTATCGGCCGGGGAAGTGTCGAGGACGGAGGGAAATGTTGCGGTTCTCGCACCAGCACAACAGACGGTAGAGGAGCATGCATAGGTCGGGTGAGCGCGTCCAGCCGTGTTACTGGATGTACGCCACCACTGTCGCGTTGTCGGAGAGGACGAGCAGTTCCTGGTGACTGAGTTGTTCCTCCCATGCGATGCAGGCTTGCAGCTCCAACCCGTGGATGTGTGTTCCAGCGTACTCCGGCGGCCAGGGCCAGACATCGTGAGGAACCGCGGTAGCAGGTAGGCTCCCCACCCAGCAAGACTTGCATCGACACACAGGGAGAGCAGAGGAGGCGGAGCGGTCAGGGGGACTCCTGAAGCAAGCCACAACGTGTCCGTCCAAGCCGGAGGAGGGGGCGAATCAACGGGGGCACGGGTACGATGAGGAGGGATGCCAGAGAAGCCGGAGGTGCAGCTGTAGTGGCCAGGCGTAGAGACGACCGAGGGGGAGTAGATCCGGCGCCTCATAGTTTAACCAAGGAGCTGAAGCCCGACTCTGGTGGAGGCTGCGTCCTGCTGGGCTAGCCGGCTGGCTAGCCGGCCAACCTAGGATCCGTGGTCCCAGCAAAGCACACTGTCGAGGTCGAAGGCGAACTCCAAGCTGATTTGGACAAATCGACGAGAGGGGGAGAGGTCCGACGTACCTGTGGTGACCAGTCACCCGAACCGCAAGCACAGCCGTATCAGGGAATCCCTGTCCGCAGTCCGGCCGCGTCCAAGGTGCGCAGGAGGAGGTCATTGAGGTAGGTAGACGCCAGGGAGACAGGGACTGCACCTAGGTACCACTGCGTCCACGAAGCGGTGAGGACCCAAGGGCCGAGGAGGAGACGAACAGCAGCGCCCGAACTGGAACTACTCCGTCGCCGGTGCACCGGAGATACTCCCTGGAGGCCGAGCGCACGGGGACCTGGAGACAAGGTCGGAAGTCCAGGCTGAAAGCTTAGTCCAAAGCTGCAGGCGGAGTCGAAGACCACACGGCGAGAACCACGGCCTAGCTCGGCGGGAGCGAAGAGGAGGTGTCTTGCGAAGCCCAAGGTCCTAGATGTCTCCTCCAGTCTGCTCGAACGCACCGAAGAGCAGGGCTGTCCAGGGAAGCAAGACGCAGGAGAGTCCTCATCACTGGGGGGTCAATCCGCGGCAGGTCGTCAAGTAGGGGAGCCAGGAGTCCTCGCAGCGACGGACGAAGGCTTGGGTCAGGAGCTCCAGAATCCCACGCAGGCTAGGAAGTTACGGACAAGCGAGGTCACCTATCCCAAACGCAGAGCCTGGTGCGGGTCCACAGCAGGCAGGGGGCAGAGGCACGCCTGGGAGAGTCCCGAGAACCAGTCCTGACGAAGGCAAGCCGAAACCAGGCGGACATCTATGGATGGCAAAGCATACGGAGTCCCGGGAACCCGACAGGAGGGGCGCTGAGCAGCGTAGCGCAGGTCACGAAAGCCGGAAGCCGCGGTCAGGACAGAAACTCCTGTCTTCCAGCGACCACCAGTGAAGATCCTTCTCGTGAGTGGGGGGGGAGGGGAGATGGCGGGCAGTCCTCCGCGGAAGCGTGGATACCCTGGCAGCAGGGAGCGAGAGAGACGGGCAGATCTTGAGCGGCGGGTGGATTCCGTGCCGCGCAGCGACGTTGGACGAGTGCGCGAAAGTCTCTCCGAGCCGAGCTCTGTGGCGAGGTGGGCTCTCTGCTGGCGAGGTGACTCCACGTACGAGCCAGCGGGCTTCCAAGGAGACGAGTGGGGATCGGAAGAGCACATGGGACGGCGCGAGGCGCGTCTCTCCGAACTGGGCTCTTTGGCGAGGCAGGATCTCTGCCTGTCAGAAGGCTTGTCCGGGCACGCTCCCTCCTGGAAGCGGCCGTCTCGATCAACCCACTCCGTGCACTAGCCTACTGCGTCCGGCGTGGCACTCTCTCCACAAGGTCGTCGCGGTCTCGAGCGGTCGGAGCACCGGGCGCGGTGGATGGCGTCTCGACTGGTCTCGAAGCAGCCACAGGTGTCGGCCGCTCGCATCTGTAGAAACTGCGTAGCTGTGACCAGCGCAGTTCGGGCCAGGAGGAGCAGACGTTGCAAGCGTGGTCGGCGGGCACATCTGGCGCAGGGAGACAGACCTTGTGGTTATCGGACGGACACTGGAACCTCCGCTTGCTTGCAGGGCAACAATAGGCCCTTGCAACCACTAGCAGCCAGGCTCAGTGCTTCTGCCGACGAGCAGCGTTGTCCTGGTGGGGCTCCCTCCAGGAAGCGATCGCGGAGACAGCAGCCCTGCTCCGAGCGCGAGACTCCTGCACTAGGTCGTCGGCCGCCTGGGCGGGCTTCCGCGCAGATCCTGAGCGGTGCGAGGGTTCTGTACTGCGCTAAGGTCACAGACACATGCGTAATGTCTCTTCGAGCCAGGCTCAATGAGGCGGGCTCTCTGCAGGCGAGGTGACTCCCCGTAGGGGCCAGCGGCCTTCCTAGGAGACGAACGGGGATTGGCAGTGGACATGGGACAGCGCGAGGCGCGTCTCTCCGAACCGGACTCAGTGAGGCGGGTTCTCTGCCTGTCAGAAGGCTTGTCCGGGCACGCTCCCTCCTGGAGCGGCCACTTCGATCAATACCCGCTCTGCGCACTCGGTTCCTGCGTCCGGAGTGGCGTCCTCTGCAAAGGTCGTTGCGGTCTCGAGCGGTGGTTGCGCTCTCATGCGGTAGTACGCAGGGCCCAGAAAACGGCGCCTCGACAGGATTCGGATCACACACAGGTGCCGGTCGCTCGCATCTGTACACTCCATAACTGCTAACAGCGCAGCTCAGGTCAAGTGGAGTAGATGCCGCAAGCGTGGTCGAGGGCGCATCCAGTGCAGGGGAGTGACGGTAAGTGACGGCCACTGGAACCCTCTGCCTCGCGTACGGGACAGCAACAGGTCACTGCAACACACAACACAACCGAAGGCACACGGGCGAGGGCCTGTGAGACCCCGCCCTGGTAAGACTAGCCTTCGCAACACAAAAGGCACAAACAGCGAGGAAAAAAACTGTCAGCAAGAGCCTGGGCCTGCAATCCATCCCCGTAAGCTAGTGGGCGCGGGCATGTGGGGCCCGGCGAAGCTAAGGTAAGCACCCTACCTTTGCGACCTACCGTCTGCGAAGAAGCGAAGTCGCGGCTAACCTCTCTGTTTGTCCATCTTGTCAAGGACAACTCCCCAACAACAATAAATGTGCTGTACCCATCTTCCCAGCGTGCTCCTTCCTGCGCAGGGTACCTCCCTGCATTCACACGTGTGGCAGTCACCCTTGGTCTGGAGGGCATAGTGCCCGCCATGCTAAGGTGAGCATACGACACATCATGTACAACAAAACTCAAGCATGTCATGACAAGTATAGGCATGAAGCATCAGGTACAGTAACATTATCAACCTAATGGCGACATGAGGCCCCGCCAAGCCAAGGTGAGCATATGACGCATGATGTACAACAACTCAAACATGTGATGACAAGAATAGGCATGAAACAAGCGTCTGGCCCAGTAACATTCCACATAATGGCGACAGGGCGCGGGCACGTGGGGCCCCGCCAAGCTAAGGCGAGCATACGACGCATAATGCACAACAAAAAACAAGCATATCATGACAGATTCAGGAACGAAGTAAGCGTCTGACCCCGCCACATCCACCAACGTAATGGCGTCAAGGCATGGGCTGGAGCATAACAAATTCCCCAAATCACACAAGGTACAAGTGAGTAGGTAAGCACCAACAATGCCACACCAATCAACCGAAAGGTGAGTGGGCGCAGGCGCGAGGGGCCCCGCCAAGCTAAGAGTCGAGAATTTTGGCGCGCAAGCAACAGCGAAGATGAAGACTGCCTTCGTGCCAGCTCAAACCAGTGCCCAGCCTGGGAACCGGCCGAGGGCCAACCCAGCTACCTTACCTTTCCACCAGAGCGGGAACGGGGGGAGAAATGTCCAAAACACCCAAGGCACGACCGGGCTAAGTCCCGGCGACGCTCAACGCGCAGCCCAGGCACTCAAAAGGCCGACGAGGGCAGCAGCCAACGAAGAGGGGACGACAGAGCCACGCAGAGGCACAGGCAGGGCCGACGAAGTAGAAGCCAAGTGAAGAAGCCAAAGTCCGGAAGACCGGCGAACTGGTAAAAAATCCCTAAGTCCGTAGGCTAGAGCAACACGTCTGAACAACGTGAGCCTAAGTAGACTGACTGGTTAATAATAATAATAATAATACCGTTATTATATAAGCGCTTTTTCTCAATTTTGGGGAAATCGACTCAAAGCGCCGCGCCTGAAACCCAACACACACTCACGAAACAGACACGGATTTACGCCATTTAAGACAAACACAGTACAAGACAAACGAAGGGCCAGTCAGCTACTGAAGTTACAGAGAATTTTTGATCGCTTGTATTTGAAATTTGTAAAGTGGCCTGAGACCGGTACCAAAGTGGGGGGGGGGGGGGTGGAGGGGTGTGGAACTGGAAGAACCGGAGTACCCGGAGAAAGAACCCCCGACGGTCCGCCTGAATTAACGGTGACACTTACCAGAGGAGAAAAGTCCAACGCCGGAACCCGGTATCAAACCGCGCACCTTTGGCATTGGTGGCAGGCGCCTTAACCACTGCGCCACGGACCGCCCCACTCGGAACCGGATGGGCAGTAATGGGAGACAACTCTCGGCCCCCCTCGGGGTTCCCCGAGTGCCTCCCGGATTGTGTGGTAACACAACGGGTTCTTAGGCTAGAATTGAGTAAGTAGTAGACACTTCCATAAAGTCATGTCATCGGTAATGTTTTTGAAGAAACAAACAAGAAACAATTTCTACACATTCTGACCTTCAATGCATAACATGACAATTGCCTCAGCACAGGGCACTGTCCTGTGTCATGATAATGATACCACAGAATGAGCTACTTGCATTGGGCTGTGCTTTTTATGTTCTAGCATAGTACAAGTACAATTTCTGTTCTACTATATGTACACAGCAGTAATAATTCTGAAATGCGCAGTGAGTCCAGTGTTTTCCTGGAGAACGGCGCTATACAAGAACTATGTATTATTATTATTATTATTATTAACAAATATACAATGTATGTGCTATTTAACTCCTTATGCCCTGAGAATGAAATTATCCCATTTTTGTTGATGTCCTCTGAGGTCTATATCACAGTTCTGGAGACAGATCGACCGTGATATTTCGAGGTTGGTGTCAGAACAGCTTGGCGCCTAGAGGCGCCAAGCTGTTCTGACACCAACCTTGAAATATCATGGTCCATCCACATCCTGTCGTAGTCTTTCAGGGCTTTATGGGTTAACAACTCTCAAGGTTGATTGACCCTTCATGTGCAATTTGTGTTACACAGATAATTTTAAATAAGCATCATGGGCATACAGAGGTAAAAATAAAAGAAACTTACAACCCTCCACTGCAGGAGATGTATTGGCCATGATAGTTCAAAAGTAGTGGTAAGCTCAGCTTGGTGCCTGACAGTGATGCGATGATAGTTCAATGGTAGTGGTAAGCTAAGCCTGGCACTACCCTTGAAATATTATGACTGATCTATCTATCTCCTACAGCTGCACAGTCGTTTTATATATATATATATATATATATATATATATATATATATATATATATATATATATATATATATATATATATATATATATATATATATATATATATATATATATATATATATATATGAATAAATAAACCAGTCCAAGAAAGCTGGCACCACACACTCCAAATATGGATCCAAGCAGCAGTGAAATACTTAAAATGTGAAGAAAGGATCCACATACACCACGTAGTTTAGAAGGAGTTACACTTTTATTCTATGCACAAATTTTCGCCCTCTCAGCGAGGGCTTCTTCAGGGGAATGTCCAGGTAACAGGTAACTAGGTAAAAAAACAATTTACGTGTGAGAATGTAGTGCGTCAAAATAGATACAGAATGTACACACATGCACTTGTGCACGTGCTTTTGTACCTTAGTCTATATATATGTAAAAGTATTACGATAATTTAGAATTTGAAAGTGCATGTGTGTACATTCTGTATCTATTTTGACGCACTACATTCTCACACGTAAATTGTTTTGTTACCTAGTTACCTGTTACCTTGGCATTCCCCTGAAGAAGCCCTCGTTGAGAGGGCGAAAATTTGTGCATAAAATAAAAGTGTAACTCCTTCTAAACTACGTGGTGTATGTGGATCCTTTCTTCACATTTTAAGTATATATATATGACTCCCAAAGTATCAAAAATCATCATTAGGTTTCAGGTATACCTGTCCTTCAATAAGACAGAGCAAAAAGCTCAGGGCTTGATGCCTGCTCTCCGTTTCCACCTGAGGTTGAACCAGATCAGAGATGGCCACCCATAGTGCTTCAGCAGCATACTGTGAAAAAAAAAAAAACACATTACTAATGAATGTAAAATATGTAAACGGACTGGCATATAACAGGCATATGACAAGGCAATTTGTGCAAGTATGTCTGATCGAGCTCTCTGTCTGCCGATGAACATAACTGAAAAATTCCTTTCTCAAAAGAAACAAATGTTGTATGTTACCAGTATTAGCACTTAACCCTTTGACTGTCGGTAGCACTTAGTTTCTGATTTTGTCAAGTCAATTCATGCATAATCTGCTAATATAAAAAGTGCTACCAACAGCCAAAAGGGTTAACCCTTATCATTCGGAATACACCAGTGTGTGAAATAAGTTTGACTTAAATAGTTCAAGGGTAGTGTCAGAATAGCTTGGTGCCTTTGGCGCCAAGCTATTCTGGCACCACCCTTGAACTAAAGCCCGCCGTGAGATGGCCTTAGTTGCCTGCTTTGCGTTAAACCCAAATAACTAACTTGAACTAAAGCCTTTGGTCTATATCCTTATCTGTAAGTACTATAATGTAGCTTGATATGGCAGTGTACAAATTTGAAGCTTTTAGCCTCAGTATGATATGGGTTAAATGACAAACACTGTTAAGACCTGGGGCCAGTTGCATAAGTGAGCATAGTCCTGCGCAGCCACTAAGCAAGGGGCTCCACTTATAGCGGAGCCCCTTGCTTAGTAGTTGGAGCAGGACTAAGCTCACTTATGCAACTGGCATCCTGGGCCCTGTAGCACATTGATCACTTTGGAACATGATACAAATAATGTACATTATAAATTTTTTTAAATTTCAACAACAGATGTTGTAATATAAGACATAGGTCCTACCTCTTCCAGTTTCATCTGCTTGACGACATCACAAAGCTCCTTGATATTTCTCATTCTGTTGTTGGCCGGACATTCTGGGCCTATGTCCTGCACACCAAATAGTAACGCTGAAGTGGTTACTATAGTATACTTTTTAGGACACAGTAGCGCGTGTACACTGTCTTATTTTAAACTGTACACGGTATATGTTGTCCAGTGTCAATTTATATCAAGCTATTCAAATTTCGCTTTCAGCGAGAGGGCCGGCTAAACGTGTCTCTTGTGGAGATTTGGCATAGCTCCACATAATCCACACATGGAGACATAGATCTTCATAACCACTGTGCATTTCAGCAGTAGGCCTACTTGGTTACTGTCGCCCACATCATTATAAGCTGGCACATGAGGATCTTCTTCTTCTTCTCGAACGCCGTCACACTTGGAGTTTGGCTCTCAAAATGAAATCTGTGGTCATCTGTAGCGCCTCCACAGACCCGTACAGTTTCTCTTGTAGAGTGGCGGGCTTCGGCCATATCTCCTCCCTCAGCGGCTGCTGGTTCCCAGTCTTGGAGGATGTGCTCTGTGGTCTGCTCTGCTTCTCCACAAGGGCACAGGGGAGATGGCACGAGGTGAAAGCGTCTGTGCAGGTGGAAATTGAGTCGGTTGTGCCCGGCCCTCAGACGGAAGATGGTCACCTGCTTTTGTCTGGACACATGAGGCAGAAGGAGGGTCTATGCCTCTAGATGACGTAAGCATGTTGCTATCATACAAATCCTCATGGCGGCATAAACCCTCCTTCGCCTATTCAACCTTTCCCAGACTCATGAGGTTTTCATCTATGCAAATGGATGGCGTGAGCACGGTTATTCCGAGTAATGAACTACTCTCAGCGCAACACAAATCCTCATGTGCCAGCTTATAATGATGTGGGCGACAGTAACCAAGTAGGCCTACTGTGGAAATGCACAGTGGTTATGAAGATCAAGGTCTCCACAGGCCAATAGAGTTAATCAGATAAACTGCGTTAGCCAGTCTAAGTAAAACAAAGCCAGCCGGCCAGAGTCTGTACAGCCAGCGAGGGGGCGAACCCAACCCAAAACAACTGAGGCATGATTCCTTGTTGTGCACTGCTTTGTCTACTTTGAATCCCACATGCCACTGAGTACATATCCTCATGATCCTTACAGCCTGAGTGATTTGTATTAGCTCCTGCTGCACAAGTCAGAGCTTGAGGATTTGTGCATCTCACTGAGACTAAGAGGTTTCGTTTGACACTCAAAATTGTGCTGGCACAAGTTTGCAAGGGGCATCGATCTACATATATATATATTCGGACACCCGTGACAAATACTCCAGATCTCAACAAAAAAGCTAGCGCATGAGCATCTATCCTTCTTGTGATAGCCTGGCTTGACTTTCATTTTTCACTCATTCAGCCAACAGTGTAGGAGGCAATAGAATATCTTAAGCATTTGTCACCTGCTCGAAACACTGATGAGTGTTGTGGTGTTGTCTTTCTTTGCAATCATTAATCAAAATTCAGCAAACACCATTCAAATGTAAGAATGCACCCTAAAATTCTTCTGGAGTCTCAAAGATTGTCATGAGCCCTTACGCCATGTGTGGGTTAATGTGGATCTATGCCAAATCTCCACATGGCCAGTGGGTCCACACCTCATTAGCAAGCCCTCTCGCTGAAAGCGAGATTTGAATACCTTGATATAAATTGACACCGGACAGCATACAC
>BTPG01000008.1:7175041-7260701 GCA_036245525.1 Semisulcospira habei | reverse complement strand
CCCAAGAAAAAGCTTGATGTTGCCAGCCTTCAGCGTGACGATGTGAAAGCTGCCTTTCAGACAGATTTACAGCGCAGGCTCAAAGACACAGCGGACCCAGTAGACTCCTCCCCTGAAACACTTTGGGAACAACTGAAAACTGCTATTGCAAAATCCTCTGCAGAAGTCTTGGGTTTCGCCAGAAAGAAGAACAAAGACTGGTTTGACGAAAACGATGTAGAGATCCAGGAACACCTAGCAAAAAAAAGAGCCGCCCATCAGGCCCACCTAGCCCAGCCTTCCTGCCCTGTGAAGAAGTCTGCCTTCCGCCTCGTCTGCAGCAGTCTCCAGCGCAAGCTCAGAGATCTCCAGAATGAGTGGTGGACCAGACTTGCACAGAGGACCCAGCTTTGTGCTGACAATGGTGACTACAGGGGCTTCTACGAAGCACTGAAAGCAGTGTATGGCCCCAGGCACCTGGTACAAAGTCCCCTGCGAAGCGCGAATGGCCAGGCACTCCTCACAGATAATACCTCCATCTTGAACCGCTGGTCGGAATACTTTCAGAGCCTCTTCAGCGCTGAGCGCACTGTTCAAGAAGCAGTCGTCCTACAAATCCCACACCTCCCAGTAAAGGTTGAATTGGACGAACCGCCCACCGCTGAAGAGACCCTCACAGCCATCCACCAGCTCAAGAGTGGCAAAGCAGCAGGCATTGATGGAATACCGCCAGAGATCTGGAAACATGGAGGCACAGCACTGCACAACAAGCTCCATGACCTCTTTCTCTGCTGCTGGGAGGAAGGAACACTACCAAAAGATCTCCGTGATGCAGTCGTTATCACCCTGTACAAGAACAAAGGCGAGAAGTCTGACTGTTCCAACTATCGGGGAATTACCCTGCTGTCCATTGCTGGGAAAATCCTTGCAAGGCTGCTCCTGAATCGGCTGGTACCTGCCATCGCTGAAGACCAACTCCCAGAGGGCCAGTGTGGCTTCAGAGCAAACAGGAGCACCACCGATATGGTCTTTGTGCTGAGACAGCTACAGGAGAAGTGCCGCGAGCAGAACAAAGGGCTGTACGTAACATTTGTCGACCTAACAAAAGCGTTCGACACTGTGAGCAGGCAAGGCATGTGGCAGATCCTGGAGCGACTTGGCTGTCCCCCAAAGTTCCTCAACATGATTGTCCAGCTACACGAGGACCAGCAAGGCCAGGTCAGACTCAACAATGACCTCTCAGAACCATTCCCTATTCTCAACAGCCAAGAGAGAGATACATGCAGTGTCCTTTGGCTTTAGTGCATCAGTTATTTCTTCATGATTTATTTCTTTATTTTGCTATAACTATTATTTATTTTTATTCTGTGTGTAAGTGGAGGATATATATATATCTCTTTCAGGATACACAGAAAATCACACACACTCCTACACTAACACTCTCGCTGATGAACACTGTACACTACTCATGCATTGATAATAACAAATGCAATATTATCATAATACGAATGATTATCAAGCACACAGTTCAGTTTGCCATTGCCAATCATACAGCATAGGCCATCAAAGTTTGTGCTTTTTTTATACGGAAAGTGTGGCAGTTCTGTGAGCAGTACCTTCAAAATTTGTGGTGTGATAATGAAATCCTTTGGTGCTGGCTTTGGAACATTCAGCTGGGCAGTAGGCCTGTTGCGTCTGAACAGGCTTATAAACTTGTCTTTAAAATTCTCCTCAGGCTTCTGAGGCGGTCTACCCGACATTCTGTTTGATTTTTAACACGCAAGACCATATAAATATTGAAAGAAGCGCAAGAATATAATCAACATTTCTTGTGACGTCTTGTGGTGATCGCTAGAGATCAGCGTGTTACCTCCCATGCAATCGTTTAGATCTCTCCGCAGACATTTTTATGTACAAAGGAGAAACTAGGTGATGCTTTCTATCCGTCGGAGTATTTACGCACTGCACTATCGTGGATACATTGTTTGCTTCCGTTTCCGCTTTCGATTTGACCTAGAGAAATTTGGAATCGCGGACAGAAGAATTAGCCATGAACAAAATCAGTGCTATAGTAAGCGTCAGGTGGTTAGCGGAGAAACTATCTTCATCTCCCAAGAACTTCAGGGTTCTAGATGGGTCCTGGCATCTTCCAAATGCGAATCGGAATGCGAGAGCGGAATACATGGCAAAGCATATCCCCGGTGCTATGTTTTTTGACATCGACGACTGTGCTGACAAATCCACCCAGCTAAGTCACATGCTTCCGAAGCCGTCAGAGTTTGAAAATTACGTTGGAAAACTTGGAATTAATAACGACACCCATGTTATCGTGTACGACAACAACGACAAGTTTCCTCTGTTTTCAGCGCAGCGAGTCTGGTGGACATTCCGCGCGTTTGGACACGACAGAGTGTCCGTGCTTGAGGGTGGCTTCCGAAAATGGTGTGCTGAAAACAACCCCGTAACTGATGCCGTCGAAAACGTCCCCGCCGAGAAGTTCAAGGCTGCATTTAGACCAAACTTGGTGAAAAGTTTCGAGGACATTGAGAAGAATCAGTTCATGGCCAAAGCCTTCACCCTAGTGGACGCCAGACCTGCTGGCCGGTTTGAAGGGACAGCGCCAGAGCCAAGACCAGGTTATAACAAATTAATATACATCTATATTAAAGTAACATTCTGCATAAATGTGAAGACACATTTCAGCACCAATTGTGTTTGTTATGCCTTGTCGACACACCAAAGAAGAAATCCCACCACATCACTCTCCTGCTCAAACTCCATCACTAGCTCCCCATCTCCCAACGCATTCAATACAAGATTCTGTCTCTCTGCTACAAATCCCCTAACAACTACGCTCCTGCCTATCTCTCCAACTTACTTCACCCCTACACTCCTTCCCGCTCTCTCCGTCCCTCTCCGCCTCCTCATCCTCCGCACCAAACTCAGCACTTTCCGCCCCCGCTCCTTCTCTGTCTGCGGTCCATCCATCTGGAACACTCTCCCACTCTCTCTCCATCAGAAACCCTCTCCCTCCTCCTTCCAGTCCGCCCTCAAAACTCACTTCTTTCAACAGTTCTAGCACTCTAACACCACCATACACCCCACCCCCAATTGACTGTCATAATGTATTTGTGGTATGTGAATCATTGTTAACAGCGTACACATGCGTGCGTGAGTTGTGAGTGCGGACTTAGAGTTATAATTATTATAAGATAAGCACATTATAAATACCGTAATTATTATTATTTATTACCTAATGAACTTTAACTACAGTTTGGACATGCAGCAAAAGCACACGCATAATCACATTTATTTATTATGCGCTGCCATTAGTGTGTCAGTCTATTTTTTAGCCCATTTCTTGCACTGATAGCATTGTATTTTTAGAATGGAATGGAGTCATTGTTAGGTTACTTGATATAAAGATGACGTGTGCTGAATTGGATTGGCCTTTGTCTAAATGAACTATGGTTAGACCTGTGTGCAGCGTTTCGTAACTATCTGTTACAGAAGTGTATCTTTGAACAGTTACAGCAGTAGTAGGCCTTCAACATGATTTGTTCTTGTTGGTATTGCTGTGCTTTTTTATTTTTTTAGAAATTTATTTATTTTATATTTTTTCATTTTCTTTATTAATTTTTTTTTTTTGAGGGGGGGGGGGGGGGGCTAGAGGGGGAGGGAGAAGGGGCAAGCAAGAGTAGGGGTATGTGGAGGTGTGAGTAATGGCAGTAAAACCTTCCTACTGCACTTATTTTGATTAGAAAAACAAAAATGCAGAAAGAGAGCACACTCTATTGCACAAAATTGGCACCTTTTCAGAAAATGTGTGGAGTCCTTTCCTCACAGATGGCTAATGTGATCCCCCATTGTGCAGCCACCAGTACTGGTAACTATACCAATGGATGCAGGGCAGTGTACAATGTATATTAATGGACATGTTGCTGATATGCTACAGATGTCAAGCCAGGCTGCATCCCCGACTCTCTCAACTTGCCATTCATGGATGTGATGGATCTGGATCAGCAGACGTTTCGCAGCAGGGAAGAGTTGGAAAGGATTTTCAAGCAGAAAGGCATCGACCTCACTAAGCCCTTCATCAGTTCCTGTGGATCTGGTAATGCCTGTTCTCACCCAGGGCGCTAAAGGTTCTCAGGCTGATTTCAGCTGCAGTTGGCCATCACACAGCTACATGCAGGCCAACTGCCAACACCTGCCTGACAGCCATTTGTGCACTACGTTTTGACCAAAAAAGCTTCATCACACACACATGATACAGCTTGAATATATCACACGTGTGTTACAGGCTCCCTGTTTTGTGAACGTACACATGTGCACAGTACTGTTTTGTAGAAAGTCTGGTCAACCTGAAGGTATGGGCACACATGATATTGAAGCTTGACCTACTTTAACCCATTACATCCCGAGGCTGATTTTGTAAAATGTGTTTATTGTCCTATGAAGGCTACATTGCAGATTAGGAGACAGATCAATTGTTTTAGTTCAAGGGTGCTGCCAGAATAGCTTGGCGCCTGAGGCCCCAAGCTATTCTGGCAGCACCCTTGAACTCTCAGTCAAATGTATTTTAAGCAATGGGTGTATCAGAATGATAAGGGTAAAGCTGGCGTGCAATGATGGCATTTGTGGTGATGACTGGGACTCTTGCGTCATGTATTGTGCTATTACGTCATCATGTAGTAATATTTGTCTGGCATTCACAATATTGACACCACATTATAATGTAAATTATGTCAAGATCTTACATCAAGACATGATGGCGTCTTTGTTGGGGCTAGGGGTATGCTGAAAAACAACTCTCATTGGATTATGGCAAGGAAAAAGGTGAGTAAGAAATAGATTCTTACATCGGTGTTTAGGTGATACTGAGAATCTCACTCTCGTGGTCTTAAAACCTTATCCTACTCGCTTTCACTCGTAGGATAAGGTTTTAAAACCACTCAAGTGAGATTCTCAGTATCGCCTAAACACTGACGTAAGGATTAATCTATGTCTTCCCATTTTCTGGCCTGGGATGCAATGGCATTTTGTGTGTCCATGGAATCTATGCATGAACGCGCCAGTCTGATTGTTTTCTTAACAAGTGTGTGCTCTCTCTCCACCATTCCAAGTGAGCAAAAAGGTCCTCAGACTGATGTCATTCACAATTGAGAAGAACCCAATGGAGAAAGAAACATGCTTAGAAATGATAGTTACAACTCAATTTATTAATATTTTGAGTACAAACCTTTTTCAGAATAGACAGACATATAGAATCTTACATGATGTTCAGGTGATACTGAGAATCTCACTCGAGTGGTTTTAAACCCTTATCCTACGAGCAAAAGCGAGTAGGATAAGGTTTTAAGACCACGAGAGTGAGATTCTTAGTATCACCTAAACACCGATGTAAGATTCTATTTTTTACTCACCTTTTTCTTGGCATAAATCCGATGTCAGCTGGTCTTCAGCACACACCTAGTCACAACACAGCCGCCATTGTGTCTTGGCAAAGATCTTGACGTAATTTACTTTGTAATGTGACGTCAATATTTTGGATGCCAGACAAATGTTCCTAATAGAGCAGTACATGACGCCAGAGTGCCAGTCGTCACTGTGAAATGATGTCATTGCATCTGAGCTGAAAGTAGGTCAAGTTTTAATATCGCCTGTGCCCATACCTTTGTTTCCTCAAAACACATTACCGATGACATGACTGTCAGGAAATAGTCTACTTGCTTACCAATTTTAGCCTAAGACCCAAAGGGTCCCTCCAGGAGGCTCTCGGGGATCCCTAACAGGGACGAGAGTAGCCTCCCCTGCCCATCCGGTCACGTGCCCGGTGGTGTCTCCTTTAGCCAGTTGTCTACTTCACTGTTAGCGTACGCACGCGTTTACCTGAGCCTCTGACCCGTCGTAGACTGTGTACGGTTCGACCGTCCTTACCGGCCTGTCTTCGCCTTGCCTCTCGTCTCTGCTTCTGGCGTCGCCTCCTTCTCTGCTAGCCCTCGTCTGTGCCTCGTGCTGTTAGCTGGGCCTGGGGCCTTCTTCTGCTTCTCGGCTTCCATCGCTCACGGTGGTTTGTGCTTCGGCGCTCCGCCATGGAAAGGTAACGTCTCGGCCGCCGCCTACGTCTCGCCCGGCTGGGCCGGACGTCGGTCTCGTCTCGAACGTTTTTGGTTCTCTCCCGCGTTTCGTCGTGAGCTTCACTCGTTTACCTGGTTCGGAAGTTATGTAGGCGGGTTAGTTCCCGCCACCGGTCGCCTTTCATCTTTGGGTTTGTGTTGCAGTCATCAAGTGCGCACCTGTCCCCTGTGCGGCGACTTTCAGTGGCCTAGTGACCGGCATAAAGTCTGTCTTCCGTGTTCTGGCTGCTCCTCGGACCTCGCCTGCGCTGTCTGCTCTTCGTGGCCGGAGGTTCGTTGGTCGGAGCTTTGGAGGTTCTACCGGCGCGAGCGACCTGTTACAGCACGCCGGGACCCAGTCAAGCTCCCCTCCTCGGAAGTGGAGAAACGCACGCCTCGTCTGCCTGGTAAGACTATTCCTGCTACGGTGTCCGCACCGCCCTTGCCCGCTGACTCCTCCGGCGAGTCGCCAAGCCGGCTTTGTGCCCCCCTCCTTGAGCCCCGGGCACCGCGACTGTTGTCGCCTGCTAGTAGACGCGTGGGCCTTGTGGCCCCCCCCCCTAAGCCCGCTGACTCCTCCGGCGAGTCGCCAAGCCGGCTCCGTGCCCCCCTCCTTGAGCCCCGGGCACCGCGACCTTTGTCGCTCGTCGATACACGCGTCGGCCTTTCGGCCTCTCCGTCTAGTTGTGCCCCCCTCCTTGAGCCCCGGGCACCGCGACTCTTGTCGCCTGTTACTAGACGTGTTGGCCTTATGGCCTCCCCTCCTAAGCCCGCTGACTCCTCCGGCGAGTCGCCTAGCCGGCTACGTGCCCCCCTCCATGAGCCCCGGGCACCGCGACCGTTGTCGCCTTCTACCCTTCACCGTGGCCTTTCGGCCCCAGCTGCTAGTCCGCATCGTACCCCCCTCATTGAGCCCCGGGCACCGCGACAGTTGTCACCTTTTGCTCCTCCTCGGGACAGAAGGGACCGTCCCCGTTCTTCCAGGCGCCATGATGTCGACCGTCGGCTTAGCCCTCGTCGCGTGGATAGGAGACGTAGCCCCCGGCATTCGTCGTCCTCTCGCTCGACTTCCTCTTATGCCTCCCGTCGGCGCAGCCGTTCTCTGCAGCGCTGTTCCTCTCGGCGCCCCTCACCGCACTCCTCTCGTAGGAGTCGTAGAGACGACATGACTCCGCCTCGTTCTCGGCGCAGTAGTTCTCATCGGGATCGATGCTCTCATCGTTCCCGACGCCCTTCGCCTCTTACTTCCCCGCGCCGGCGTCAGCGTAGCCCTCCGGCTCCTCCTCCGCCGCCTGCGCGTGTCAGTTTACCTCCTGTGCTTCGGTCTTCCCCGCCGCCATCGCCTGCCATTGATGGAGAAACCTTAAGCCTGCTGCCGGAGGACTCCGTGTCGGCCTTGCTTGAGTCCGGCAGCCGTTCGCCCTCTCAGGTGGAGGATCCAGCGTCTCCAGCTACCCTGTCCACTCCTCGTGGCGAGACTTTCCAAGCCTTGGACGACGCCGCCCGTCTCATCGCGGCTTGCCTTCCCGCGGATTCCTGCCCACCTTCCCCACCGCTGAAGAGGAAAGCGGCCGCCTTTGTGGACGCTGCTCGTCAGGTTAAGAAATTCAAGTCGCTTCCTCAGCCGCCTGCCTTCCGCGACCTAACGGACGCCCTGTCTGCGCACCTCCAGCGAGATTCTGCTTCCGACTCGGACTTCTTCTCCGACCGCCGCTGGCCTTCCGGTGTCGACATCGCCTTTCGGCAGTCCTGGTACGCCGGCCACTCGCAATCCTTCTCGTGCTCGCTGCCTCCGGTGGATCCGCCTGCGCTGGTGCTCGCCGGCGGCTCTTCCCAGCTCAACCGTGTCCTGCCTCGCGGCCTGGAACGTACCGCCTCACTCGTCCGAAACGCCCTCGCTTGTTCGGGATTTTTGGAGCTCCTCACACAAGCCTTCATTAACCGTATCGAGACAGCCTGGCTTCCCTCCGCTCCTCCCCTGCTGTCGGATCTTCACACCTTGGCAGTTGCAGCCAACCGAGCGGCCTACCATTCGTCCGTCAACGCCTTGGCGGCGGCCGCCAACTGTGACCTGATGCGGTGTGATGTGGTGCTCCAGTCCTGTCCGGGTCTTCCCCGTGATGTGAAATCCCAGCTCCGCCGGGCCCCGGTCGGCGCTCCGCTCCTCTTCGGCCCTTCCTGGCAGTCCCTGAAGGAAGCTAACAAGGACCGTTGGCCCAGCGCCCCCTCGTCTCGCTTTCCGCCAACCCGCAAGGCCTCGGGTCGCGCCCTGCGGTTCGTCAGACCCTCCGCGATGGCCCCTGCGTCCGCCTCGGCCTCCCGTCCTCTCTCCTCTTCCCGTGCGCCCGGTCCTGGCCGCGCCCGTCCTGCCCGTTCTGCTCGTCCTGCCGTCCCGGCCTGGCCCAAGCCCGCCCGCCGCCCTGGGCGTGGGAGGGCCCCCTGACTTCTGCTCGCCTCCGCCCCCGCCGACCGCTTCGGGGTCGCCTGTCGGCGGGAGGCTCGCCCTGCATGGAGACGTCTGGCGCTCCCTGTTTCCAGACGACCCGTGGATCCTCTCCATTGTCTCAGACGGTCTTCTCATCTCCTTTCGTTCCCCGCCCCCGCTTCGGCGCTCCCCCCTGTGGAACGAGATTCCGTCAGATCCGCCCAAGGCCGATGCCCTTCGCGGAGAAGTCGCTGCTCTTCTCCAGAAAGCCGCTACGGAGGTCGTTGCCTTCCACGACACCCCCGCCTTCTACAGCCGACTCTTCGTAGTCCCCAAGCCTGGGGGCAAGTGGAGGCCGATCATCGATCTCTCCGCCCTGAATCGGTTCATTGCCGCCCCGTCCTTCCGGATGGAGACAACCAGGTCCCTTCGCGCTGCCGTCCAGCCCATGGACTTCGCCGTCAGCCTAGACCTGTCCGATGCCTACCTGCACGTCCCAATCCATCCAGCCTCCCGCCGGTACCTCCGCTTTGCCATCGACGGGACTGTTTTTCAGTTTCGGGCTCTCCCCTTCGGTCTCAACCTCAGTCCGTGGGTGTTTACGCGGATCATGAACGCCGTGGTAGCCAGAGCCCGTCGTTCTTCTTCCAGCCCGATCTCCAACTACTTGGACGACCTTCTTCTGCGGAACCAGTCGGTGGCCTCTCTTCTCCTGGACAGGGATGCGCTTCTACTCCTGTTATCTCGCCTCGGCTTCCTGGTCAACGCTGGCAAGTCCGACCTCACTCCCTCTCGACACTTAGTGCACCTGGGGATGGAGTTTGTGACCGACCGCAACCTAGTGCGTCTTCCCGAGCCTCGGATCCAGAAACTCGCCGATCTCGCCCGTTTGGTAGCTCAGGAAGCGGCTGTCCCCGCCAGGGTGTGGCTCCAGCTCCTCGGCCTGATGAGTGCTGCGGCAGATCTCCTTCCCCTCGGTCGTCTGTACTCTCGTCCTCTTCAATTGCATCTTCTCCTCCACTGGAGACCGTCCTCCGGCGATCTCTCCACCCTGGTGCCAATACCTCCTATGCTGCGGCCCCATCTGCTTCGCTGGACGGACGTTTCTTGGCTCGGCTCCGGGATTCCCCTGACCTCACCACTGCCCCGTCTCTCTCTCTGCGTCGATGCCAGCCTCGCCGGGTGGGGCGCTCACCTTCTCCCGAGTTTTCGCTATGCGGCCGGCCGCTGGAACGAGGACCTGGCTTCGCGGCACATCAACTGGCTGGAGCTGAATGCGGTTTGGCAGGCCCTCCGCGCTTGGGAACCCGATCTTCGGACACAGGACCTCCTTGTCCTCTCCGACAACTCCACGGTCGTCGCTTACATACAGAAGCAGGGAGGGACCCGCTCGCCCGACCTCTGCATCCTTCTCTACCGACTCCTTCGCTGGTGCGAGGACCGCGGCATCTCCCTACGAGCCCGTCACATTCCGGGTCACCTGAACGTTCTGGCAGACTCCCTCTCTCGGCGGGGCCAGCTTCTTCACACAGAATGGACCCTGCGCCGGGACATCTTTCGCCTGATCTGCGAGCGTTGGGAGACTCCCCTTGTCGACCTCTTCGCCACCAGGTGGAACCACCAGCTTCCCCTCTTCGTCTCCCCGATTCCCGACCCGCTGGCCTGGGCGGTCGATGCGCTCTCGATCTCTTGGGACGGACTAGTTGCCTACGCCTACCCTCCGACGGTCCTGGTCCCCAAAGTCCTGCTCAAGCTCCGGGGGTGCAATGCAGTCCTTCTCCTGGTGGCCCCGTTCTCCTGGGACAGATCATGGACCACCGACCTGCTCAGTCTCGCCACGGATCCGCCCCTTCCTCTTCCCACCCCTCGCACGATGCTCAAGCAGCCCCGCCAGCCGCTCTTCCACCCCTGCCCCGAGCGACTTCTCCTACACGCCTGGCGATTGTGCGGCACGCCCTCTCCGCTAGAGGCTTCTCGAGTGCGGCAGTGGACGCTATCGCTTCAGCCCGCAGACCTTCCACCAGACGTGTCTACGAGGGAAAGTGGCGAGTGCTTCGTGCCTGGTGCTCTGACCGTCGTCTCTCCCCTGTCGACCTGACGACCCCTCAGCTCGCGGACTTCTTCCTCTGGCTCTTCCAAGACCAAGGTTTGGCTCCCATCACGATCCGTGGCTATCTCTCCATGATTGCCGACACCTACCGTCACCTCGGCCGTCCCGACCCTGGCGCCTGCAAGGACCTGGCCGACCTTATGGCGCATTTCGGCTTGCAGCGGCCGGTTTCCCGCTCCCTCGTTCCACGCTGGGACCTCCCCTGGGTCCTCACCTGGCTGAATTCGGACCGTTTCGAACCGCTCCATCTGGCCAGCTTCGCGGACGTGACTCGGAAGACCTGCTTCCTAGTGGCCCTCGCCACCGCAGCCCGCGTCAGCGAGCTCCACGCGCTCTCGTCTCGCCCTTCTTGCCTGCAGTTCCGAGTGGATGGCTCCGTTCAGCTTCTCCTGGATCCTTCCTTTCTCGCTAAGACTAGATCTCCCTTGACGGCGCCTCAGGTCATTGCTATTCGGCCGCTTAAAGGGCCCGACTTTCCTCGGGAGACTCGGCAGCAAGATCCGGTGCGTGCACTTCGTATCTACCTGCGTCGCTCAAAGTCCGTACGGAGGGGACGGACTCGTCTCTTTTTGCCTCTGACCGCCGGCAGAACTGACATCTCTGCCCAAACGATCTCCTCCTGGCTCCGCTGGGTAATACGGTCCGCCTATCGCGACCTCTCCCCACAGGGAGCCGAGGCCCTCAGGATACGCGCCCATGAAGTTCGCTCTATGGCCGCAAGTCTCGCCTTTGACCGCAACTGCACGGTTAAGGACATCGTGGCTGCAGTGGGGTGGCGGGCCGTAACCACCTTTGCCCGCTTCTACCTCCGCGACCTGACAGTCCAGCGCGACAACCTCTCACTGGTGGGCGACATCTCTGCGGCACAGCACTCCCTCCAGGCGCCCCCGGCGCCTTAGGTATGCACTTCGCTAAAATTGTCTGGAGTGTGTGATCAGGAGTGACGGGCCATCTTCGTCCCTAATGAGGTTTCTGAAAGGGATTGTGCGGCACCCTCCTCCTTTTTGGCATTCTTCCTGACAGTCATGTCATCGGTAATGTGTTTTGAGGAAACAAATTAATTTTTCTCTAAAATGTATTTTTTCGAAAAATACTTACCGATAACATGACTCGGAGGTCCCTCCCTCCTCCCCGCTTGCCGCTGGTAACTCCGTAGACAACTGGCTAAAGGAGACACCACCGGGCACGTGACCGGATGGGCAGGGGAGGCTACTCTCGTCCCTGTTAGGGATCCCCGAGAGCCTCCTGGAGGGACCCTTTGGGTCTTAGGCTAAAATTGGTAAGCAAGTAGACTATTTCCTGACAGTCATGTCATCGGTAAGTATTTTTCGAAAAAATACATTTTAGAGAAAAATTAATTTTTGTTGACTTTCTACAGGAAAATGTTGTTCACACTTGGCCGTTCATGCAACATGGCTGTATCAGACACATGTGATACTGCACACGTGTGTGATAAAGCCATTGCCGTTCATGCAACACGGCTGTATCAGAGTGTGTGATACAGCTTTTCCACTCAAAGGCAGGAAAGGAAGGGGTGGGTAAGAAAAACAAGTAAACAATTCACTACTTATTTTGTCAGCATTGGACGTTTGGGGTAAGGGGGGGGGGGGTGGTAGACAGGAGTGGGGGGCCAGATCAGTTATTGAGTCAGGACACATATATACTTAAAATGTGAAGAAAGGATCCACAGACACCACGTAGTTTAGAAGGAGTTACACTTTTATTCTATGCACAAATTTTTGCCCTCTCAGCGAGGGCTTCTTCAGGGGAATGCCCAGGTAACCCTGCTGCTTGGGTCCATATTGGAGTGTGTGGTGCCAGCTTTCTTGGACTGGTTTTATTTATTCATATATATATATATATATATATATATATATATATATATATATATATATATATATATATATATATATATATATATATATATATATATATATATATATATATATATATATATGGACTACCCCAGGCGCCCCGCCATCCGCTGGGGAAGATAGAAAATACTTTAAATCTACTCAGGTCCAATATCTGTTTGCGAATATTTTCTATCTTCCCCCCTCGGGGGGAGGACTGGACATTCTCCAGCGGATGGCGGGGCGCCTGGGGGTAGTCCCTATTGCTTTATGTAGTAGGTGTTCAGTGGAAGGCTCAAAAGATCTAATAAGCGATACAGTCACAAAAAGGGCAGCAGATGTCCTGATGACACAATGCAAGCTTACCAGCCTGGAATCCCATGGCATTAGCACAGCATTCTCAGAATTTAATGAAAAATTGAAAGTAAAGAATATATATATATATACACACACATCACATACACACACATGTATGCATACACACAGGCCGCACAAGGTTTAGTCAAATGCATTCATAGAGCGGCTGTATGCTTTTTCAATGTTCTTTTGCTTGTGTGATTAGCACACAGTGAGCAAAAGGACCTTGGGCTGATGTCATCCACATGGTTGTGTGCATGCTCACTGTGGCTGACATCGGCCCAATGACCTTTTTGCTTACCGAGTTTCCGCTTATTGTGTTTAGGAATATCTGCATGCCTGGTGGCGCTGGCGGCCTATGTCTGTGGCAAGGAGGATGTGCCTGTATACGATGGATCCTGGACTGAGTGGTACAAGAGGGCCAAGCCAGAGCAGATGAAGAATGTGCCAACTGATTAACCCATTTAGACCCAAGTCCCTACAGCAGGAGACTGATTAACCATGATAATTCAAGGGTAGTGCCAGATCTGCTAATCTGGCACTACCCTTGAATTATCATGGTTAATCAATTTCCTGCAACTGGTACCTAGTCATTAGGCAACACCTAAAAAAAATTTGAGAAATGGGACCTTGGGGCTAAAAGGGTTAACTCCCCATTGGGCACGAGGTCTGATGGCCAACATTGGTGATAGTCAGCCCGTGCACAGCTGGCATGGGCTTACTATCACCAACGTGGACCCAAGGAGCTGTACTTACAGCTTTGCTTATGCATGTATACGTGTTCACTTGCAGCACCACATGAAGAAAACTTTGGGAGATGTCATGAAGTACGTGACTATGTATGATTTATGGAAGTGAGTTGGACAGCGACGATTCAGCTCACGTTTGATTAGCTTGGCACCTATAGATGCCCCAATCAGGTAATATCCTTGAGTAGCCATGGTCGATCCCGCTCTCACAAGGACCATGATAATTTGTTCAGCTTACTCCATCAATCTGCCTCAGATAATCGGTGCTTAGCCGATGATTTAGGATTTGAACCAACTGCCAATAATAAAAAGAAAAATGGTTGTAGATGCTGAAACTTGGTATGCTGTTGTTAAGGAGGTAATTTGTTAGTTGGAAGATTCAAGATTAAAAGTAATCCCATAAATGTACCCTCTCTCACAAAATCAGTCTTAACTTGCATTTTGGATGTTTTGACATATATACATTTCTGAAAACTACAATGTTTGCTGATTACTGTGATATGTATATGACTGTATGCTGTAGTGCAAAAATTGTAGAAGTTGTTAGTGTTTAAAGTTGTTAAAGCCTCCGGTGGCCATTTTGAGAAAACAGCCTGTGAAGTTTATGTGTGCAGCATAATTGGAGCCAAGGGCAGACTTTTAAAATCATTTTTAACATATTTAATGGCATTTTTCATGATAAATATTTTTAACCATATGATACTTTGTTGTATGTAGAAAACATTTCTGCAAAAAAGTGAAAATGACCCAGATTGACCCTCACCACATATTATTGTGTGTAGTGCTGATCGGCTCCCTGCGAGTTAAGACTGGTTTCGTGAGAGTGGGTCACAAATGAGAAATTACACAAGGTTCTTGTATGTATGGTATTTTATACTGACATGCTTATTAACCCTGATCATTCTGATAACCCATTGCATGATATAAATTTGACTGATAGTTCAAGGGTGCCAAGCTATTCTGGCACCACCCTTGAACTAAAACAGTTGATCTGTCGCCTAATTTGTAATGTAGCCTTCATAGGGTAGTAAGCACATTTTACAAACTCGGCCTAACCCATTTGATGTTGGTAGCGCATTTTGC
Organism: Semisulcospira habei; assembly: GCA_036245525.1. Classification (NCBI taxonomy): domain Eukaryota; kingdom Metazoa; phylum Mollusca; class Gastropoda; family Semisulcospiridae; genus Semisulcospira; species Semisulcospira habei. The sequence goes on along the minus strand of BTPG01000008.1, from coordinate 7,246,026 downwards.
CAAGGGGATTCCTGCAGGAATCACTTCAACAAAAAGTGCTAACTGCCAAAAGGTTAAGGAAATTACTAATTAATACATGTTTTTAAATGTTATTACAATCATGCAGCAACTGATTATTCAGTTTGTATTCTAATCAGTTCATGCGTCAAGAACATAATTTAGACCAGCTTTAAGAAAAGGTAACTCCTTCATTTCTACGACGTGTTATTGTACCTCTGAAAGTGCAGTAATTTGTCCAGTATTGTATACATGAAAAGGAAAAGGTGAGTACATACTATGAAACCAAGCTGCCAGTTTTTATTCCTGTTTGCTGTCGCGAGGTAACAGTGTGGATATATTGGTAACAAACAGGACTTCAACAGCCACCTATTTCGATCCGTTTCATTATAAATGATTAAACTCCAGTCACTCTCATCCCCCCCCCCCCCTCTCCCTCCCCTTTCCCCCGATCTCACTCTCCCCTTCCCACCAGTGCGCCCCTGTTCTGACATCATCGCCCCTCTCGGCCAATTAATGGATGGCCAGAGTTCCGGACCAGAACTAGGGCGAGGTTTTGTCAGAACAGCGCGCACGGCCACACGCTCTCACTATCACACCTCGGTCTCACGCTCAACTCCACACTACTTCCTCACGCTTATACACTGAACCACACTTTTCTGTCAGTTGGGCAAAAATAACGGAGGCGTTTTATTCCCGTGACTCTCACTTGTCAAACATGTAAGACAACATCTAACCCAACCAGTAGATTTACTAGTTGTTTCCTGCCCCCCCCCCCCCCCCTTTTCCTGCAACAATACACACAAACTAAAAAACAAAACAACAAATCCGAACACAAAAAAGAACCTCCATAAAACACCCTGCGTACAACTCCGCCGAGGCAATTCAGTTCATGTATAGTACTATCTCATAATAAAACAACAACAAACAAAGAAAATGTAAGTCAGTTGCCAGACTTGTCATGTGCTACAGAGAACATGCTTATCAAAAACAAAGAAAAAAGAATTATAGACACTTTATATGCAGCAGATTATAAAGGTGGTTGCTTGGGGTTGGATGGTGGGTTTTCAAATTCTAGCTGTCGCCTGACTGCTGCGCTGCTGACTGGCGCACTATTCGGTACCGTCCCCTAGTCACTACTGTAACCGCCCACGCATCCACCTCCCACTCACTCTCACGCCTCTCATACTCGCCTACGCACTCACCCCCTCCAGACTTTCCCACCCTTTATCTCTCTCACAATCTCCATCTCTCATCCTAGCATTCCACAGTCGGGAAATTCCCCCGCCTACTCAGTACTTGGTACTACTGGACACCGCCCCCCACCCACGCATTCAGTCCTCTTTCCCTCCGTTTAAATTATGTTTATCACTCCTCCCTCGCCTAAACACCACTTTAAATCATAGTGACTTGGTTTACATCTATTGAAAAATTTGAAACATGCTGACAATGTGTCATTATTTTGGGAAAGTGATAAGGTTACCTTCTTGCTCCAAAAGATAAGCTATGCATTGTCCTTTGGATTTTTTGTATTAAGCTATTTAACCCCAAGTCCCTACAGCAGGAGATGGATTGACCATGATAATTCAAGGGTAGTGCCAGATGAGCTTGGCGCCTTCAGGCGCCAAGCTCATCTGGCACTACCCTTGAATTATCATGGTCAATCCATCTCCTGCAACTGGTACATAGTCATTAGGCAATGCCTCCAAAATTTGAGAAATGGGACCTTGGGGCTAAAAGGGTTAATTGTTCTTGTGTGTCCTGCCATCATATGATATGATTTTAAGCCCCCAAAGTTTGACTGATTCAGTCAGTCACAGTGCTTCATGCTTTTTAAAGTTTTTCCAGGCTTTATTCACTTGTGTAGGCCTACTGTCGGATACAGACACTGGTGGAAACACATGCACCCTGATACATAGAAGTATACTCATGTAGTTGCAGATAAACTATTAGAGTATTAGTTTATCCCAGTGCACCTTCAGTATCCAATACACACACACACACACAGAGTCAATCACAACCAAAACACATTTTAACTGTTTATACTTACTTAACAATTACACAACACCATACAACTCATCATGTCAGTTCAAGGGGTAGTGCCAGAGCTTTGCTGCCATCAAGTTAATCTGGAATCACCTTTGAACTATCATGGTCAAGGTCCCACAGTGCTTGCAAACTATCCACTCTGGCAGACAGATGAGCATTTGCCTGCCAAACGGTTGAGGCTTTGGGCCACAGACTAACAAAGATCCTCTTTGTAGGATTTTTGCTCATAGGCCTAACAAAATTTTAAAGTTTATGCAGCACCATACATTGCTTTATCCGGTTTGCCTCTCTCTCTCCACTGAGGTAGGCCCCGTGAACTGTGGAGTAGTAGTTTGGATGGGTAGCTTCCCCTGCAAACAGCACCACTGGGCGATTGTTGTCAGGTATTGGGCGCAGCAGATCATCAATGTCACCCACGCGGTTCTCCATGCTGAGATAACTGGAAGAATTCAATTCATCCCAGTAAGTAAAAAGTCCTCAGACCGTAGTTGGCTGCGGTCGACCTGTTCATGGCTGTGCATGGGCCAAAAGCAGCAAACATCAGCCCCAAGGCCTTTTGCTCTGTGGGATGTCACCAGCTCCCTGGCCTTTCTAGAGGCAGTGACTTACACAGTCCAAATCAAAGAACATATATGTATACAAACCCAAGGGGAATCACAGTGCTGGACAGACAAACAGTTAGATCCCCTGCCCCCGCCTATCAGGCACCCAATCGCCAGCCCACAGAGAAATACGCAGGTATAGAACAAGACGATCATTTCCATTTCCCCAGGGGAAATGATCGTCTTGTTCTATACCTGCGTATTTCTCTGTGGGCTGGCGATTGGGTGCCTGATAGGCGGGGGCAGGGGATCTAACTGTTTGTCTGTCCAGCACTGTGATTCCCCTTGGTTTGTATACAATTCTGCCAGCGCTAGCCTCACCTATCTGGTTTGTGAGTATCAAAGAACATAATATCAACAGGACATGTTTTCTGATAGAATGCAATCACAACAACAAAATGTGCAAGAATACACCTATTCTGATGGTCTGTTCACTCAAAAGACTTAATTTTGACTCTTGTGTATAACATCACTCAGTGCAATGTTAATGTGGACAAAATTTTAAAATGTGGTAAGTGATATTTACTCCTAAGCTAAACTTACTGTGGTATGTAGCCTTCCTGCACACACACACACACACATACAAAATCATGCACATACACACACACAAACACACCCACAGATTCAAGTTGGTGCAGTCAATATACCAGACTTGTATATATGCACATAAAAGGACATCAGTACCTGTAGGCTCCCAAGTACAGAGGGTTGGTGTTCCAAGTGGACCGTAGCACCAAGTCGGGATTAGGGATGGATGGGTCACCGAGGAACTTGCGCAGGACGTCTCTGCAGTCTCTTGCCACTTCCTCATCAGTTAAAGTGTCCATAATCTCAGCACCTTGACCAGCAAACGGTCCTCCCAGGACGTGCGGGTTGCAAGGCTGTTCGGCAAATCCCCAGATCCGTTTCACCCAGTCCGGCCTGCTCTTTATTTCAGGCACATCAGTGGACCACGCCAGCTTCACGCCCTCCCGCCAGAATGGCTTGTTATAGTAAACAAAGAGCTTGGTGACACGGCCAAATCCCATTCTCTCAATGGCTCCGGCCTTGTCCACAGGTAGTGGGGGGTCGAATATCTGTCGATAGTTGGCCTTCAGGTGACCCAAGGAGCATGTCACCACGACATGGTCTGCTTCATATTGCTCTCCATTCGTGCACAGAACCTTGGCTTTTCCTGCTGCAGAGCCAGCATTACCCTTTCCTACCCCTCCCCAGATAATCTTAGAGACTTGTCTGTTGAACAGGATGCTTCCTTGTGGAACAGTCTTGCATAGATTGTCCACGAAAGCGGTGTAGCCTTTGCCGGTGAACATGGCCTCGTGTCCCGGGAATGTCAGGTAGTTGCCCTCCAGATCAGCGGAGACGTGGGTCAGCTCATAGCCGCTCATGAAGCGCATGTAGTTCAGCATGTTGTTGAGAACTCGGGACGCCTGCTCACGCTCTTGGGGATCTGAAAACTTGTCCAGGATGTCTGGTCTGGCTTCTTGGACAAATTGTTGACAGGACATGGTACTGACGGCCGCACCTTTCTGAGTACTTGCCGAGTCGACACGTTTGTCCATGTTGGCTTCCATCTCTGTGTACAGCTTCCACACTCTCTCCACCAGACCAGGGTCAATCTGGCGTCCATCCTCTTGGCAATATTTGCCAGCAGTGCTGTTGCCGGAATAATAGAAAGGTAACAGTGAAGCAAAGCAATCAAGTCGGCTTATATTCTTCAGCCATCACGTCCATTTCTCGTGCGCTCAATGCCACTGGAAGTGAAAGAGTACTTCACAGTATGCAAAATGTCACTGGGCTGATGTCAGCCGCTGCTGGCCAGCTCACAGCTGTGCACAGGCAGACAGCAGTCGATGTTGGCCCGGTGGCCTTTTGCTTGCTGGGCTTTCATTTCCCGGCAGCACCACTAATCACAAGAGATGAATGGACTGTGATGGCGGAAGGGTAGTCAGTGATGGCCTGATTTGTCCTTGACGACTGGACAGGCAGTGCTCGTCAAAATCAGGCATTACATAGAGCAGACCACACACATATATATACACTGGTACACACGCAAAAACTGGCATAACACACACGTGCACGCACACAGAATTGATACAGACACATAAAACACAATACCTGTTCAGCGTTGCACATGAGTCCGCTAGCCCCCATTCCTGTGCAAGAGCAAACACTGGATTCTCAGGACTCACGCCATGAATGCAGGTAGCGCCCAGTTCTACCACACCATCGCCTTCTTTCGGGGTCACGGTCATGATCCTTCCTCCCACTCTGCACACAATCAGCGTAGAAAACTGAACCCATCAGAATTAGGGATTGCCACGTAAATGCGAGCTACCGGGTAACAAATGGTAGGGCCAGCAAAAGGCATATTGATCAGTGTCCTCGTGACTACCAAACTGATCCTGGCAACTTTTCAGTCCCCATAGTAGTACGTCAAAACAACTCGCACAAGAAGTACTCAAAGACGCTAGAATTACTTCAAAATTACTCAAACATGTCAAATGACTTTCGCGTCAGACCCTAGGTGATTTTGGCGTATGTGACCCCGTGACGTATAATCTGAGGTGAAAGTCATTGTGTAGCACGTTTCACCAACTTTAAAGACTTGAAGATCTGTATCAGGCTGCACTCAGTCCAGATACACTAACCACCACCCTGCCCCACCCATTCCATTCCACCCACCCCCTCCCCGCCCATACACACGTGTGAGCACTGGACACTTCTGAAGAGGCTTCCAATCTGGTGATGTTGGACAGCCAGAGACCATCTGGAAGGAGATGCCAGGATGTACTCAATCCAACCACACCCACCCCACCTGGGCTACCACACCCCATTCATTTCCTGCTCACTCTCCCCCCTTACACAGTGGACACTGCCCACCTGCTCGAGGCTTCCAGTATGGTGATATTGCGAAAGCCATCTTGGAAGAGATGTCTGGCTGTGCTGAGTCCAGCCACACCCGCTCCAATCACCACTACAGACACTTGGCTCTTCGTAGACATCTCAGTTCAAGGATCACTGCTAAATATGAGAGAAAGAAAAAATACATGATGAGCAATACCGACATCAGTGTGTGCTAGCATGTGATTTCGGACTTTACGCCCCAAATCAGTCACAGGCCAGCATGCACGTTATCTCATTCAAGACGTGCCGCCCCCGATACGCGGCATAAAGCCATGTATCCGAATGCGGCACGTCTCCACTTATTACACACATGTATGATGTATATAACCGCGCAGACCACCACCGACGGGCACCTGGCGGCCTTGGACAACTTTGGGGAACACTGCTGATTTAAACAAAACAAAACACATCTGTAGGGGGATATAGGTTATCCATTTCATGATGTAAAGTATATCCGTTTGTGATACACGTAAGATTCTTACATTGCTGTTTGCCCGTGGCAGAAAAGCTACAAGGAGTCTCATTGGTTCTTTTGTCCTCGTCGTTTTTAATATTTTATGAAACTTAATTAATTTGACGTCATCGGCGTCCTGGACATGGGGCAGAGGATGTCAGACGGGTCATTATACGTCACAGAAGTATTTGAGGAGGAATCTATTAAAGGTTCTATCTAATACGTAATATGATTTGTAGTGGAAGAAAATTCTATGCTGAAAAGATGAAAACCATGTAATATAAAACTGGATTTCCATGTCGATTCTGGTACGGGGCAAGCGGAATAGTCCAGTTCTTGTCGCTGTCTGATGTCGTGGGTTAACATTAAACATTAGAGGAGTTAGTTACTTAGTTATTGGGGCGTAACGCCGAGAATGCGACTAAGGCCATCTTACGGCAGAAAACGTTAGAGCCATTTCTTGAAGTTTAGTTGATTTTAAAGTATTTGGAGGTGGAGCATTTTGATTTTATCATCAGAGTGTGTGTGGGGGGGGGTGGGGGGTCCAAACTCCTGAAAAAGGGACTTCGTTGAACACTTTAAAGATTTTTTTACCTGGACCCCCCCCCCCCCAACACACACACACACACACACACACACACACACACACATCACCCCTAGATCTGCCCCAGGGTCAGTTTGATCTCACCCAGCCTTCAACAGTGGACTTGAAGGTGGGGAGGGAGTCAGTCGTGGTGGCTTCCGGTGGCAGCGGGGACTTCCAGAGGTGCCGGATGAAAAGAAGGAATGTAAAACTAAATGGACATCAGTTCATGACAGAAGTACCAGCATTTTGTTTGTCAGTGAGGCCACGAGATGCGCGTGTAGAGGTGCGGAGACAGCCAGTGAGGGGCGTGATGCACACACACGGCTCTGCGTGATTTTATCTTGATGACTGGATGGGGTTCCTCTTTTTGCTGATGCTGAGGACAAGGCACTTCCCCACATTAACTCTTTCTACCCCATCACCGAAATCCCCAAATGTTGCCGTTGTTCTCTGAAGACTGCATTGCAGTGCAGGACACAGATCGACCATGATAGTTCAAGGGTGATGCCAGAATAGCTTGGCGCCCTTAGGGTGATGCCAGAATAGCTTGGTGCCAAGCTATTCTGGCATCACCCTTGAACTATCATGGTCGATCTTCATCTTGCTGTGGTGTGTCTGGGGTAGAATGAGTTAAAACCCATCTGCCACTTGGCTTCCCACGTCTCCAGGGAGTGTTGTTTGACGATTAAGTCCCGGCCCCAAGCGATTCGCCGTCGCTGGCAAGCACATGGGGCCAGTTGCATGAGTGAGCTTAGTCTTGCGCCAGCCACTAAGCAAGGTGCTCCGGTTATCGCGGAGCACCTTGTTTAGTGGCTGGCGTAGGACTAACCTTACTCATACAAATGACCCCTATTGTGCCTTGCACCGTGCAGCGGACTGCTGAAAGCCAAAAGGCCTTCATCTGCAGTACGGCAGTGCTGTATATTAGTTACATATCACGAATTGGTATCGGGATAGCGTTGAATTGGACGTTGTGATCAATTACTATTGTATGCCTGACGGCATAGGTCTAATACTGTAAGTGTGCAACGCCTATGTGTAGGGGGCTTTGCTGTTCGGCAGCTGCGTCCTACATAGGACGGACGCGCATCACTGGTCCCATCCATCTCCTAATCTCTAGCCCACCGGGTCTGCCCTGGGGACTTGGTGGGTTAGGTACTTTTAGTCCCAGGGTCACCTGGTCAGCCCACAGGTGAGTTTTCTCTCTATTCGGGCAGTGTTTCTGTCTACCGAGTCCATCACCTGTATTGCCTTTTAAACTCTCCCTACGTCTGCACTGCCTGTAGCTCTGATATGGATGTGTGTTGCCAATGTTTAGCTTTATTTAGGCCCATGTGTAGGTTTTTAACGTGTGGACCGCTGGCGACATACATTCAATTCTGGTTTTTTTTGGTTTTTTTCACAGCAGTGCAGGCACGTCCTGAGAAAGCCTTGTTGCTGTCGGGACGTTAAGCAATGTACAATCAATCAATCCTTAATCTCTCACGTGCTGGCTCCTAGCGCCACACCCCGGCAAACCACCTCAGCTGGTGGGCTAAACCACGTGAAGGGGTGGTGTTCACACTGCACCACTAGGCGGATGAGCTTTCTCTGACAGCCAACGGCTAAAGGACGGAGGAGATCAGGCTTGATCCAACGGCCAAATGTGGGGGAGTAAACCCTTCAAATCAGGAGTGGAGCCCCGATGGCGGACAGCTGCCTGTATTCACGCACTGTTCCGGCAGCTCCTGCAGCCAAACTGGTGCCAAACGTACTGCTTTGCATTCCTTTGGACTACATCAGCGAGGCCGAGAGGGGGATCTTGACGACTGGGCATCCCCCAGGATCTCCCTTGCCACTGCTCCAGCGACAACACAACACGGGAGACAGCAGTTACGAGTTATATGCCCAGAGCGGATTGGTGTAAGCTCGGGCGCTACGGGTTGTCTCCGACGGTGAGAGGGATCATCGCGTCCCACTGGTCAGCTATTGCCCGCCTCAAACTGGGCAGCCCCCACTCAGTAAGGTGCTGACCCGCCACAGTCCGCCTGCTCCAATGGGTGCTTGGAGCTTAGGGACACGACCGAAGAGCAGACTGTATACCCTGCACCAGACAAAACAATAAGAAGAAAGAAAAAACAGTCAGCCTTGCGGCTGTCAAGCTGGAATGTCAGAACCATGTGCCCTGGCTACTCTGAAGACTTACAAGTCGACGACGTCAGGAAGACAGCTATCATCAACCGTGAGCTGAAACGACTGAATATTGACATTGGCGCCCTTCAGGAGACTAGACTCCTTCTAGTGGCAGCTTCAGAGAACAGGATTACATGTTCTTCTGGCAGGGAAATGAACCTGGGGAGCCTCGAATACACGGTGTTGGATTTGCAGTGTCCAACTCCATGCTGTCCTCAATTGAGCCGCCCTCCGGAGGCACACCCAGAATCCTCTCGCTCCGCCTCTCTACCTCTTCAGGTCCAGTCAACATCCTGAGCATCTACGCGCCTACACTCTGCTCCTCAACTGAGATAAAGGATGAATTATATGAAGAGCTTGAGACCACCATCAGAGAGATGCCTACCACAGAACACCTATTCCTACTCGGCGATTTTAACGCCCGGATTGGAGCTGACCACAACACCTGGCCCCGTTGCATTGGTCATTTTGGCATCGGCAAGCTCAACGAAAATGGACAGAGACTGCTATAATTTTGTTCGTACCACGACCTGTGTATCTCAAATACGTTCTTCTCAACCAAACTCTGCCACCGAGTGTCCTGGCGGGACCCCAGATCACGTCACTGGCACCAGTTGGATCTCATCATTACCAGAAGACCGCTGCTGAACTGCGTTCTTACTACCCATAGCTATCACAGCGCCGACTGTGACACTGACCACTCACTGGTTGGGAGCAAGGTACGCCTCCACCCCAAGGTACGCCTCTGCCAGATCATCCAGCTCTCCGCCGACTTTGGGAATATCCGCGCCATGTATGAGGGCACGAAGAAAGCATTTGGCCCAAGCACCATTAAGATCACCCCCGCGAGGTCCACTACTGGAGACATCATTACGGACCGCGGCAAGCAGATGGAAGGATGGGCCGAGCACTACCAACAGCTATATTCGAGGGAGAACAACGTCACTGACACTGCAGTGGAGAGCACCACCCCCCTGTCCGTGATGGAAGAACTTGACGAACTCAGCAAGGCCATTGACTTCTTAGCATGTGGTAAAGCTCCAGGCAATGACAGTATTTCCCCAGAGGTTCTCAAGGCTGGCAAAAAGAGTGTCCTCCTTGACCACCTCCATGAGCTTTTACTTCAGTGCTGGGAGGAGGGAACAGTCCCTCAGGACATGCTGAATGCCAAAATCATTACGCTCTACAAGAACAAAGGAGACCCCAGTGACTGTAACAACTATCGAGGCATCTCCTTGCTGAGCACTGTGGGAAAGGTCTTCGCTCGCGTGGTGCTGAACAGACTCCAAGTGTTGGCCGAACGTGTTTACCCAGAGGCGCAGTGCGGCTTCAGACCTCAGACATCAACAGTCGACATGATCTTCTCATTGAGACAGCTGCAGGAGAAGCCTGCCGGGAGCAGAGACAGCCACTTTACATCGCCTTCATTGACCTGACCAAGGCCTTCGAATTGGTCAGCAGAAGAGGTCTCTTCACCCTATTACACAAGATCGGATGTCCACCCCCCCCCCCCCCCAAGCTTCTGAAGGTGATCACATCCTTTCATGATAAAATGAAAGGTACCGTACAGTATGATTACTCATTCTCAGAACCCTTCCCGATCAGAAGCGGCGTGAAGCAAGGCTGCGTACTCGCCCCTACACTTTTCGGCATTTTTTTCTCCCTGCTGATGCGCCATGCCTTCAGTCAGTCAGAAGATGGCGTCTTCATCCACACTAGGAGTAAAGGCAGCCTCTTCAACCTTTCACGTCTGCGCGCAAAGACCAAGGTGCGCAGGGTCCTGATCAGAGAGATGTTGTTTGCTGATGATGCTGCCCTGACTGCCCACACTGAGGAAGCACTACAGCGTCTCGTCAGCAGCTTCGCTCGCGCCACCGATGAGTTTGGGCTGACCATCAGCCTGACAAAGACTGACATCATGGGCCAGGATGTCAGCAGCACCCCTTGCATCTCTATAGACGACCACACCCTCGAGGTAGTGGAGAACTTTACATACCTTGGCTCAACCATCTCTAATAACCTCTCTTTGGACAACGAACTGGACTCCAGAATCGGCAAGGCATCAACAGCGATGGCTCGCCTTACCAAGAGAGTGTGGAAAACAACAGCTTGCTAACCATCAACACTAGGATGAAAGTGTACCAGACCTGTGTGCTCAGCATTCTTCTCTACAGCAGCGAGACGTGGAGTTTGTACACCCGTTAAGAGCGCAGATTCAACTCTTTCCATCTGCGCAGCCTGAGGAGAATCTTGGGCAGCACTTGGAAGGACCGTGTTACAAACACTGAAGTGCTGGCCCAGGCAAACATTCCTAGCATGTACGCACTCCTTTCACAAAGACGCCTACATGTTCACTGAGTTTTACTTCACTGACCTTCAAGCGGCTAGAGCCGCGATCGAACTAAAGTTACATGTTACAACATGCGGGGCCATTTGCATCAGCGAGCTTAGTCCTGCACCAGCCACTAAGCAAGGTGCGCCTTGCTTATTGGCTGATGCAGGACTAAGCTCGCTCGTGAACTGCCGGGACCGCGGTGCACATGTGTGATGCAACTCTATGCTCATGCATAGGGTTCACACAGAGGATTTTGTATGGTACGGTTTTGTCAGCGGTTTGCCTTGTGACAGTTATTCCGTGGGGGCACGAGGCCCACGTGAGATCGTGGGGAAAAGTTCTGCACGGGGATTTTAGCGAGAGCTCAGTCTATCAGAGGTCTAAATGGTTAGTACGGGGCTTGACTGTCAGTGAGGGCAGACGTGTGTGAGATACCCTAGCCCGTATTCCAAGAATCTGAAACCTAGAATTCAGTAATGTTGTTATATGTATTATTGATGGCTACTGAGTTAAAGATAGTATGCATTAGTAAGAGGTAATTTGGTTGTGTAGCGTTGACTGGTTTGGTTCCGTTATGCCCGTAGGTTTGGAATTCGTTGAGGTAACGAGTGTTTTACCCATGTGGTTATTTACCGCAAGACGATTGTTCTTTAAATTGGAAATAGATTTACCAACATCTAGGACAGTGATAAGCGGTACTAAAAATGGGCCGCAGGCTCTCTGTTGACTTATGGTGACGTAGTTGACGTGAACAAGTGTAGTTTACAGGGTTATGTGTATTTGACTTCGCCAGAGTTTGAGCAACAGTTATGAAGTGAGCGTTGAACGCATCTGCATTAAGATCGGGCGGAATATTAGGCGATCATTTACTGTTAATAATAAAATAATAATAATAATACCGTTATTACCGTTACTGTTACCTTTGGTGAAAGTGTTTATTACTTGCCAGACTGACCGGATGTCTTTGCCGTCGGCAAAAACTTGTTCTGCATTTTGCTTCTGTGTTTTACGAACTAGAGATTTGACATGGTTTCGCTGCTTCTTGTATTCAGCAAATTTCTTGTCACGTTTTAATTTATCTCTTACTTCCATCGCTTGTTTTATCTCACCAGAGAGCCATTTTGGCATAACAGGATATTTGACGCGTTCAGTGATGCGCTTAGGCGCGTGTCTATCCCGAAAAGCGAGAAACAGCTCGTACCAGTGTGACAGGGCATCGTTAGGGTTTTTGCAGTTTTGTATATCATAAATTGATGCTAAAGATAGGTCATATAAAAAATCAGTTTGGTCGAATTTTTTTAAAACATCTATACAGTATGGTAGTGTGTCCTTTGATTGACTATTTAGCTAACCTAACAGACAACGTAAAACAAACAGGAAAGTGATCACTAATGGAAGTATTAGGTACGCTAACATCTTTTACAACGCTGACATTTGTGGTATATACATGATCTATCAGCGTTGAAGCTGAGGAAGTAACTCTAGTAGGTGACTGGACAAGCTGTTTCAACCCTAAAAAATTCAACGTGGATCTCCACGAAGTGTTCTTGCTTTTGCAAGTCTATGTTGAAGTCTCCCACGATATGTACATCACCTTTAGACTCCTGAACCACATCCATCATTAATACAAACTCTTCCTGCCAGGAGGCTGAGGCCGCTGGGTTTCTATATACAAAACCTATCAGAACAGGCGAGAACTTGGTCGTTTTAACTTCTAACCACATGCACTCTATATTAGGGGATTCTAAATCACAACGCCTTTTTACATAGTTGTTGATGGAATTGTGAAAGTACACTGCTAGGCCAGTATGTCCGGGGGCAGATGCATCTCGCCTGAGAATGGAGTAATTGTATATAGCTATGGCATGGTCACTAATTTTAGCTGTTAGACGAGATTCCGTAAATCCAAAAATGGGAAATTGGTGACGACTGGTTTAGGAGTATAATACACAGTAAGGTGATACACAGTAAAATGACCGATATTTAAAAGATGAATGCTGTTGCCACCTGTTGACATATTAAAAGGGAACGTATAGATAATCAAGCAGAACAAAGCGAAAACAATAATAACAACAAATATAAAAATAAACTAAATTAAGAAAACAATGTGTGGGCTGAGGAAAGAAAATCGTGTAAACACCTAGCATGTAATTACTTACTTACTTACGCCTGTCACCCCTACCCGGGTATAGGCCGTCGACGAGAGACCTCCAGCAACTCCTGTCCTGTGCTTCTCCTTCGATTCTACTCCAGGTGGTTCCCAGTCTCTTGATGTCTGCTTGGAGGTCTCGACGCCAGGAGTTTCTCGGCCTACCTCTTTTCCTCTTTCCCTGGGGGTTCCATGACAATGCCTGCCTAGTGATACTGGAAGCTGGCTTTCTCAGACTGTGACCGATCCATCCCCATCTTCTTCGCCCAATTTCATTCTCTGCTGTTATCTGCTCTGTTCTCTCCCAGAGTCTGACGTTGCTGATCTTCTCTGGCCAGTGGATTTTCAAAATTCTTCTAAGGCAACTGTTCATGAAGGTCTGTACTCTGTTGACTGTGGTTTTTGTCAATCTCCAAGTCTCTGCTCCATATAAGAGAACTGCTTTTACATTGGAGTTGAAAATCCGGACTTTGGTGTGTTGTGACAGCTCTCTGGAGCTCCACACTTTTTTCAACTGGAGAAAGGCTGCTCTGGCTTTACCGATTCGTGCTCTGACATCTGCATCAGTGCCGCCTTTTTTGTCTATGATGCTCCCGAGATAGGTGAAGGACTCCACCTCCTCCAACGGGGTGCCAGCAAGCAAGACTGGTTCTTCCCTGGTTGCGTTCAGCCTCATTGTCTTTGTTTTCTGTTTGTGAATGGTGAGGCCCACTTGGGACGAGATGTCAGCAAGCCTCGTGGTCTTGTCCTGCATTTGTTGATGAGTGTGGGTAGCATGTAATTACACAACATTAAGTGTCTAAGTATCAAATAGGTACTAGAGGATTCCAATAGTCAAGATCGAGCTGTAGGAGGTTCAAACAAACTATCACACGCTCAAACAGTCTTCACACGTGACTGCTGGCGGTGACCAGCGCAAATAACAGCAGACCGTGAACACGCGGTCAATACAATCCGTCACTCCTTTGTTTGGATTAGCTGTGTCGCCGACTGAGAACCCACTCGAGCGTTGAATTGTTTTAGCCTGCACAGGCCGCACTGATTAGCTTTTCTCCGGAAAACAGGGATAAACAAGGTTGTCAAGCAACGCAATAAAAGTCCACCGTGCTCTATGTTATAGTCCAGTCACAGGCTTGAAGTTGAAGATAGATCCCTTTGGGTCCATGCAACAACACACGTAGTTGTAATAGTTACCGTGTACGCGGAAGAAAAAGTCACATTCGTGGTATAAATGAGACATTATGCAACAGCCTGTGATAATAAGTTTATGCAAAAGCAAATCACCTTGTCAATCAAAAACGTCATAAAAATCTGAAAATCTATGTTTACTATTAAAAATAAAGCAATGGATGACATCATCCTCCACTCCAAATATCAGATCAATGCTGACATTGTGTCGAAGTGACTCTCATAACAGTAGTAATTGTTATGAAGAGTCTCTGTGACACAATCTTGTATCGGCATCGTTTCATTCGCTAAATCATTGTTTCAATTGTGTCGCAGTGACTCACATAAAATCAAGCTTAGCTGATGTTATGAAGAGTCTCTGTGACACAATTCTGTATCAATATAGTTTCATAACCTAAATCATGGTTTCCATTGTGTCGCAGCGACTCACACAACACCAAGATTCAATAATGTTAGCAAGAGTCTCCGTGATACAATCTTGTATCAGCATAGTTTGATCAATCATCGCATATTATTGTGTCGCAGTGACACAAATAACATTAAGTTTTGTTAATGTCATTACGAGTCTGTGACACAATCTTGCCTACTACTATACTGTTTAATAAATCGTTGCAGCATGCACTGTGTCGCAGCGACTCGTATAACATTAAATATAGTTAATGTTATCAAGAGTCTCTGCGACACAATCTTGTATCGGCACTGTCTGACGAAATTGAGGCCGTGTGCATTGTGTCGCACTGGCTGTACTTAACATGAGGCATTGTTGGTGAGAAGGGGTGTTGTACATAATTTAGATAGTGTTTTTGTTGATTTATTTATATAAAGATCCACAGTAGAAAGAGAGCTAGTGTGTTGTGTTTTACCGCGTGTGATGCGCCCGTCTGAGTCAGTGGCGGTGTATGCGTCTGTTGTGCGAGAGTCTGTACGTACGAATGGGGCAAGTGTGCGTGCGTTACAACATATGTGTTGCATACTTATAGTAATAGACTTATGCTCATGCAGCATGATATGTGTGTGTGTGTGTGTGTATATATATATATATATATATATATATATATATATATATATATATATATATATATATATATATATATATATATATATATATATATATATATATATATATATATATATATATACTGATCAAGAAAGGGGTCAAGGGGTCTCTGCCTGACTCAAAGGGGACGAGTTGCGTTGGTGGTATGGGTAGTGGGGAACTCTTACAGCGCCTCTCCTGGGACCACCCTAGTCTAGGGCCTCTTGGCCTTCGTGAGGTACCCTCGTGTGTAATCCCTCCGGACTAGCATAGCATCCCTCTATCCCAAGACCGCCCGTGCGTGGTCCCTGGCCACATCCTCTCCGAGGTGATCCCAAAAACTGGGCAGCACGAGCCCCCAGGCTAAACGCGGCGGTTCTAGAGGAGAGAACCTCGAAAATAAATCATTGTCCTGCTGCCTTGCAGGCATGGCCGCTTGGCTGCGGAAAGTCTAATGGAGGAAAACTCTGACAACAAAGCCCCCCGTGTCTCCGGGGAAGTTTTTGAGCCAGAGACTAGGACAAGGACAGTCTGATATAAAACCTACGACCCGAGGACCTCGATGCCACCGTCCCAGCTTACTAGGCCATGGCAGACGAACCAAGGATTTAAAGGGTGGGGCCAGTACTGCGCACACTGCACTCCACCAAAAAGCTCTACCGCGCAGTCTTTAGGAAATGTCGACGGACCATGACACCGACTATTCCAAGTCCTGTAGCGACGGGCGAGGGGCAAAACGGCAGGTGAAAGATGTCACTGGAAACCGCAGTCTCAAACATGCATGCAGGCGGTTCAGGATATTGGTCGCCTGATGTTGACCTGGGGATGACAACGTCACTCGGCACACCCTGAACGACCAAGCAGCCTTCTCTAGGGACAGCACTGCTTGCTCCACACGGAGATGGGCCTAGAAAAGGTGGCCTAACCAAAGCTCGTCCCCTCGCAACCCCAGTTGGCTAGCCGCGGTCAACGGGCATCTTCTCCTGCGGTCAGAAAACAAGAAAGAACAACGGATCCACTCTCATGACGACCCCGACCGGACTCAACGTAGCATGCTGGAACATCCGAACCATGCTCGACACAGCGGACGCCCTGAACGTCGCTCCGCCCTCATTGCCCATAAATTGCGGGGGTTAAACATCGACATCGCCGCGCTCAGCGAAGTACGCTTCCCAGACGAAGGCAGCCTCCAAGAACTTGGCGCTTGCTACACCCTCTACTGGTCAGGCAGGCCTGCATCAGAAAGATGGCTCTCAGGCGTTGGCTTCATGGTCAAGACCTCCATTGCGACTAAGCTGGAAAACCTACCAACCGGTCACTCAGACCGCATCATGTCCATGCGCCTCCCACTGAGACACCAGCAATACGTCACCCTTCTCAGTGTGTACTCCCCAACCCTCCTGGCAGAGTTTGCAGAAAAGGACAAGTTCTACACTGACCTGCGCAGCCTCCTACAGAGCACCCCTGCAGACGACAAAGTCATCATCCTTGGCGACTTCAACGCCAGAGTGGGCCAAGACTCTGAAGCCTGGAAAGGAGTCCTCGGCAAGCATGGCGTCGGGAACTGCAATGACAATGGCCGCCTACTGTCGGAGTTCTGTGCAGAGCAGCAACTTGTCATCACCAACACTACTTTCCAGCAAAACGACAGTCGAAAGACCACCTGGATGCATCCTCGCTCCAAACACTGGCACCTTATCGACTATGTCCTAGTGCGTCAAAGGGACCGCAGTGACGTCCTCCTCAGCAGAGTGATGCCCAGCGCAGAGCTCCACACTGACCACCGCCTTGTCCGCTGCAAACTCAGGCTCCACCTCAAGCCGAAACCCAAGAAAAAGCTTGATGTTGCCAGCCTTCAGCGTGACGACGTGAAAGCTGCCTTTCAGACAGATCTACAGCGCAGGCTCAAAGACACAGCTGACCCAGCAGACTCCTCCCCTGAAACACTCTGGGAACAACTGAAAACTGCTATTGCAAAATCCTCTGCGGAAGTCTTGGGTTTCGCTAGAAAGAACAAAAACGGGTTTGACGAAAACGACGTAGAGATCCAGGAACTCCTAGCAAAAAAAAAAAAAAAAAAAAAAAGCCGCCTATCAGGTCCACCTAGCACAGCCTTTCTGCCCTGTGAAGAAGTCTGCCTTCCACCTCGTCTGCAGCAGTCTCCAGCGCAAGCTTAAAGAGCTCCAGAACGAGTGGTGGTCCAGACTCGCACAGAGGACCCAGCTTTGTGCTGACAACGGTGACTACAGAGGCTTCTACGAAGCACTGAAAGCAGTGTATGGCCCCAGGCACCTGGTACAAAGTCCCCTGCGAAGCGCTGATGGACAGGCACTCCGCACAGATAATACCTCCATCTTGAACGCTGGTCGGAATACTTTCAGGACCTCTTCAGCGCTGAGAGCACTGTTCAAGAAGCAGTCATCCAAATCCCACACCTCCCAGTAAAGGTTGAATTGGACGCATGGCCCACCACTGAAGAGACCCTCACAGCCATCCACCAGCTCAAGAGTGGCAAAGCAGCAGGCATTGGCGGAATCCCGCCAGAGATCTGGAAACATGGAGGCCCAGCACTGCACAAGAAGCTCCACGACCTCTTTCTCTGCTGCTGGGAGAAAGGAACACTACCAAAGGATCTCCGTGATGCAGTCGTCATCACCCTGTACAAGAACAAAGGAGAGAAGTCTGCCTGCTCCAGCTATCGTGGAATTACCCTGCTGTCCATTGCCGGGAAACTTCTCGCAAGGCTGACGATGACGACGCAGTGCACAGGTATCGTCTAAATGGCAGCCTGTTCAACCTCAGACGACTGGAGGCCCACATCAAAACCCTAGACCGACTGATTCGTGAGCAGCTCTTTGCTGATGACGCTACCCTCGTTGCACACACAGAGAGACCCCTGCAGTGCATCACGTCCTGCTTCGCAGACGCTGCCCAGCTCTTTTGACTCGAGGTCAGTCTGAAAAAGACAGAGGTCCTCCATCAGCCGGCACCCAAGGAAGAGCATCGCCCTCCCCACATCACCATAGGCGAATCTGAAGTGAAGTCAGTGCACCAGTTTACCTACCTTGGCTGCATCATCACGTCAGACGCCAAGCTAGATAAGGAGCTGGACAGCAGGCTGGCAAAAGCGAACAGCGCGTTCGGACGACTGATCAAGCGGGTGTGGCACAATCAACAGCTGAAAACAGGCACCAAGATCACCGTATACAGAGCTGTCATCCTCACACCTGCTGTATGGTTCCGAGTCCTGGGCCCTCTACCGCAGCCAACTACGACTCCTCGGATGCTTCCACCAGCGCTGCCTGCGTACCATCCTCGGCATTCACTGGAGTGACTGTCACCAACGTCGAGGTCCTTGAACAGGTAGAAACTGTGAGCATCGAGGCTTTGCTGCTGCGGACACAGCTCCGATGGGCGGGGCACGTCTCCAGGATGAAGGATCATCGCCTACCCAAAATCACCCTGTTCGGCGAGCTCGCCACTGGACACCGAGACAGAGGGGCACCAAAGAAGAGATACAATAACTCTCTCAAGAAGTCACTTAGTGCCTTAGTGGTCTTCGCTCGCTGCGGACCGCGACACCTGGCGCTCCACCATTTACAAGGCAGCCGTCTCCTTTGAGGACTCTGGCAGAGCTAGCCTTAAGGACAAGCGGCTCAGAAGAAAAAACAGATGCCGCAACTCAGAACCCTGGCCAGACCTCCCCTTCAGTTACTGCGGTCGAACCTGCCTGTCCCGGATTGGCCTCCGCAGCCACGAGCATGCCTGCAGACGTGAGTGGGCAACCCGGCCTATAGAATTTCGTTCGCGAAGTCAAGCCAAGAGAGAGAGAGAGAGATCAACAAAAGAAACGGGTTATTTTGACGTCATTTATTAGAAAATGTTATAAAGAGTGAGTTATGTCGTGTGCAAATAGAATGTTTAGTCTTAAAAATCGCACATCGATGACTTAGGACGTCCAGTGACACTACCATCACAGGATATTGAAAGTGAAATGGCGAGCATCTGAAAGGACACAGCTGAAAGCCAACCAATGTGCAGTGTCCGTGTGCATGAAAATCCGGCCTGTTTGGTCTTGACCTACTTTCGTTTGTCAAAGGCACCTAATTAATCAACATGATCTACAAACATGACAATCAAAAAGTTGTTTATTTTTAGGTTAGCGGCCATATTTACCTGATCAAATTTTATATGTGTGTGTTCTTTATCGCTGTGTCAGTCACTGGAGCATAAAAAATGGTTTGAAAGTAATTCACATTAAATCAAATAAGATTTATTAAGAAAATAATGTACACCGGAAGTTCTGGTTTTCTAATGAATTTTTCTAGTCAAATTTTGTTTGAGGCAGTTAATAACATCATAAGCAATCCACACAACTTGTGTGTTAAAACATATCACAGGTAACTTGCTTCACAGAGTGTGTCCAGTTTTGCTTATTTTACCACTAATGAAACCCTGTGTCCTCCAAGGTAGCCATGGGCGATAACTCATCCAATTTTTGTGTGAAGATAGCTCAGAAGTAGGCTGAACATCTGAAGTAAGCAACAAATCAAATGTTCTTGTTTTGCTGTAGGGTATATGGTGGCCCTTTGTTTGGGGGGACACTTGCAGACACCTTTCGCGTTTTTAATGCAAGTCATTATACACAGATTTCTCTTCAGACGCCGGGCAAAAGGCATCCGACGCCGGAAGTGATGTGTCCAGCAGCCAATAAAACAATGACACAGCCATAGGCCTGAGCAGTAGTAGCACAAGAGCCTGAGCGATTACATACGGCCGCTGTAATTTTCGGCTGTTCAGCCATTCCCAACTGATTACATGGTATATCGCTACTGACACGCCAGTGGCGTTTCGCTGGGGCCCGATGACGAGTAGCTTTGACTAATGCAAATCCGCTGCGCCACCGCGTGCGCGCCACCGCCTACTAAGCTCGTCAGAATTACTTACTTACTTACGCCTGTCACCCCTACCCGGGTATAGGCCGTCGACGAGAGACCTCCAGCAACTCCTGTCCTGTGCTTCTCCTTCGATTCTACTCCAGGTGGTTCCCAGTCTCTTGATGTCTGCTTGGAGGTCTCGACGCCAGGAGTTTCTCGGCCTACCTCTTTTCCTCTTTCCCTGACAATGCCTGCCTAGTGATACTGGAAGCTGGCTTTCTCAGACTGTGACCGATCCATCCCCATCTTCTTCGCCCAATTTCATTCTCTGCTGTTATCTGCTCTGTTCTCTCCCAGAGTCTGACGTTGCTGATCTTCTCTGGCCAGTGGATTTTCAAAATTCTTCTAAGGCAACTGTTCATGAAGGTCTGTACTCTGTTGACTGTGGTTTTTGTCAATCTCCAAGTCTCTGCTCCATATAGGAGAACTGCTTTTACATTGGAGTTGAAAATCCGGACTTTGGTGTGTTGTGACAGCTCTCTGGAACTCCACACTTTTTTCAACTGGAGAAAGGCTGCTCTGGCTTTACCGATTCGTGCTCTGGCATCTGCATCAGTGCCGCCTTTTTTGTCTATGATGCTCCCGAGATAGGTGAAGGACTCCACCTCCTCCAACGGGGTGCCAGCAAGCAAGACTGGTTCCTCCCTGGTTGTGTTCAGCCTCATTGTCTTTGTTTTCTGTTTGTGAATGGTGAGGCCCACTTGGGACGAGATGTCAGCAAGCCTCGTGGTCTTGTCCTGCATTTGTTGATGAGGTTGGGACAGTAATGCCAAGTCGTCTGCAAAATCGAGGTCGTCAAGCTGTGTCCACAGTGCCCACTGTATTCCACTTCGTCTGTGCTCTGTGGTCATCTTCATGACCCAGTCTATGGCCAGTAGGAAGAGGAACGGAGACAGCAGACACCCCTGCCTGACACCAGTTCTGACCTGGAGCTCCCTGGTGAACTGCCCTTCGTGGATCACGCGACATGTCATGCCATCGTAGCTGCTCTTGATCAGGCGGACGAACTTTGTGGGTACACCGTAGTGTCGTAAGAGTTTCCACAGAGTCTCTCGGTCCACACTGTCAAATGCTTTCTCATAATCCACAAAGTTGACGTACAGCGGGGAGCTCCACTCCAAAGACTGTTCCACGATGATGCGGAGAGTGGCGATCTGGTCTGTACATGATCGGTTCTTCCTGAATCCTGCTTGCTGGTCTCTCAGCTGGGGGTCAACGGAGCTCTTCATTCTCTCCAGGATGATCCTGTTGAAGACCTTTCCTGGTACTGACAGCAGTAGTTGGAACACTTGCTGAGGTCGCCTTTCTTGGGAAGCTTGATTAGGTACCCCTCCTTCCAGTCAGCCGGCATCACCTCCTCTTCCCAGATCTTTCCAAACAGTGGGTACAGCATCTCCACTGTTGTCTCTAGGTCTGCTTTCAGAGACTCCGCTGGGATGCCATCTGGGCCTGCTGCTTTGTCATTCTTCAAAAATGCCACTGCTCTTCTGATCTCTTCCCGGCTGGGTCTGTCACAGCTGATGGGTAGGTCGGTCTCTGCCTGCTGGATGTCTGGGGGGTCGGGTGGGCTAGGTCTGTTCAGTAACTCTTCAAAATACTCAGCCCATCTGTCGAGTTGGTCTGCTCTGTCTGCAATAGGCTTGCCTTCTTTGTCTTTTACTGGTCTTTCTGTATGGCCATACTTGCCTGACAATCTTCTGGTAATGTCGTAGAGCTGTTTCATATTGCCGCTGCCTGCTGCCTTTTCTGCCTCTGCTGCCAGGCTGTCTGTGTAGGCCCTCTTGTCTGCCCTGATACTCCTCTTCACCTCGCGGATGGCTTCTGAGTATTCCCCCTGTACCCTTACTTTGGCTGCTCTCGTGCGACTGTTGTTGACAACTGCTTTCTTCTGCTTCCTCACTGCTATCTTCTTCAAGGTCTGTGCCGACAGCCAGTCCTTGTGATGGTGTTTCCTGAACCATACAGTGTCTTTGCAGGTTGAGTTCAGCGCCTCTCTAACTGCCTTCCACTGCTGCTCTGTGGTGGCCGCCTCCTCTTCATTTACTAGCTCCTGTAGCGCTTGAAACCGGTTGGACAGCACCAGTTTGAACTCTTCTCTAACTCCAGTTTCTCTCAGGAGGCCTACATTATAGTGCTGTCTTCTTGTTGTCTCTGTGCGGCTTTTCTTTAGCTTGAGCTTCATTCTTAAGGTAAGCAGATGGTGGTCAGAGGCGACATCTGCTCCCCTCCTCACTCGAACATCTTGAAGGGATCTTCTAAATTTCTTGCTAATGCAGATATGGTCTCTGTTGTATGGTCAGGTGAGACCCAAGTTGCTTTGTGTATCCTTCTGTGTGGGAAGATGCTGCCTCCAATGACAAGTCGGTTTAGAGCACAAAAGTCTACAAACCTCTCTCCGTTCTCACTCATCTCCGAGCCTAGTCCCTGTCTCCCCATCACCTCTTCGTATCCGGTGTTGTCCTCCCCTATTTTGGCATTAAAATCGCCCATGACGATGGTGATGTCTCGCTCCGCACATTTGTCCAAGGCACTCTGGAGTCGGTCGTAGAACTCTTGTTTCTCTTCCTCGTCCCTGTCATTAGTGGGCGCATAACACTGGATGACGTTCAGCTTGAGCGTTTTCTTGGTTCTAAAGGCTGCTGTGATGATTCTTGGCCCAAGAGGTTCCCAGCCCATCAGCGCTCTCTGTGCCACTGGTGACAGCATGAATGCTACGCCTTCTGTATGGGGGGCATTCTCCTCTTCATGACCTGAATACAGAATCATCTCCCCACTTAACAGCCTTTTCTGGCCAGACTGCGTCCATCTGGCTTCACTGATACCTAGCAGGGAAAGGTTGTACTTTTGCATTTCCGCTGCTATCTGGGCGGCCTTGCCGCTCTGGTACATGGTCTTGACGTTCCATGTGCCCATGGTTGTATCCCTGGATAGAGAGAGGCGGCTCAGTCCTTTGGCTTCCGAAGACTTCCGGCTTTCACCACAGGACGTCATAAGTCTTCTGGTAGAAGAACCTTCCTCCTCCAGGAAAGGAATTACTGTTAGTCTTTTACTCGTCGGCGTTTTTGTAGCTATTTCCTTATTTGCAGGGTGGGGAAGCTACCCCCACGCCCAACCCCCTTACTAGGAGGACCAGGGGTTTTCTGTCGGGGTCACCTTCCCTTAGACCATGTTGGTTCACGGCACCTTATTTCATTCGGTGCACCCCTCTCACGAGGGACCCCCTATCCACCACCCAGGGACGCGCCTCAACGCCGTATGGTCCCAGCGCGAGGAAGCTCGTCAGAATACTTGAGCTTAATAGGCGGTGGCGCGCAAGCGGTGGCGCAGCGGATTTGCATTAGTCAAAGCAGGCTACTATCATCGGACCCTATGCGTCGATATACCATGTAATCGGGCCGGCCATGATCACTCATTTGAGGCTGCCCATGCGTCGATATACCATGTAATCGGGCCGGCCATGATCACTCATTTGAGGCTGCCCATGAATTATGACAGCACAATATCGTGGATCCAGGCTGCCTTATTCAGTGTGTGTAAACAAGAAGCCTTCACTTCGTTATAACTTCGTCAGTTATGAACAACCGCCGACGTAGTTCAGTTGGTTTGGGTACCGTGTCGACAGACACCTACCGGTCTGCTGCCAAGCGTGTT
Organism: Semisulcospira habei; assembly: GCA_036245525.1. Lineage (NCBI taxonomy): Eukaryota > Metazoa > Mollusca > Gastropoda > Semisulcospiridae > Semisulcospira > Semisulcospira habei. Next base: position 7,221,963 of record BTPG01000008.1, on the reverse strand, counting down.
GTAACCGGCTGTCATTTCTAAACGTGTTTCTCTCGGTTGTCATCGCGTGACACCGGCACGCTTGCCCGGCTGCAGCAGTTGCTGCATTTCACCGATAACATAACTGACTTCATTAACCTTTTTAGCCCCCAAAGTTCCGGGCACTGAGTTCCGCTCAAATTTTGGAGGTGTTGCCAAACGACCCATTGATAATTCAAGGTAGTGCCAGATTAGCTTGGCGCCTGAAGGCGCCAAGCTAATCTGGCACTACCCTTAAATTATCATGGTCAACCCATCTCCTGCTGTAGGGACTCGGGGCTGAATGGGTTCATGACCTGTATCCAACCTACCATTCATTTCTAAGGTACTGGAGAAATTTGTCTTACAACAGCTCCTGGAACACTTAGAGATGAATGGTCTGTTGGAAGTGTATCAGTCCGCCTATAGGAAAGGTCACAGCGTGGAGACAGCAGTGCTGAGTGTTCTGAATGACTTGCTTTGTAAAGCAGATGAGACACTTGTCTCCCTTGTGGCCCTGTTGCATCTCAGCGCTGCTTTCGATACGCTGGACCATTCCATTCTCATGAAGAGGCTTGAAATCACTTTTGGCCTGCGTGAAACGGTTCTCTCTTGGTTTGAATCTTACGTTTCCGATCGGTACCAGTTCGTAGGTGTAAAAGACAGTGTAGTCTCTAGACCTTTCATTCTGGAGTTTGGAGTGCCTCAAGGCTCTGTCTTAGGCCCTGTATTGTTTACGTTGTATTCACAACCGCTGTCAGATGTCAAGTCCAGCCATCAGTGTTCTTATCATAAGTATGCAGATGACACAGAAATCTCTCAGAGTAGTCCACCTGGGGAATTTCAGTCTGTTGAAACTGGCATCAAGTCTTGTGTTGACGATGTCACGACATAGATGGGCAGTAACAAACTTATGTTAAACCCAGGGAAAAAACAGAGTTACTACCCGTTGGCTCAGCATCCCGGTTTCAACAAATTCACAATGAGTCTCTGCGCATAGATGACACTGATATTCCATTTCAGTCTTCGGTCAAATATCTTGGTGTCAAGCTCGATAAGGCTTTTGAGTATGCAGGATCACGTCGGTGAAATCTGTCGTGGTGCTTCATACTCTCTGAGACGGCATCGCATCTCACAGTGTCCGACACTGTCTTTCTGAATCTGCCACTGCAAAGTTAGTGAATGCTTTAGTGACGTGCCGTCTTGACTACTGCAATTCTCTGCTTTTTGGTCTTCCGTCTGAGCAGATTAGCCGCCTTCAGCGAGTTCAAAATAATGCCGCAAGGCTTGTGACTGAAGCGCAGGCGAAACGAGAACACGTAACCCCTATGCTGAAAGACCTTCTGACTGGCTTCCAATCCAATCCCGCATACAGTTTAAGATAGCGACCCTTGCATACCGCCACTTTGATGTCAGCGGCCTTCCGTCATACCTTTCCTCCAGTCTGATCACTTACCAGCCCTCTCGCTCACTGCGTTCATCGGGAGAGAAACTTCTCAAAGTTCCAAAGTACCATCTCAAATCTGCCGGTGCCGAACGCTCTTTCAGATGTACTGCTCCTTTAATTTGGAATTCCTTGACCGACTGAGCTGAGAAATGCCTCCCCCCTTACGCAGTTCAAAGCAAAGTTAAAAACTCACCTTTTCTCGCAGACTTTCATGTGATCTCTACGGTTTTTTGTACACCCCCCGCCCCCTGCAGACTGTGTGTGTGTGTGTGTGTGTGTGTGTGTGTGTGTGTGTGTGTGTGTGTGTGCGCGCGCGCATGTGAGCGTCGTTTTCGCGGCCTGCGCATTTGAGTTATATTATAAATATGAGAAGTGCGCCATATAAACACCATGTATTAATGTGTGCTTTGCCCAGTACACCCTGAAGCCGATTTGTTGGCATTTGCTTGTCCCGTGTAAGGCTACAACTGATACAGCGGATCACTGAGTTAGGAGACAGATCAACCATATAATGTTAAGGGTGGTGCCAGGATAGCTCGACTGGCACCACCCTTGAGCTACCATAATCAAATGAATTTGAAGCAGTGGGCCGGCGTATCAGCCGGGATAAAAAGGGTACCCTCCTCTAGACAGCGTACTCTGAACCTGTGATTGAACTGTAGCCTGTACGAAAAACTCTCGGGTCTGCCAATTTCCATTGAGCCGGAGTGGTTTATCTCCCTTCCCCATCATGACTGATATATTATTTACCCCATTCAGTCCTGACGCACTACAGCAGGAGATGGGTCGACCATGATAATTCAAGGGTAGTGCCAGATTAGCTTGGCGCCTGTCGGCGCCAAGCTAATCTGGCACTACCCTTGAATTATCATGGCCGATCCATCTCCTGCAACTGGTGTGGTCATTAGATGACGTCTCCAACTGATTTGGGAAATACGGCCGTCGGGCTGATTGAGTTAATCGGCCCACCTGAGGCCGCCGCATTTTTCATCTCAGTTTCACCCGATGTGTCACTTCTACGACTCTTTTTTTTTTAGCATGATGTTGAAGCAGGCCACAGTAGACCTCGACGATCATGACGACGCAGTGTACATCTCATCTCGGTTTCACTGGATGTGTCACTTAAACGACTATGTACCAGTCGCAGGAGACTCATGCCGGATCGACCACGATAATTCAAGGGTAGTGCCAGACTAGATTGGCACCTGATGGCGTTACCCTTGAATTACAGATGTTCGCCGATCCATCTCCTCAGGCGGTGCTGTCACGCCGTAGTGTCAGTGTCGATGCTAAATGGGTTAACCGACTGCGCCATCAGGTGACCAGGGAATTTACAAGTTAATGACGTGTGCGGTCTTTTATTTTCGACGAATCAATTAACCCGTTAGCTGTCGGTAGCGCATTTCAGTGTCGGCGGTGATTCAGTAGTGCAGGAATCACATCGTGACAAAATCAAACGCGCTACCGACAGCCAAAGGGTTAAACTTAGTTCAAAAGGATGGAGACAACAAATAATAGACGCGCATGCCTTTCCGCTATTTTGCCTCGATACATAGTCAGTTGAGCTGTTCAGAGAATGTATAACAGGCGTGGCGGCCGGCCGCGGCCGGCATCTGAGTTTCCGGCCTAGTACTGCGGACGGAGTCGGCACGTCTGCCACTTTTGCCGGCGTGGCGGCTCCGCTGTATTAACTCATTTGACCCGTCGGCCGTAGTTTCCCAAATTTTGGAGGCGTCTATAGATCGACCATGATAATTCAAGGGCAGTGTCAGATTACTGAGCTTGGCGCCGCGCCGCCGACAGCGCCAAGCTAATCATACTGCCCATTGAAGTCGACCCATCTCTCATGCTGTAGTGCGTCAGGGCTGAATGGGTTAACCCATTACTCATCCTGAACTGCTGATTTTTTTTAAAATGTGCTTAATTATTGTCCTGTGAGGCTACATTACAGATTATCGTATTATAGTATCATAGTCGTGACATTGTTGTGTGTCTAGTACTGACTCGAGGCCGGCTTGGGACAACTGAAGTTCCGCGCGTTGCCTAGGAGCGTCAGTCAGCGCGTCAGCCGCCATCTTGAGAAGATACGATAACTTCAGATAGTAGCGAATAGTGTTTCAACACGTTTTTCTTCATGTTTCCGTCTTCTTCTTTGGAAACAAACAAAAACCGGCTGATCAGTTGCAAGTTAGCGGTTTCCTACGGCCCGGCAAGACTTGCCAGTTATTTCCTATACGGCACTGACGTTGTCCGTACTTTTTAAAGATAGTGGCCGCTTTCCTGGTATCATAGACCCGGCCGTCCACATCACTGAACGGCACGGTAGTGCGGCACAGGGGCTTCAGTTCAACTCAGTCATGTTTGTGAAGTGTAGGCGGCCTATGTGTGCTTCTCACCTGCCTACTTTCTAAGTTCCAGAAAAAGACATGCGTTAAAAGCTTGACCTAATGCATCCTTGTTAAGGGATGTATATGATAGTCTTGTTCCGGGCTTTACCTGCGTATTTTTTTGTGGGCTGGCGCGGACTGATTGGGTCAGTGCCTGCCTAGGCGGGGGCAGGGGATTTAACCGCTGTGTGTATGTCCAGCCGGCGCTGAGTAATTCCCCTTGGTATGTGTAGCCGCGAGCGTCAGGCGGGGCCTATCTGGTTTGCGAGTACATTACAGATTAGGAGACAGATCAACAATTTTAGTTCAAGGGTGGTGTCAGCGGCTTGGCGCCTCAGGCGCCAAGCTATTATGGCACAACCCTAAGACTATCATAGTCAAATAAAATTAATTTCAAGCAGTAGTGTATCAGGATGAAGACTAGAGTTCAGAGGTCTGAGCGTAGAGCCGCGCACTTACCTAAAACTGCAAACCGACGGCGGTGCTGGCTGTCGTAGTTTTGCTTCCGTGTGACGAAATCACTTGCGGAAAGTAAATGAATGCATATAATGTAGTTCAACGACTTGAAATCGTGCCAAATGCGTACTGAGTTAGTTTTCTCAGTACCGCTGACTAAACCAGTGATGTCAGTGCTGATCTGTTTGAAGTTGTAGATCTTACGGCCTATATCCGTATCAACTGAGTACACGCTGAACAAAGTCGATCCAGCACACACTGACGCGGCTCAGGTCAACGTACAGCTAGCTCTTAGCAGGGTTGTTCAGTGAGTCAGTGCCTTTAGGTTTTCTTTTTGTCACCGCGGGCCGGCTGCCGGCAGCAGGGGCGGATCATTTTACCTCGAGGAGGGGTCTAACTTTTTGTTTGGCCGGACCGTCACTGAGCCTGACACAACTACGAAAGGCCTCCCCGACGCTAGACCTCCTTCCAGTGGCCGAAAAAACAAACAAAAACTGGCCAGATCACATCCACTACACATTCAATATATCCCGGGGCGTTTGGTGGGAAGGTGCAAGAGGCTCACACACGCTTGCCTACAGCCCCCCCCCCCCCCCCCACCACCAAAGCTTTTTGATATATGCCGGGGCGTTTGATGGGAAGGTGCAAGAGGCTCACACACGCTTGCCTACAGCCCCCCCCCCCCCCCCACCCCCAGCTTTTGGATATATGCCGGGGCGTTTGGTGGGAAGGTGCAAGAGGCTCACACACGCTTGCCTATCGCCCGCCCCCCCCCCCCCACCAGAGCTTTTTGATATATGCCGGGGCGTTTGGTGGGAGGGTGCAAGAGGCTCACACACGCTTGCCTACAGCCCCCCCCCCCCCCACCACCAAAGCTTTTTGATATATGCCGGGGCGTTTGATGGGAAGGTGCAAGAGGCTCACACACACTTGCCTACAGCGCCCCCCCCCCCCCCCCCAAGCTTTTTGATATATGCCGGGGCGTTTGGTGGGAGGGTGCAAGAGGCTCACACACACTTGCCTACGCCGGCCCCCCCCCCCCCCCCAGCTTTTTGATATATGCCGGGGCGTTTGGTGGGAGGGTGCAAGAGGCTCACACACGCTTGCCTATCGCCCCCCTCACCCCCCCCCCCCCAGCTTTTTGATATATGCCGGGGCGTTTGGTGGGAAGGTGCAAGAGGCTCACACACGCTTGCCTACCGCCCGCCTCCCCCCTCCCCACCGCTTTTCAATTGTTCGGCCTAGAACTCTTTTTTTTTTTTTTAATCTAAAGTATGGGCGCCTTAAAAATGTACATTATTTATTATTATACGCTATCTCATGGGCGTGGCAAGATTAAAATTGACGTGACTTGGCATGTACCCTGACGCTGAAGTGGTCACTATCGTCAGTACACTTAGGGCACTCAGTACGTGACACACAGTGCCTTGTGTTACAGTGCATGTGACATACAGTGTCTTATGTTACAGAGCATGTGACATACAGTGTCTTGTGTTACAGTGCATGTGACATACAGTGTCTTGTGTTACAGTGCATGTGACATACAGTGTCTTGTGTTACAGTGCATGTGACATACAGTGTCTTGTGTTACAGTGCATGTGACATACAGTGTCTTGTGTTACAGTGCATGTGACATACAGTGTCTTGTGTTACAGTGCATGTGACATACAGTGTCTTGTGTTACAGTGCATGTGACATACATTGTCTTGTGTTACAGTGCATGTGACATACAGTGTCTTGTGTTACAGTGCATGTGACATACATTGTCTTGTGTTACAGTGCATGTGACATACAGTGTCTTGTGTTACACTGTGTGACTGTGACATGTACAATGTCCTTTGGTACACTGTGTTAGACTTTCACATCTCGCTAGGAAGGCAACTGACGTGACTAGACCATGGTGAGATAGCAACGTGAACAATCTCTACGTGTACTCCCAGTCATATGCAGTTCAGTACCGAAGGAGTGTATCTTTGTTTGTGCACATTGAGAGATTCTCACGAGCCCAGCTTGTGTTTCAGATCTTCACGAGCCGCCCCTACTTTCATGGGCCTGTACAGAACTGTAGAGCCATAAATGAAAATCCTCATCTTCACTCTCTTAAGTTAACTCATTCCGCCCGACGGCCGTATTTCCCAAAATTTTGAGGCATCATCTAATGACTATGCCCTGTTGCAGGAGATGGATCGAAAATGATAACTTGAATTCAAGGGCAGTGCCAGGATAGCTTGGCGCTGACAGTCGCCAAGCTAATCTGGCACTATCCTTGAATTATCATGGTCGACCCATCTCCTGCTGGCGGCGTCAGGGCTAAATGGGTTAAGATACTCTTAGAATACATGGGCTCCTAAGAATCTCTCAGGGTGCATGCGCTCCACTGAATTACGCCGAATGTGCATAAACTCTTGTGAGGGAAGTATTTCAAAGCTGTGTGTGGGTGCACTCCACATGACTATGCATCAGTAACTGGGAGTTCCCTTGGTCACGTTGGTTTAAGGCTCATGAGAATATGCATGAACGTCCGCATATATACGGTGTAACCACAAGTCACTGTAGGTCACATGTACTGCAACACTGGATGTGACATACGATGTAACGCAAGATAGTGTTTGTGACCTACAGTGTCCTAAAAAAAAAAAAAAAAAAAACCCATCCGCGGCGACAATGACCACTTCAGCTGAACTGACGATCATGAACACCTACCCGAGGACCGTGAAATCCCGCAATTTTATACCGAGTTGCCCTCTGAAGTTACAGTTCTAGAGACAGATCGAGCATGACAGTTCAAGGGTGGTGCCAGAATAGCTTGGCGCCTGAGTAGGGGCCATGTTTTTTTCTGGCACCACCCTTGAACTATCATGCTCGATCCATATCTTACTGTGGTGTGTCAGGGCTGAATGAGTTAAAACCGAGGTTCAGTCGCCGGTTTTGTCAACTGGTTCCGTCCCGCACGTGTTTTTGTACCCAGCTAGCCTATGGCTACATTGCGCTAAGTAGGTCAAACCGCTCACCGAACGGTTGGCGGAGCTATCTAGGCCTGTCACAGATAAGGCACGCCGAGTCACAGGGGTAAGTGCACACTTAACCCTTATCAATCGGAATACACCAGTGTGTGAAATAAGTGTGACTAAAATAGTTCAAGGATAGTGCCAGAATAGCTTGGCGCCTCTAGGCGGCGCCAAGCTATTCTGGCACTACCCTTGAACTTAAAATCCATTGGTCTAGATATCTGTAAGTACTATAATGTAGCTTGCATATGGCAGTGTACACATTTGAAGGAATAGGGCTGTGACAGGCTGCTCACGAATACTACAGATGCAAGCAATGTGGCTCTCAGTCAAATGTTCCGGCAGGTTATTTGTCAGTATCGTCTGCTGCAGCGGGACTGATAAGTTCCTGTGGAGTACGCCTAGATAACGCTGCCGCCGGGATTAAAAGTGTATCTCATGCTGTCGGTCTCCATGGTGGGCACTAGAGCCCTAGCTGGGCATTCAAGTAAAAACATGTGGGGGCCGGAGGGGACAAAAAGACAAATGTCTCAGCTTTATCACTGCAGAGTACACATCTCAACATGGCTTCATACGATTATTTGCAATATTTGGTACTGGCTCTGGGGACTCAGTCTGTAGATCTCTAAGATAGAATGCTGGTTGGTTGTACATTGCTTAACGTCCCGACAGCAACAAGACTTTTTCAGGACGTGCCTGAACTTCTTATGAAAAAAAAAACTAAACACAATATCAGAATGTATGTCGCCAGCCGGTCGAATACGCTAAATAAACGGAAGACCATTTAGCAACACACATCCAATATCAAGAGCTACAGGCAACGCAGACAGTAGGGAGAGTTTAAAAAAGGAAAATACAGGTGAATGGGCCAAGGGTAGACATAAACACATCAAGTGCCCCAGAATAGAGGGGAAAACCCACCCTGTGGGGCTGACCAGGGTGACCCTGGGAACTAAAAAGTAGTTAACCCCACCCAAGTCCCCCAGGGCATACCCGGGTTGGGGCTAAGATGAGTAGAATGCCCCGGCTAATGAGCCATATATTACACACGATGTCAGCAGGATCCGCTGTGGCTAACCTGGCAGGTTTTTGACTGTATTGGGATGCTTGGTTAAAAAAATCCCATCTTTAACATGAATGCACAGTTAACAGTCATGAAAAAAAACAAATACAAGATGACGTAATTTTTAAGTCCCTTCTATTTATAGAAGGGACTTTTAGGACGGGTCACGGTGGGGCGAACTGATTTAATAGCATGTCCATAATGTCATGAGACGGGCAGGCCTAATCCTCTGACAACTGAAGTAATACGATTAAAATTATTTCATGTCAGTCTAGTTACACCAACCTCGTCACAGGATTAGGCCTGCCTGCCCGCCTTGACATCATGGACATGCTATTAAATTCGTGACCAATCCTAAAAAGTCCCTTCTATAAATTGAAGGGACTTAAAAAACATCAAAAAACATATCTATTCAAAACACAAAACAACAAAAATAACATGTACCTAACGAAAAGCGTCCACTAATCATGTTAAAAAAGACCCTACGTGTATTAACCCATATCATACCGAGGCTAAAAGCTTCACATTTGTACACTGCCACATGCAAGCTACATTATGTGTACTTACAGATACAGATGTAGACCAATGGCTTTTGTTCAAGGGTGGTGCCAGAATAGCTTGGCGCCTAGAGGCGCCAAGCTATTCTGGCACCACCCTTGAACTATTTTAGTCAAACTTATTTCACAAACTGGTGTATTCCAAATGATATGGGTTAACAGTTGGTTTACTATGGATCTCTCACGTCCTTTCAAGTCTGCCCAATGCTGCTGCTTTTCCCTGCACCTCTGCTCTGGAGGCAATTGACTGTGTGGTGCCCTTGGCTCTGTTCCTGGAAATGCTGTCTCATGTTTCCTAGCAGGTCTGATCTTTCAAACATTGGACTAGGTTGGCATAATCTTGTCGTGTTTCAACTAAGAAAGATGGCTTGACCAAGATAATAGTATGTCTAGTGCCTAAGGAGGTCAGTTATACTAGTTGGAAGATTCAAAGTAATTCAATAATCCCACAAATAAACCTGAATGGCAAAACCCTTAATGCTCACGTGCATGAATGATTCAGTTTTAATGTAAGTAAAAGGGGTGGCTTTTGTACTTGTGGAATCCATATTTTCTCAAAATGTATGCATTTTCACACTCTTGTCAATCTCACGTGACCCTTGACCTTTGTGAGTAGTGAACCAAAATGGTATGCATAGAAAGGTCTTATCAGCTACATTTCTGCCAGATTTGGTTGAAAAGTTTAGCAGAGGTGCCGATAAAAGTTAACATTTTACTTTTGTGACCCTTGACCTGATCTAGAGGTCATCCAAATTAGCATGCATAGGAAGGGCTTACCATCAGGTATCTCTGGACCAAGTTTGGGTTTGAAACTGTAAATAGTATTAGTGAAAAAACAATTTTTGTCAACATATGGCTATTTCTTTACCTATTTCCTGATCTCGTGACCCTTGACCTTTTCGAGGGGGTCATCCAGATTAGTAGGCATAGAGAGGTCTTGCAATCAGGTATCTTGGTACCAAGTTTGAGTTTGACGTAGTATTTGAGGAAAACCAAATTTTGTCAAAATATGGCTATTTGTGACCTATTTCCTGGTCCGCTGTGACCTTGACCTTTGAGAGAGGTCAATGAAATTGGTATGATTAGAAAGGTCTTGCCACAAAGTATCCTTGGGCCACGTTTGAAGACTCTTTCTTGAATAGTGTCTGAGAAAATGCCAATGCTAAAGTTAACTACGCCGGACACAGGAGGGACGCCAGACAATGGACATATGACCTCTGGCCCAGAACATAGACTCCATTGCTTCGCTCGTGAGCCAAACATTACAGAAGGTACTATACATGTATATGGTGCTCTTAAAATGACGTGCTGATTAACTCTTTTGATGTTGATAATGCTTTTGTTGAACTGCAGGAATCAAGAAAGGTGCTACTGACAGCCAAAGGGTTAAAGGAAGTGTTTCTTTGTACAATAAATAACTGATTTATACATGTATGTATTTCAATCATACAGGAACTAATTATTCAGCTAGTTTGTATTCTTATCAGTTCTATGTCATCATTTTAACTCATTCAGCCCGACGCACGTATTTCCCAAATTTTGGAGGCGTCATCTAACGACTATGCAGCTGTTGCAGGAGATGGATCGACCATGATAATTCAAGGGTAGTGCCAGAATAGCTTGATGCTGACAGGTGCCAAGCTAATCTGGCACTACCCTTGAATTATCATGGTCAATCCATCTCCTGCTGTAGTGCATCAGGGCTGAATGAGCTAACCATCCTCACCCTCCTATATTCCCACATGTGTATGGTACCTCTGAAAGAGCATTAACCTATCCAGTGTCATGTACATGAAAAGGAAAACATTATACATGTATAATTACTTTTAGAGGTCATGAGATAACAGTGTGGATATCAGGAATTCAACAGCCGTCTGTTTTTATCTGTTTCATTATAAAGGATATAAATCATAGTGGCTTGGTTTACATCTATGGAAAAATTGGAAACAAGGACTGACAAAGCATTACTTATTTTGGGGAAGCAACAAGGTTACCTTCTGCTTCAAAAAGATAAACAATGCATTGTCCTTTGGAGTTTTTTCTTAATCATTCTTGTGTATGATTTCTAGTCAGCAAAGTTTGACTGATTCAGTCAGTGCTTCATGCTTTATAGTTTTTCTTTGCTTCATTCACTTATATAGGCCTACTGTCAGACACACACACTGACACACAAGGGTGGAGACACACACAGTGACACATACAAACATACTCAAGCGTGTACACTGTGGTTGCAGATAAACTACTACAGTATTAGTTTATCCTGCCGCAGCCTTGAGTTTCACATACAGGCACTCACATGCACACGCGCAGTCGATCACAACCAATACACACATTTTAACTCTTATCATCCTGATAAACTCATTGCTTGAAATAAATTTGACTGATAGTTCAAGGGTGGTGCCAGAATAGCTTGGCGCCTCCGTGCTAAGCTATTCTGGCACCACCCTTGAACTAAAACAGTTGATCTATCTCCTAATCTGTAATGTAGCCTTCATAGGACAATAAGCACATTTTACAAAATCAGCCTCAGGATGTAATGGGTTAACTGTTTTTATTTACTTCAACAATTACATGGCACCATATGACTAGTCATGGCGGGAGGAAGGATCGTACCTGTGTTGCCAAAAGAAGGTGGAACGGAAAGAACTGGTCACGGTAGTTCAAGGGGCAGGGCCAGATAACCTGAGCTTTGCTGCCGCCAAGTGAACTATCATGGTCAAGATATCTCCCACTGAGTTTCTAAACTATCCAGACAGATGAGCTGCCTGCCAAACTGGTACCAGTTGAGGCCTTGGGCCACAGACTAAGAAAGATCCTCTGTGCAAGATTTTTGCTAATAGGCCTGAATAAATTTTAAAGTTTATGCAGCACCATGCATTGCTTTATCCGGTTTGCCTCTCTCTCTCCACTGAGGTAGGCCCCGTGAACTGTGGAGTAGTAGTTTGGATGGGTAGCTTCCCCTGCAAACAGCACCACTGGGCGATTGTTGTCCAGCATGGGGCGCAACAGATCACTAATGTCACCCACCCGGCTCTCCGTGCTGAGATAGCTGAAAGAATTCAATTCATCCGATAAATAAAAGGTCTTTGGGCCGATGTTGGCTGTGGTCCGCCCACGCATGGCTATGCACAGGCCAACTGCGGAAAATGGTCGGCTCAAAGGCCTTTTGATCACTGGGATGTCACAAGCCACCTGACCTTTCCAGTGGCAGTGACTTACAGTCCAAATCAAACAAACTTAACTCATTCAGCCTGACGCACGTATTTCCCAAATTTTGGAGGCGTCATCTAACGACTATACACCTGTTGCAGGAGATGGATCGACCATGATAATTCAAGGGTAGTGCCAGATTAGCTGGGCGCCGAGAGGCGCCAAGCTAATCTGGCACTACCCTTGAATTATCCTGATCGACCCATCTCCTGCTGTAGTGCGTCAGGGCTGAATGTGTTAATATCAACAGGATGTGTTTTCTGTTTTATCGCAACAACAAACATTGAAAAGTACACCTACTCTGATACTCAGTTCACTAGAAAGAATGTTACTTCTGACTCTTCTGTATGACATCACTCAGTGCAGCATAATGTTACTGTCGGTGGATAAAATAAAAAAAAATTATAGTATGGAAAGTTTACTTCTAAGCATAACTAACTCTGGTATGCAGCCTTCATGCACACACACATACACACACACACACACACACACAGTCACACAAAAAGACATCAGTCCAGTACCTGTAGGCTCCCAAGTATAGAGGGTTGGTGTTCCAAGTGGACCGTAGCACCAAGTCGGGATTAGGGATGGATGGGTCACCGAGGAACTTGCGCAGGACGTCTCTGCAGTCTCTTGCCACTTCCTCATCGGTCAAAGTGTCCATAATCTCAGCGCCTTGACCAGCAAACGGTCCTCCCAGGACATGCGGGTTGCAAGGCTGCTCGTCAAATCCCACGATCCGTTTCACCCAGTCCGGCCTGCTCTTTATTTCAGGAACATCAGTGGACCACGCCAGCTTCACGCCCTCCCGCCAGAATGGCTTGTTATAGTAAACAAAGAGCTTGGTGACACGGCCAAATCCCATTCTCTCAATGGCTCCGGCCTTGTCCACAGGTAGTGGGGGGTCGAACATCTGTCGGTAGTTGGCCTTCAGGTGACCCAAGGAGCATGTCACCACAACATGGTCTGCTTCATATTGCTCTCCATTCGTGCACAGAACCTTGGCTTTTCCTGCTGCAGAGCCAGCATTACCCTTTCCTACCCCTCCCCAGATAATCTTAGAGACTTGTCTGTTGAACAGGATGCTTCCTTGCGGAACAGTCTTGCGTAGATTGTCCACGAAAGCATTGTAGCCTTTGCCGGTGAACACGGCCTCGCGTCCCGGGAATGTCAGGTAGTTGCCCTCCAGATCAGCGGAGACGTGGGTCAGCTCATAGCCACACATGAAGCGCATGTAGTTGAACATGCTGTTGAGAACTCGCGACGCCTGCTCGCGCTCTTGGGGATCTGGAAATTTGTCCAGTATGTCTGGTCTGGCTTCTTGGACAAATTGTTGACAGGACATGGTACCGACGGCCGAACCTCTCTGAGTACTTGCTGAGTTGACACGTTTGTCCATGTTCCCTTCCATCTCCTTGTATAGCTTCCACACTCGCTCCACCAGACCAGGGTCAATCTGGCGTCCATCCTCTTGGCAATATTTGCCAGCGATCCTGTTGCCACATTAACCCTTTTAGCCCCGGATCCCTGCAGCAGGAGATGGCTTGACAATGATAATTCAAGCGTAGTGGCAGATTAGCTTGGCGCCTGAAGGCACCAAACTAATCTGGCACTGCCCTTGAATTATCATGGTCAAGCCATCTCCTGCAACTGTAAATAGTCATTAGGCAACACCTCCAAAATTTGAGAAATGGGACTTTGGTGCTGAAAGGGTTAACAGAAAGTAATGAAACAAATCAAAAAGTCAGGTTATATTCTTGAGCCATCATGTCCATTTATCTCCTGCCCTCATTCAAAGCTGCTAAAAGTGAAAAGTATGCAAAAGGTCACTGGGCTGATTTCAGCCTCTCTTGGCCAGCGCACAGCTGTGCGCCGGCTGACAGCGGTCGTCATTGGCCCGATGGCCTTTTGCATGCTGGGCTTTCACTTCCTGGCAGCACCACTAACTGCTGGAAATGAATGGACTGTGATGGCAGAAAGGTAGTGAGGCCTGATTTGTATTTGACGTTTGAACAGGTACTGCTTGTCAAAATCCGGCAATACATTTAGCAAACTACACATATACACTGGTACACACACATGCACAAACTCACATACACACACATGGACATAATACTGACATGCATACACACACACACACAGACACACTAATATAATACCTGTTCACTGTTGCACACGAGTCCGCTAGCCCCCATTTCTGCGCGAGAGCAAACACTGGATTCTCAGGACTTGCACCATGAATGCAGGTAGCGCCCAGTTCTACCACACCATCGCCTTCTTTCGGGAACACAGACATTATCCTTCCTCCCACTCTGCACACAATCGCCGTAGAAAACTGAACCCATCAGAATTAGGAACTGCCGCATAAATGTGAGCTAACAATGGTACGGCCAGCAAAAGTCATACTGAACAGTGTCCTCATGACTACATGTAGGTCTAGACCACACAGATGATCGAGCGTTACTAAACTGATCCTGGTGACTTGGTGTAATATGTCAAAACACCTCTAAAAACAAGATGAGGATTTTATCCCAAAGACTACCGTATTGTTTGGAGCTCACATGCATTTTTCTTTAAGGAACATTCAGAGTTGTTCATATTTCTAAGCTTGTCCTTCTGATCCATTTCCCTCCTCTCCAAATCAACCTCTGATCAACACATGCCGGCGCACACAAATAAAGACAGACACACAGCGCTTCCGCCATTAGTACGCTCTGTGGGCTGGAGTAGTGACAGGAATTCTGAAGTTAGAAAAATAGCTTGAGCAGCAAAATGGTGTCACAATAAGCTTCACGTCATGGCATTGCTGGTCTCATGATGCCCTGTACACAGTGACGAATTTGATGTTTTACATCACGCATCCAAAAGGTACCGAGCCTCTTCCAGGACTGACTGTTTTGTTCCACACAGCCTCTTCCTCCAGGGCTGACTGGTGGGAGTATATAGTAGATCCAAATGGTGCAAAAATTAATTAATTATTATTCAAAAAGTTGAAGAGCTACAACGCTGGATTTCTAACTCACCCAATGTCTATTTAAAATCTAGCTATATACAAAATTCCAAGTGAATAAAACGAAATTACGGAATCAAATGTGTATCAACCGACTTTCTATACGCGATCTTCCTAAATCAAACTGTCATGGACAGAGAGAGTGTCTAGTGCTTTTACGTCACCGTCACTATCTAAAGTTGGGAATTGCTCCTTTTGACATTTTTTTCCTGCGATAAATTATTTTTTACAAAAATGTTGAATAGGTACAAAGGTGGTTAACGAACTCATCCAATATCTTTCTCATAGCTAGCTATATTCAAAATTTCAAATAAATAAATTATAACACAAATTACGGACTCAAATGCTGCTCAACCGACTTAATTAATGAGTAATCCAATTTAAAAATGCCGAAAAGTACTCCAAAATAAATATTGAAGGAAGCATTTCCTAAAGTTTCAGACCTGTACATACACAAACACGGGAGAAACTCGTGTCTACATTCACACACAGTGTTTCCCGTGCTAGGCATGACATAATTTTTATCATGTTACTTCACTGTCAGAGTTTGTTCATCATTTGCATGCTACAAAATGTGCTCTGACCAGCCCCATCTCAAAGTCTACTATATTTTCAATACGGCAGACAAAATGGTACTCAAAGATGCTAGAAAGTAGAATGATCTGAAAATTACTGAAAGATGTCAAATGACTTTCAAGTCAGACTGACCCACAGTCTCTTTGGTGTATGTCAAAGTGACCCCAGATCAATCTGACACAAAGTCATTGTGTAACATGTTTCACCAGCTTTAAACTGGAAGATCTGGATCAGGCTGCACTCCGTCCTGATACTCTAACCCCTCCACTCCCACCCCCACCCATGAGCACTTGACACTTCTTCCGAGGCTTCCAGTATGGTGATGTTGGAGAGCCCGAGGCCATCTGGAAGGAGATGTCAGGTTGTGCCCATCGCACCTGGGCCACCACACCCCATGCATTCCCTACACATACCCACTCCTTTACACAGTGAACACTGCCCACCTGCTTGAGGCTTCCAGTATGGTGATATTGCGGAAGCCATCTTGGAAGAGATGTCTGGCTGTGCTGAGTCCAGCCACACCCGCTCCAATCACCACTACAGACACTTGGCTCTTCGTAGACATCTTGGTTCAGGAATCAATGCAAATTAGGAGAGAGAGAGAGAAAAAAAAAAAAGAGCAATACCGACATCAGTGTGTGCTAGCCTGTGAATCTGGACTTTAATCCCACAATCACAAACCAGCAATCACATTAAGCCATTCAAGACATGCTGCCCCCGGATACGTGGCATAAAGCCATCTATCTGAATACAGCCCATCTCAAATGTATTACATACATGTATCATATATATACATACAACTGCTAAGATCACCACCATGGGTTCTTGATCCTTCTTGGACACCTTTGGGAAGCACTGCTGATTAAAAAGATTGATTGATTGTACATTGCCTAACGTCCCGACAGCAACATGGCTTTCTCAGGACGTGCCTGCAATGCTCGTGAAATAAACAAAAATTAAAAAAAACAGAATATTGAAACTATGTCGCCAGCCGGTCCAATACATTAAATAAACCTACGACTTGGGGCCTAAATAAAGCGAAGTCCATTTAGCAACACACATCCAATATTAAGAGCTACATGCAGCACAGACAGTAGGGAGAGTTTAAAAAAGGAAAATACAGGTGAATGGACCAGGGGTAGACAGAAACACATGCCCCAGGATAGAGAGAAAAGCCCACCCTGTGGGGCTGACCAGGGTGACCCTGGGAACTAAAAAGTAGTTAACCACACCAAAGTCCCCCAGGGCAGACCCGGGTGGGGGTGATTAAAAAGAAAACATACATAAGAGGATATAGGTTATATGTACCTGCTCCATAGAGTTTTTCATTTTTGGACATATACTGATCTGGTGACATGCATAAATGACTACAACATGGCTCTGATGGGCATTGGTGCACGTCCATGGAACATACTGATCTGGTGACATGCATTAATGACTACAACATGGCTCTGATGGGCATTGGTGCACGTCCATGGAACATACTGATCTGGTGACATGCGTTAATGACTACAACATGGCTCTGATGGGCATTGGTGCACGTCCATGGACACATACTGATCTGGTGACATGCGTTAATGACTACAACATGGCTCTGATGGGCATTGGTGCACGTCCATGGACTCTACCTCAAAAGACAAAGCTAAGCAATCTGAGTGAAACCAACGACCCACTGTGCTAAGAAAGTGATGTGTGATGGGATTAGGGGATTAGCACTCACCTGTGGCAAGTCCATCGCCACACTAAAACAAGTCTATCATAGGCAGTGATCCGATCAACAGGTTGACCTCTGGGCAACCGACTGCTGACCCTGGAGGAGACACTCACAGCACAGATGATTTCTCGCATTCTGATTGGATTATTGCATCAGTGGGCATGTCCACAGTCATAGACTTAAACACAGATGACTGCTATGCAATGAAGATGGTATCGCACAGAAAGAGGTATTGCTTTAGATGAGCCCCTGCGAATGAATGGGCACGTGAAACTCTATGGCTGGCTGAGGGTCTGGGTTGGGCCCCAGAAAAGACGTGATTGGATACTTTTCCACAGTTGGGATTGACCAGCCGCCATATGGCTGCCTCAGACTGAGGATTCCATGAGAATCATATCGCACAAGAAGAGGTACTGCTTTGCATGAGCCCCTGTGAGTGCAAGGGCACATGACTTTCAATGTCTGGGGAAGTACTGTGATGGGGTGCAGGTCACCATTGCCAAAACAGGATATTTAGCTATAGCCCCATGAACACACTAGGCCTGATGGTCCTGTAGGGGCCAAGCGATGCACACTAGGCCCACCCATCGAGCCTGAAGATAAGTGTGAAAGAACAGAAGTGTCATCAAATAGTAAAAGGGAACGTCCACAGCCAGCGTCGACAAATAATCACCCCAAAAAACACATTTTTGGGGGTCGGGGCTGACGTGGGGGGGTGGGGAGTGCCCCCTATGCCCTCCCCTGGATCCGCCACTGAACAAATCGCAACAAACATGCCGCATTAGTGACACCAACGAGACGTCCCCTCGCTATAATTTCTCACGCAAGCGTTAAACTGAGAAAAGACAAACTTTTTCGTCGTTATTCTTGGTAAAATTACAACTTGTACAACATAACGTACGTACGTTTATTAAAACAAAACAAAAAAACACACACACACACAAACCACTAGTCTGACGAAAAGAGTCGACAGTCCGAAACGCAGTTGTCTGCCAGTGTTTTGTCTGAACACCGCAATCAGCCGAAAACTGAAGGACTCAATGAACTTAGAAAGGTCACATTTTGTTTTGGATTGAGCCAAATTCGCTTGATATAATTATTGCCGATAACCGACAGATGTGATTACTCGCCCCGAAAGAAAGTGCCATAGGCGGCTAACGCCTCGTACTTTTATCTGGGTTTCGCTATGCCGCTGGCCGCCGCGGAGTTGGTCAGAGTCAGTTGTGGCCTTATAGCAGGGGCGGATCTGGGAAGGGGAAGTTTAAGTTCCCCCAACCCAAAATTCTTTAAAATGCTATTTTTAAAAAAGTCCCTTTTGTGGTGTTTGGACCCCTCCCCTCCTCCTTGTTTTATTTTTTTGGCGAGTTTCCGGCACTACAATCCGGCGTCACTCCCCCTGCCCCCCCCCCCCCCCCCGGGCCTTTTCAGTGATATTTTGGCAAGTGGTGAGAGTCTGAGAGCCTTGACTGAAACTGACACACCTTCTCCCTCTACCCCATCCCCACAACCGTTCTTTGATTTTTCGGCCACTGCAAGAGTAGGCCAGTCTAGCGTCTGGAAACCCGGGTTTTGTGTAGTCACACTGAGGTCAGTGTAAGGTCCCAAACAAAAAGCCTTGACACCCCCCCCACCCCCCTTTTCCGAGGTAACTGATACGCTCCTGTATAGGGTCTCTGACGAAGGCCATAAGGAAAAGTCTGTGTTAAATTTCAGTGATTACTGAAGTGTCCTGCATTTCCGAACAGTCATGACCTATACTCACGAGTTAATCTCACAGGCGGCCGCAGTAGACGGTGAATGATTTGGCCATACATAGTACATTGTAGACGATATCGTATACTCAGGCGCGGATCAGTTACCTCGAGGTGGGGGGAACCAACATTTTGTTTGGGACCTCAGTTTAACCTGACTAGTCAATAACAGGCATTAAACCGTCTTTCAGTGGCCGAAAAATCAAACGGGGGGAGGGGGGGGAGGAGGTAGGGGTGGGGGGTGTGGTGGTGGGGAGGGCGGAGGGGAGGAGCCCCGTATGAGGCGCGTCAATGTATGCCAAGGCTCTCACCACTCGCCAACTAATATCAGAGAACGGAGGGGTGGGGGCGGGGGTGGGGGGAGCGTGTGTCTGTGTCAAAACTCGCCAAAATATCAAACATGAAGAGGCCGCCCCTGCGTATGACGACTCCTAAGCGATTCGACGGCGGGCGAGCACCTGTGCCTTGCACTGCACAGCGAACTACTGACGGCCTAAAGGCCTTGATCTACAGTATGGCAATGCCAGGTTAAAAAGAGAGGCATATCAAGTTCAGCGGATAGCATGTCCGTTAAAAGGTCCACTCCAGGTCCCGAAGGTGCACTCAAGTTTCGATCAACGGCAGCGGTCGCCGACCGAGCAAGCGGCGCAATGCTTTCACGCTGAAGGCTGAACGCTGAAGGCTAGGCTGACTCTATTACTCATAAGGACTGCCTAATGCATTTATAACGGCAGACCAACTGTCACAGTAACTGGCAAATAAAAACGGCACACGGAGATGCAGTGTTCAGGTTGTACTGAGTCGATAGGCAATAGCTGTCCGGCCTGTCCCCCTTTACCCGCTCATTAGAACTGTCCGTTATCACTGACTACCATGCTGTGGATGTTGAATCCTGAACTAACCAACTAACTAACCAACTGCAATGCCATATGGTAGTTACAGATCATAAGTTGCTATCACTGAGCCGGGGCCGGAATGGGCTGAATTTGACCTTTTGATCAAGCGGCACTGTTGGATGCCTGATGGGGGTCAGTGGAACATGACTATATTCCGGCCGGACTCTTCAAGTCCGACATAAGGCAATACCATGCGGAAGTTACAGATCATTAGTTGTTGTCAGAATGGGCTGAATTTGACCTTGTGAGCAAGACTCATAGAACATGATTATATTCCAGACTCTTCAGACACAATGCATCCCGCAACGTGTCCAGCAGCCAGTGAAGTTGTTGGTCACATAGCCATAGGTTTGTGATTAATAGCGCCAGAACCTGACTAGTGGTGATCTTCAGCTAGTGAAGTTGTTGGTCACTGATATAGCCATAGGTTTGTGACTGTGAATAGCGCCAGAACCTGAGAGGTGATCTTCAGCTAGTGAAGTTGTTGGTCACTGATATAGCCATAGGTTTGTGATTATAATAGCGCCAGAACCTGAGTGGTGATCTTCAGCTAGTGAAGTTGTTGGTCACTGATATAGCCATAGGTTTGTGATTATAATAGCGCCAGAACCTGAGTGGTGATCTTCAGCTAGTGAAGTTGTTGGTCATATAGCCATAGGTTTGTGATTATAATAGCGCCAGAACCTGAGTGGTGATCTTCAGCTAGTGAAGTTGTTGGTCACTGATATAGCCATATGTTTGTGATTATAATAGCGCCAGAACCTGAGTGGTGATCTTCAGCTAGTGAAGTTGTTGGTCACTGATATAGCCATAGGTTTGTGATTATAATAGCGCCAGAACCTGAGTGGTGATCTTCACCCAAGTTGTAATTTTTGTTCATTTCAGTGAGCTGTGACATCGATTATCTGACACTGCCACATGCTAGTGGCAGTGTCGTATCGTGGGCTAGGTCATAGCTGTAAGCAAACAAGAATTGTCTCTTCACTATAACAACTTGAACTGAAGTACTGAGTAGTTTATGACGTGGTGTGGCTGCCGGACCAAAAAGGTGACTGTCAAGCGTGCTGCTATAACTGTGGCTGTAACTTTCTAAGCGTGTTTCTTGCTTCGTTGGGTTGCTCTCTCGACACCTATCGGTCGGGCTGCTCGTGAGCACGCTTGTCTGCTACAGTTGGTGCACTTCACCGTTTATGTATCTTCCTTAAATTTTGCTCAGTAACAATGCCGGTTCAATTACAAATATTAAACTTGATTTTTATATTGTGTACAGTTTTCGTAATTTTTAAATGATTTTTTTGGAGGCACATAAAACTCTATCTGATGTTAGGCGCCATAGAAATCAGTATTATTGTTGTTATTATTATGATATACCATTTAAAACCAAACTCTTGAAGGCGTCACCACCGTGCCCCACAAACCGTGTCTCCCTCATCAAGCCGGATGACATCCGAGGCCGCCAGACCCGGCCCTATGCTGGAGTCGAGAGTTAATTTTCTCTCCCATCGAACGCAATAAGTTCATTGTCGAGGGACACAAGCCCAGTAAAAGCCTGGTGACCTCCGGTGTACCTCGATGGACCGTCCTCAACCCGACCCTCTTCCTCGCAGCATTAATCGTTTTAGCCCCACGGGTGCATTTCCCAAATTTTGGAAGCGTTACTTAACAACTATTAACCAGTTGCAGGAGGTGGATTGACCATGGATGATAATTCAAGGGTAGTGACAGATTAGCTTGGCGCCTTCAGGCGCCAAGCTAACCTGGCACTACCCTTGAATTATCATGATCAATCAATCTCTTGTTGTAGGGACTCGGGGCTAAATGGGTTAAGTCCAACATCCCCGGCCTCTATTTGCCGACGACTGATACTGTGCTTTACCGCCATATCCGGAGCCACATCGACCAAGAGACGCGGCTACAAAAAGACCTGTGCCGGGAAGCTGGAGGAGGTTCTGAAGTTCACCCAGACCCTATGTCACTGCGGGGAGACAGCCGGCCTAGAGCACTCTCTGCTACTATGCCGCCTGCCTCCTCCACAGGTCTCCAGAGTTAGACAATCATGTCAGGCTCGGGACATCAGAACTGAACCTCTTCCAACTCCTATCTGATCATTCTCTGGCCGTGGAGCTGGCGAAAGCCATCCACTCCTCAACACTATCGACTTACATATAAACAACAGCCGGAGATGGGTACGTCCCATCTAAGATGGCTAACAACGACGCCCTAAGCCAAAATTCTGTTATAACTGTGCGTGGTCTTTGTTGGCCGCATATGCACCAACCCACACTCCTTGCCGTACACAATGATTGTAACAGCGAAATCATAAAAACACCACTGTGACATACCACCTCTTTTTTTTTTAGGAGTGGGGCAACAAGGGGCAGATGAACTTCACCATCGACAAGTGCCACCGGCTGACGGTGACAAAGAAGAAATAGGGCTCAAGACAAGTTGACGTCATCACGCTAGTTGTGGCGGCCATCTTGAGAGAATACGCGCGTAGGCCGATAGGGAAATCGCTGTCAGGACAATGTCAGGAAAGTCCTGACGTGCGGCAATAGGCAATAGCAGCAAGTCTTGCCATCACCTTAGGAAACCCATATGGCTAACCAGAATCTGTTTTTGTTTGTTTCCAAAGAAGACGAAACATGAAGAAAAACGTGTTGTGTTGAAACACTACTTCAGTCGCTACTATCTGAAGGCTATCGTATCCTTTTAAGATGGCGGCTGACGCGCCGATGCTCCTAAGCAACGCGGGGAACTTCCCGGCGCCCGGCGCTTCAGTGTTAGCCTACACTCTTCACAACCAAGTTTTGGGGAAGTGACCAGCGCCACTGAAATACCTAGATCAGAGCTGACCAATGAACTACGCTGGGGACAGCATATCCGCTCCATCGCGGCAGCAAAAGCAACCGCACCAGTGCCTTTGTTTATCAGTAGGAACAGCCGCTACCTCCTCAGTTTCAAACAAGTAGTTACAAAGGGCTCGTCCGCCGGCCCGATTCTGGAACTGATATTCATCTCCAGTCTCGGACCCACACCACTGAGCAGTCTTTATCAATCACCCTGGAGAACTGAGGTTCAGCGACGACTATAAGCCAGGCGAATCCTCAAGTCCCACCTCCAGCCATAGGGGCCTGACGGAATGTTGCTTTGACTAAATGCAAATCCGCTGCGCCACCGCGGCGTGCGCACCACCGCCTCACAAGCTCGACAGATCTGACTTGAGGTTGTGACGCGGTGGCGACTGAGCACGCCGCGGTGGCGCAGCGGATTTGCATTTAGTCCAAAGCACCAGTCGTCAGGCCCCTATGGCCTCCAGCGCCTCTCTCTGGATCATCCAAGCTCCAATCACTCAAGTCCCGTAGGACTACATGTACGTGTCAGGCCCCCGTGATGTACTGACAGTCATGACTCGGAGTGGTCTTGTACAGTGAAAGTCCAGGGAAGAAACTCAGTCATACTCCCCGGCACCCGACGGCACACTCCCACACGGCTCCCGTGGCCAGCCTGCAAAGCGGCTTCAGATCCCGCACTCGCGTACGGTCACCTGCATGCAATGGCGGGCTCAACTTAAAAGGCCCTCGGGCCGATGTCGGCCGACCGCGTTCGGGCCCGCGCGCGCGCCGGGCCCGAACGGCGGCCGACTGTCGGTCGGCTTCTTTTGCGCGGCATTGGGTGCCTCCATTTCCCCCTCCGACTATTATTACTCATGTCCCTCAGTGTGGCGGAATCCCGTGCACTAGCCTTCAGATCAATTGCGGAAGGCTGGATAGAGGTGGGCCCGGTCCGGCCCTGGCCTCAGTAATCGCCCGGGGCCACTCCTGATTATTTTAGATTGTTGAATCATGATCTAAAGTGCGCCGAATAGACTTCGCATTTCAACTCAAACTGAACTTTTAATGAACCCGACTGACCAAGCCGCCCGTTGCGCCGCCACGCGTAAACACAAGAACAGTGACTGAAGAAGAGTCGCCCCGGCACCGACATAATTTGGACATTGGGACGAGTTTGATTTGTCCCCGTACTTTCGGCTCGCTTTAACACAAGTTTTTAAAGTCAAGCCCCCCCCCCCCCCCCCCACACACACACACACACTGACACACCCGCCCACCGGCTCAGCTCTCCATGCGGCCTTTCTTCGCGTCAGACCTTTGAATAGGCGGATAACATTTTTCGAAGGCGGGATTGATGTAATAGGCGTGCAGACATTTCTTTGCATCTGTCACTGCATGGCTCGGTAGAACGGCCTTCTCAACCTGACACACCCATTCATCGCTTGAAAATTTGACTGATAGTTCAACGGGGTGGTGCCAGAATAGCTTGGCACCTCAGGCGCGGCCAAGCGGCTATCAATATCATCACAAGCGTCCCAGTAGGAAGGCCCTGGTTTGTTATAAACACTGTCAAACACACCCTTAGCAACTGATGGCGAGCACGCGCCGTACCCGGCTCAGTTACAAGAGTCGTATCATGTGGCCGTGCCCAGGCCGCCTCGCCTCCGTGTGGCTTTATCGCTCCCCGGTCGTGCTGGCGTGTTTATGTGTACTAGAAACATTTCCCCCAACCTTTCCCGAGGTCTCTATACAGACTATTTTTACTCTGAGGCCTTCCTTTTTAACATTTTAAGCTTTTCATGTCGGCAAAGGGATCTGGCTGTCTCCATTGCTAACGACGCTGTCCGACATTTTGTTTAGTTTTACTCTCATTCTCACAACTTTTTAAAAATGTGATATATGGCAATTAAAATGTTACTGCTGTATGTTGTTTAAAGTGAAATATTTATTAAAATGTTTCAATATAAACATTTTATATAAAATCCTTAGAATAATCTACAGTTGATACAATACTTTTGCTTTGAGTGTATTGTATATTTTTAGTGCTTCACGTGGTGTGTGTGCTCGACCTTAAAGTGTAAAACTGACTATACATGTCAAAGCTCCTACATTACCGTTACTCAGCCAGGCCGTGTGAATCTTTGGCTTATACATGTCGAAAACGAACACGCATTCCACGCCCCGGTTCTGGCTGTGAGCCCGCTAGCCAAACTCTTTCAGTTACGCTATTGCTAGAAAATAGAGCTAAATGAACCTGCAGGGAGAGCTTAGTCACTAAATATTTCCGATTCTTCAAAAGAACATGAAAGTATTGGCGGCCAACACAGTACACATTGCCGCCGGTTTCATGAGAGCACTGGAGATAAGGCCTGAAGCACTCCCTGGTACACCATTACTAGGGAATAGAACTAAATGAATGTGAAGGAAGGGTTTAATTACTGAAGATTTTGGAGCCGGCGAAGACGCCTGGAAATATATGCCACCAACTGAACATACACACTTCAGTTCCTGCTGTACAATTTTTCCATCATGAATTGCTGTCAGTGCTGTGCCCCAGAGGAATAGATAGCCATTACATGCAGTCACAGGGGATCGTGCCCTCCATCTGTATTTTAATGTGCGGAAAGAGCAGGAGGGGGGGAGGGGATGGGTGATTGTGAGCAGCATCCAGATGGTATTTGTTTATTCTAGGCTGGTTCAGTGGTCTCAGGAGTTGTACTAAGACGGCAAAGAAACCGTTTTTCCTTGAGCTAAAACTAATTTCACGCAAACACAAGGAAGTCTTCAGTCTTGCCACTTTCAGGCATAATGGTGCAGATAGATAAACCACAAATCCTTCTTATAATTCTTAAAACATTTTAGCAATGGAATCGATTATATATCATAAATTATGTTACGGCTTATATTTATTTTCACACACACACAAAATATTTGGATGGTTTTATAATACAACTCAGGGCCGGACCCAGGGGGGGGGGTTACCTGGGTTCCGGAACCCCCCCTCCCAACTAAAAAAAAAAAAAAAAAAAAAAAGAACAGTGAATTTTTTTTATGCAAAGGGAGTTCCAAAGTTTTATTATTTTTTTATTGTTTTTAAAACATTGCAGTTTTTAGTCACTTTTGATCCAAGGCACAAAGAGTTATTTATAGACAATTCAACGGAAATCCATTTCAAGGGATCCGTTTAAACGTCCAAAACGTTTTCCCGTTGAAACAACCAAGTAACCCAACCCCTAACCCTAAATTAGTAAATGCAGCCATATTTTCTTGTTCTGGCCACAAGCCTCTTCCAGCGCCTTCACCTTGATACAGCCCTAATCCCCCAAAAACGACTTTTTAGAAAGATTAATTAAGACGCTAAGTTGATAATTATGATAATTCGTTGTAACGAACATCCGTTGAAACGACCATCGTTGAATCGTCCAAAAACATCGTTGAAATGGATTTCCGTTGAATCGACCAGGTACCCAAAAGAGTTGCTTTCCTTCAGTGCATGTCTTTCCGAGAAAGATCAGTGAAAAGACGTCTGACGTCATTAAGGTTTGTGGGGGGGAAGTTTAAATCTAGATCTATTTTCTTTGGTAACACTTCACTTTTGCTGTCTCCTCGAAAATGCCGAAACTGAAAAAAACAGATGCTGATGGCAGTAGGCGACTGTCATGCTGGTTTTCATCAAGCTCCATTTCAGAAGGTGGGTACATTTTTAAATCCAATTTTGTCTCATAAAAGAAATGTAGTCAGTAGAACTAGGTAAAATTCACCCATTCCGAATTCGATTCAAATGAGCACGTGGCGATGGCGCCGGTACTTCCTTCCTGTGAGTGTAGCCTATGCTGTAGGAGCTGATACTAGCTGCATATAATGAATATCATAGATATAAAACAGCCCCACTTATTAAAATACCAAAACAGGTAACAATGAAAGTAATGCATAGCCTAAAATTTATTTCACAAAGTATTATGATATATAACTTTAAAAATGTCAATTTAAAGAATAAAGATATCGGCATCAATGATCAATATTGCTTTTATATTTATAAAAAAAATCTTTGGACGGCAAAATATCGTTTTCAATAACAAAACCAAGGGCTAAGTTATAAGGTATCGTTTTCACTAGTGCAGCTTACTAGCTATGTATTGTGACGTAAATCTCTTCGGAGAGCAGAACAGAACCGTCTTGATGGCTGACTATGGAAACCATAGCCTATCTGACACCACTTTGACAGCGTCGCCATCAATTGTGACGGCAACATAGCCTTTCCGGGTGCGAAACCGTCATGACGACTTCGGTTTTTGGAACGACAAGAAGCCATCATGATGGCATCCCAACCACTGCCTTTTTCACATAATAAAATGGAAAATAAAAATGTGCTGAAATTTTGCCAACTGCTGAAAATCAGCAAATTTGTTAACAGTTCCTATGCCTGTGAACAGCGTGCTACAAAATAAGATTATTCACCCTTAGGCCTTTTGTTGATGAAATTTAAAATAAGCTAAGAACTAATCAGAAAACCACTGTTTTTTTATATTAAATTATTATTATAAAATTGTAGTAGACGTGTTAACACCTGCAATGCATAATCATATATAAGATGTTGAAAAGACGGTTCTATTTTATTTTACATTTTTGTTGTTGCTTTTAGGATAATTTCATGTTTTAATTTTTATGTTATGTCTTTGTTTTTGTTTTTTTGTTTTTTTTTCTTTTTGTTTGTTGTTGTTGAGTAAATTGTAAAGCGCTTAGAGCTGTTTACAGGTAAGCGCTATATAAGAAAACCTTTAATAATAATAATAATAATAAAAGTTGTTTTTCTAAACGGCAGATGATGCAGTTCCTCGAAAGAGACAAAAATCAACCCAAAGTGAGACCACTGGCAGTGGAGTTCGAAACAGTGACATGGGAACAAGTAAAAGCAGTGTTGGTGAGTAATTTACTGCCCCGCCCCCCCCCCCCCCCCCCTCTCAAAAAAAAAAAATTAAATTAAATACAACCTGAAATTGATACGTGATTGAGTGTTTCAATTTAATAATTAATATTAAACAAAATGACTGGTGTGTTCCATTGGCTATCATTAGCCTAAGAAGACTCTACGAGTCATAAGGTAGCAAAGATTTTGTCCATCATTTGGGGGGAGGGGTCTAAAAAGAAAAGCTGTTATTTCAGATCATAAATATATATCTAAGCTTGACTGAAGTGTGTAAACGAAGACATATATATGCTTTAAATGTAATTATCTTGTTGCAGGTCTCTCTCTCTCTCTCTCTCTCTCTCTCTCTCTCTCTCTCCCTCTCTCTCTCTCTCTCTCTCTGATCTCTCTCTCTCTCTCTCTCTCTCTCTCTCTCTCTCTCTCTCTCTCTCTCTCTCTCTCAGTATGTGTGACTCTGTGTGTGTGTGTGTGTGTGTGTGTGTGTGTGTGCGCGTGCGTGCATGCTGTGTGTGTGTGTGTGTATGTGTGTGTGTGTCGGCGTGAGAGAGAGAGAGAGAGGGGGGGGGGGAGGGAGATAGCACCTGCATACATATTTGCCCTTGCTGTATGAACTTTAATGTACTTAATGATTCTTTGTTTATTGCTTTACTTTGTATTTTTACTTATTTTATATTTTTGTGCGTACGCGTATGCGGGTAGGAATGTCTGGAGTGCGTGTCCGAGAGCGTGTGTTTGTTTTTGTGCGTATGTGCCTGAGTGCGTGCGTGTGTAAGTGTGTGTGTGTGTGTGTGTGTGTGTGTGTGTGTGTGTGTGTGAGTGTTCGTGCGTGTGTGCATGCGTACTGAATTGCGGTGTACATGAGTGTGTGTGTGTGCGTGCGTGCGTGCATGCGCGAGTTGTGATGTGCATGCGTGCGTACCTGAGTGCGTGTGTGGGTATGTGTGTGTATGTGCGTGGTGCGTGCGTGCGTGCGTAAGCGAATGCAGCAGTGCATGCAGCAGTGTGTGGTATGTGTATGTTTACATGTCTATGTCACTTATGTAGTAGATGTAGCAACGGCAAGTTTGAAAACTGGTCCTGTTACCAATAACTTCTACCGTTGGAAAATAAAGGTTCATTGTTCATTGTTCATTGTTCTCTTTCTCTCTCTCTCTCTCTCTCTCTCTCTCTCTCTCTCTCTCTCTCTCTCTCTCAGGTACACACACAATCGTTTTAGTATTTCAGACTTCTCATAGACCCAACTTTTATTTGTATTTCAGACTCCTCCTCAAGCATTGATCAGCCTGCCGGGGGCCTGCTTTCTGAATCCTCTGCCATGCCAATGACCAACCAGCCTGATGTGAGCCTGCTTTCTGACTCTTCAGATTTCTCCTCTCAGATCACCAGCAACAAAAATATCGATTTTGGTGAAGTTTTCAAGAAACACACGCGAGTCGTTTCACTGTCAAGCCGTGACAAGGAGCATCTTCTAAGGCAACACTGGAGACCATCACCTGGTTTTCAGTTTCCAACAACAGTGATAAACAACAAGAACCGAAAATTTCAGCATGAGTGGTTGCAAAAGTACTCCTGGCTTGTGTATTCTCCTTTCGAGGATGGGGCTTACTGCAAGTATTGCCTATTATTTGCAAAGTCTACTGAAAACCTGGGCAAGTTTGTGAAGACGCCATGCAAGAACTGGAATAAAGCCTGTGATCAGATCAAAAAGCACTCGTTATTACAATACCACAAAGATGCAATGGCAAATGGAGAGCAGTTTTTGACAATCATGGATAAACCAGAGCAGAGCATCGCCAGTGAAATCAATCAGAAAAATGCAGAAAACATCGCTGCAAATCGACAAGTTCTGACAAGCCTCTTCAGGATTGTTGAAGTGTGTGGAAGACAGGGGTTAGCTCTGAGGGGCAACTGTGATGATGGCATTCTTCAGAGTGAGAACAGAAGCAATTTCAATGCCCTTTTGAATCTGTGCATCAATGCAGGAGATGAAACTCTCCGGAAACATCTAGATACATGCGATAAGAAGGCCACATACATTTCAAAAAGTACACAAAACAGACTGATAGAGGTTCTTGGTGATCAGATCCGCAACAAGATTCTTGCAGAAATTATTGCAGCAAAACAGTTTACCGTGCTTGCTGACGAAGTCACAGACAGCTCAAACTGGGAACAACTTTCAATTATATTGAGATTCGTCGATGGAAGTCTGAAAGTTCGTGAAGAGTTCCTGGCTTTTGTCCAGTGCAGAGATACCACAGGTGAAACACTTTACAACAAGATTGTTGAGTGTCTGGGCTTGTGGGGGCTTGATTTCAACAATGTTAGAGGACAAGGTTATGACGGGGCCGCAAACATGGCAGGAAAGTTTAAAGGAGTGCAGGCACGTTTTAAAGCAAGGAACAACAAAGCACTGTACTTTCACTGTGCTTCCCATAGCTTGAGTCTCTGCATTGTAAAAGCATGCGGCTTGCCTGCAGTGAAGAACATGATGGGAGCACTGAGGGAACTGTCACTGTTTTTCTCAAACTCTCCAAAGAGACAACGAAAACTTGAAGATACCATCGAAGCATCTCAGCCTGACACGACAAAGACAAAGCTTGTTGATCTGTGCAGAACAAGATGGGTAGAAAAACATGAAGCACTGGAGGTTTACACATCTCTCTTCCTGGTTGTTCACGACTGTTTGGGACAAATGTGTGAAGACAGTGACAATTGGGACAGTGAGACATTGACCAAGGCAACTGGCTTTCTCCACACCTTGAGCAGCAGTGTTTTCCTCGTTGCATTCGTTGTCGTCCGCAATTGTTTGCGTTACTTAAAACCCTTGACAGTGAAGCTCCAGAAAAGAACAAAAGATGTTGTCGATGCCTACAGGGAAATCAAAGAGGTCAGTAACTGCATGTCTTCTATTAGAAGAGATGTTGACACAGCGTTCGTTGCCTGGTTTGGTGAAGTCAGCAAAATGGCAAATGCTTTGACAACTGATGTTGTTGTTCCTCGTCAAGCATCCCGCCAGACTCTCCGTGACAACCAACCTGCGGCCACTCCAGAAGAATATTTCAAGATTAGCATTGCCATTCCTTTCTTGGAACACCTGTCAACCGAATTGGACTCGAGGTTCAAAAATGCTGACCTAGCAGTTGATGGTCTCTGTCTGGTGCCAAGCACTTTAATAGACAACCAGGATGGTTTCATGCAGGTTCCAGAAGGGGTGAAGACACTGGCAATGTTGTGGGAGTCTGACCTACCAGACAACGCTACCCTTGATGCAGAATACCAACGGTGGGTTTGCAAATGGCGAAGTGCTGCTGAGAATGCGACAGCTATCATCCCATCCACGGCATCAGAAGCACTGAAACACTGTGACAGGGATTTTTATCCCAACCTGTTCATCATGCTAAAGAACCTTTGCACCCTGCCTGTCACTACTGCCGAGTGTGAGCGTTCAAACAGTCAGTTGCGCAACCTGAAAAACTACCTGCGCTCTACAATGGGGCAACAGAGACTCAATGCACTTGCTTTACTGAAAGTGCACAGGGATGTTGATATTGACTTCAAAGAGGCAGTGAACTGTTTTGCCAGAAGATACAATTCACAAATGGTACTAATGCCGAGAAACCTAGTGCAGCAAGACTGAACTGAAGTGAAAGCAGGGCCCTGATGTTCATAAACTACAAGGTAAAGCTTTATACAGTTAACGATCAACGAAAAGTAGTGAATAATAATAGTATACAAAACATCTCTGTTGATAAATAAATGTTTGTGTGTGTGTGTGTGGGTGTGGGTGTGGGTGTTTTTTTTTAAGGGAGGGGCAGGTGATAATTTTTGTACCCCAGAGTTTGTCAGTTCGATTGTTCAAAAAGCTCAAAGTCCCCAGACCATCACAAATGGCTTTTTCAAGGCTCAGATTGCACCAGATTGCACCATTTTGCATCCTTGAAAAAAAAAAATTCCGGGGGGGCATGCCCCCGGACCCCCCTAGAAGGCTCGGCGCTTCGCGCCTTCGCTTTATACTGAATCTGTAACCCCCCCATCGACTTTTCCCAGGTCCGGCCCTGCAACTGAACGTAAATTGTTATCATTGTTTCCTTTTAAATTTTATTTATTTATATCATACTTCAGTTAGACACGGATTGCATGTGTCTCCAAAATCAGATTTATCTATCAAATGGCACCATAAAAAAAAAATGACCAAAAATGTGCCTTACATACCACCTTAGGCTTATAGGTAGAATCTAACCCTAACCAAACTTTGAACCTTAGGGTTTCTATCAAATATAGGGTTAACAATGTTTTAAGTATGTCCATCGGATGCAGTTTCATCAGCTGCTTAAACTGATATTGACAACAGCCAGATCGCATGGAAACTGTACAAGTTAAATGCATTTCCCTCTGCAAGTCATAATATATAGTGAAAATTTTGATGCTATGAAGAAACTTTTTCAGTTTCAGCGTTTTCCGTCGATTTTCTTATTCAGATATATACGAAATCTCCTCACAAACCATGGTGTGAAACAAGCGCAAGTTTTAAACGGTTGGTTAATTTATTATAATTTTTTTAGTGATTTTTGGAGTTTTTCAACTTTTGTACACTGAAATTTTTGTATTTTTCATGTGATGGACTTGAAAATTGGTGAGCATCTTTCACGTGACTGACTGACTCAAACGATTATCGAAACAGGGAAATCGGACAGAAACTGTAGAAGTAAGATGTCTTTTCATACCCAAGTCATAACATATAGTGTTGAAATTTGTCCTAAGAAGAAAATTTTTTAGTTTCTGCGTTTTGAGTCGGTTTTCTTTATTAGAAATATACCGCAAGATCTCACAAACCATGTGGTCCAAATACCACATCTTTTTTAAGATTAGTTTTTTTTATTTTAATTTTTTTAGTGACATTTGGTATATCAGTCATATTTCTATATACACTTACACCCCTAGGGTTTCTATCAAATATAGGGTTAACAATGTTTTAAGTATGTCCATCGGATGCAGTTTCATCAGCTGCTTAAACTGATATTGACAAAAGCCAGATCGCATGGAAACTGTACAAGTTAAATGCATTTCCCTCTGCAAGTCATAATATATAGTGAAAACTTTGATGCTATGAACAAAATTTTTCAGTTTCAGCGTTTTCCGTCGATTTTCTTATTCAGATATATACAAAATCTCCTCACAAACCATGGTGTCAAAACGCACAAGTGAGAAATGGTTGGTTAATTTATTATAATTTTTTTTAGTGATTTTTGGATTTTTTTAAATTTTGTACACTGAAATTTTTTTTATTTTTCATGTGATGGACTTGAAAATTGGTGAGCATCTTTCACGTGACTGACTTAAACGATCATCAAAACAGGGAAATCGGACAGAAACTGTAGAAGTAAGATGTCTTTTCATACCCAAGTCATAACATATAGTGGTGAAATTTGTCCTAAGAAGAAAATTTTTTAGTTTCTGCGTTTTGAGTCGGTTTTCTTTATTAGAAATATACCGCAAGATCTCACAAACCATGTGGTCTAAATACCGCATCTTTTTTAAGATTAGTTTTTTTTATTTTAATTTTTTTAGTGACATTTGGTATATCAGTCATATTTCTATATACACTTACACCCCTAGGGTTTCTATCAAATATAGGGTTAACAATGTTTTAAGTATGTCCATCGGATGCAGTTTCATCAGCTTACTTACTTACTTACGCCTGTCACCCCTACCCGGGTATAGGCCGTCGACGAGAGACCTCCAGCAACTCCTGTCCTGTGCTTCTCCTTCGATTCTACTCCAGGTGGTTCCCAGTCTCTTGATGTCTGCTTGGAGGTCTCGATGCCAGGAGTTTCTCGGCCTACCTCTTTTCCTCTTTCCCTGGGGGTTCCATGACAATGCCTGCCTAGTGATACTGGAAGCTGGCTTTCTCAGACTGTGACCGATCCATCCCCATCTTCTTCGCCCAATTTCATTCTCTGCTGTTATCTGCTCTGTTCTCTCCCAGAGTCTGACGTTGCTGATCTTCTCTGGCCAGTGGATTTTCAAAATTCTTCTAAGGCAACTGTTCATGAAGGTCTGTACTCTGTTGACTGTGGTTTTTGTCAATCTCTATGTCTCTGCTCCATATAGGAGAACTGCTTTTACATTGGAGTTGAAAATCCGGACTTTGGTGTGTTGTGACAGCTCTCTGGAACTCCACACTTTTTTCAACTGGAGAAAGGCTGCTCTGGCTTTACCGATTCGTGCTCTGACATCTGCATCAGTGCCGCCTTTTTTGTCTATGATGCTCCCGAGATAGGTGAAGGACTCCACCTCCTCCAACGGGGTGCCAGCAAGCAAGACTGGTTCTTCCCTGGTTGCGTTCAGCCTCATTGTCTTTGTTTTCTGTTTGTGAATGGTGAGGCCCACTTGGGACGAGATGTCAGCAAGCCTCGTGGTCTTGTCCTGCATTTGTTGATGAGTGTGGGACAGTAATGCCAGGTCGTCTGCAAAATCGAGGTCGTCAAGCTGTGTCCACAGTGTCCACTGTATTCCACTTCGTCTGTGCTCTGTGGTCATCTTCATGACCCAGTCTATGGCCAGTAGGAAGAGGAATGGAGACAGCAGACACCCCTGCCTGACACCAGTTCTGACCTGGAGCTCTCTGGTGAACTGCCCTTCGTGGATCACGCGACATGTCATGCCATCATAGCTGCTCTTGATCAGGCGGACGAGCTTTGTGGGTACACCGTAGTGTCGTAGGAGTTTCCACAGAGTCTCTCGGTCCACGCTGTCAAATGCTTTCTCATAATCCACAAAGTTGACGTACAGCGGGGAGCTCCACTCCAGAGACTGTTCCACGATGATGCGGAGAGTGGCGATCTGGTCTGTACATGATCGGTTCTTCCTGAATCCTGCTTGCTGGTCTCTCAGCTGGGGGTCAACGGAGCTCTTCATTCTCTCTAGGATGATCTTGTTGAAGACCTTTCCTGGTACTGACAGCAAGGTGATTCCTCTGTAGTTGGAACACTTGCTGAGGTCGCCTTTCTTGGGAAGCTTGATTAGGTACCCCTCCTTCCAGTCAGCTGGCATCACCTCCTCTTCCCAGATCTTTCCAAACAGTGGGTACAGCATCTCAACTGTTGTCTCTAGGTCTGCTTTCAGAGACTCCGCTGGGATGCCATCTGGCCCTGCTGCTTTGCCATTCTTCAAAAATGCCACTGCTTTTCTGATTTCTTCCCGGCTGGGTCTGTCACAGCTGATGGGTAGGTCGGTCTCTGCCGGTTGGATGTCGGGGGGGGGGTCGGGTGGGCTAGGTCTGTTCAGTAACTCTTCAAAATACTCGGCCCATCTGTCGAGTTGGTCTGCTCTGTCTGCAATAGGCTTGCCTTCTTTGTCTTTTACTGGTCTTTCTGTATGGCCATACTTACCCGACAATCTTCTGGTAATGTCGTAGAGCTGTTTCATGTTGCCGCTGCCTACTGCCTTTTCTGCCTCTGCTGCCAGGCTGTCTGTGTAGGCCCTCTTGTCTGCCCTGATACTCCTCTTCACCTCGCGGTTGGCTTCCGAGTATTCCCCCTGTGCCCTTACTTTGGCTGCTCTCGTGCGACTGTTGTTGACCGCTGCTTTCTTCTGCTTCCTCGCTTCTATCTTCTTCAAGGTCTGTGCCGACAGCCAGTCCTTGTGATGGTGTTTCCTGAACCCTACAGTGTCTTTGCAGGTTGAGTTCAGCGCCTCTCTAACTGCCTTCCACTGCTGCTCTGTGGTGACCGCCTCCTCTTCATTTACTAGCTCCTGTAGCGCTTGAAACCGGTTGGACAGCACCAGTTTGAACTCTTCTCTAACTCCAGTTTCTCTCAGGAGGCCTACATTATAGCGCTGTCTTCTTGTTGTCTCTGTGCGGCTTTTCTTTAGCTTGAGCTTCATTCTTAAGGTAAGCAGATGGTGGTCTGAGGCGACATCTGCTCCCCTCCTCACTCGAACATCTTGAAGGGATCTTCTAAATTTCTTGCTAATGCAGATATGGTCTATTTGGTTCTCTGTTGTATGGTCCGGTGAGACCCAAGTTGCTTTGTGTATTCTTCTGTGTGGGAAGATGCTGCCTCCAATGACAAGTCGGTTTAGAGCACAAAAGTCTACAAACCTCTCCCCGTTCTCACTCATCTCCGAGCCTAGTCCCTGTCTCCCCATCACCTCTTCGTATCCGGTGTTGTCCTCCCCTATTTTGGCATTAAAATCGCCCATGACGATGGTGATGTCTCGCTCCGCACATTTGTCCACGGCACTCTGGAGTCGGTCGTAGAACTCTTGTTTCTCTTCCTCGTCACTGTCATTGGTGGGCGCATAACACTGGATGACGTTCAGCTTGAGCTTTTTCTTGGTTCTAAAGGCTGCTGTTATAATTCTTGGCCCAAGAGGTTCCCAGCCCATCAGCGCTCTCTGTGCCACTGGTGACAGCATGAGTGCTACTCCTTCTGTATGGGGGGCATTCTCCTCTTCATGACCTGAATACAGAACCATCTCCCCACTTAACAGCCTTTTCTGGCCAGACTGTGTCCATCTGGCTTCACTGATGCCTAGCAGGGAAAGGTTGTACTTTTGCATTTCCGCTGCTATCTGGGCGGCCTTGCCGCTCTGGTACATGGTCTTGACGTTCCATGTGCCCATGGTTGTATCCCTGGATAGAGAGAGGCGGCTCGGTCCTGTGGCTTCCGAAGACTTCCGGCTTTCACCACAGGACGTCATAAGTCTTCTAGTAGAAGAACCTTCCTCCTCCAGGAAAGGAATTACTGTTAGTCTTTTCGTCGGCGTTTTTGTAGCTATTTCCTTTTTTGCAGGGTGGGGAAGCTACCCCCACGCCCAACCCCCTTACTAGGAGGACCAGGGGTTTTCTGTCGGGGTCACCTTCCCTTAGACCATGTTGGTTCACGGCACCTTATTTCATTCGGTGCACCCCTCTCACGAGGGACCCCCTATCCACCACCCAGGGGACGCGCCTCAACGCCGTATGGTCCCAGCGCGAGGGTTTCATCAGCTGCTTAAACTGATATTGACAACAGCCAGATCGCATGGAAACTGTACAAGTTAAATGCATTTCCCTCTGCAAGTCATAATATATAGTGAAAACTTTGATGCTATGAACAAAATTTTTCAGTTTCAGCGTTTTCCGTCGATTTTCTTATTCAGATATATACAAAATCTCCTCACAAACCATGGTGTCAAAACGCACAAGTGAGAAACGGTTGGTTAATTTATTATAATTTTTTTAGTGATTTTTGGATTTTTTAAAATTTTGTACACTGAAATTTTTTTTATTTTTCATGTGATGGACTTGAAAATTGGTGAGCATCTTTCACGTGACTGACTGACTTAAACGATCATCAAAACAGGGAAATCGGACAGAAACTGTAGAAGTAAGATGTCTTTTCATACCCAAGTCATAACATATAGTGGTGAAATTTGTCCTAAGAAGAAAATTTTTTAGTTTCTGCGTTTTGAGTCAGTTTTCTTTATTAGAAATATACCGCAAGATCTCACAAACCATGTGGTCTAAATACCGCATCTTTTTTAAGATTATTTTTTTTTATTTTAATTTTTTTAGTGACATTTGGTATATCAGTCATATTTCTATATACACTTACACCCCTAGGGTTTCTATCAAATATAGGATTAACAATGTTTTAAGTATGTCCATCGGATGCAGTTTCATCAGCTGCTTAAACTGATATTGACAACAGCCAGATCGCATGGAAACTGTACAAGTTAAATGCATTTCCCTCTGCAAGTCATAATATATAGTGAAAACTTTGATGCTATGAACAAAATTTTTCAGTTTCAGCGTTTTCCGTCGATTTTCTTATTCAGATATATACAAAATCTCCTCACAAACCATGGTGTCAAAACGCACAAGTGAGAAACGGTTGGTTAATTTATTATAATTTTTTTAGTGATTTTTGGATTTTTTAAAATTTTGTACACTGAAATTTTTTTTATTTTTCATGTGATGGACTTGAAAATTGGTGAGCATCTTTCACGTGACTGACTGACTTAAACGATCATCAAAACAGGGAAATCAGACGGAAACTGTAGAAGTAAGATGTCTTTTCATATCCAAGTCATAATATATAGTGGTGAAATTTGTCCTAAGAAGAAAAATTTTTAGTTTCTGCGTTTTGAGTCGGTTTTCTTTATTAGAAATATACCGCAAGATCTCACAAACCATAATGTCTCAATAGCGCATCTTTTTTAAGATTATTTTTTTTTATTTTAATTTTTTTAGTGACATTTGGTATATCAGTCATATTTCCATATACACTTAAACCCTTAGGGTTTCTATCAAATATAGGGTTAACAATGTTTTAAGTATGTCCATCGGATGCAGTTTCATCAGCTGCTTAAACTGATATTGACAACAGCCAGATCGCGTTTTATCCCAATACAGGTAGCAGTGTTAATATGGCCAACCTAGAAACGTGTACGACACATATATTCATCCATCCATTCATTCATCCATCCATCCATCCACTAATTCATTCATTCCGGCAGTCATTCATTCATTCATTTATTCATCTATTCATTCATCCATCCATTCATATACACTAGGGTAACCCGCCCATCAGGGCCGTCCATGACCACCTCGGTGCTGTACAATGGCTGTACAACTAAGCCGGCAGTTGAAAACCATGCTTTCTGTGTTTTAGGTGGATGGTGTTTAGGGGCCCCGGTTACTCCCGGCAGTGCCACATGGCAAACTTCTTGATCAAGCAGACTCAATAGACTCTCATGAGTCTCGGACACTGTACTATAAGATTCATCATCTGTAGTCTTGCCGGGCGAAAATTATATCTAGTTACTATGCCACTACAGTATGGTCTGCTTTCAGGAACAAATTCAGTCTGACAAAGTCAAGTAGGCTGTGATTTGATACAGCCTCCTTTGTCAGTGCACAGATTTTCATCAGTCTCTGTAGTCAACACAACATTTAGGGGTCCCCATCTCTGGTTATGTTATATTTAACTCTGTGGATGCCGAACGCACCACATTTCCGGGCTTGCCCTCTCAGGTTTGCTACAGTGTCAGTTTCAGCCAGCGTGGCCGAATGCCGGTGGTGGATTTTCGATTGCGCGTATCTGTCTAGTGGCATGGCAAAGTTCAATTTGTGTGTGGGCTTGCCCTACGCATAATTACTGTGAAGCTATCATTCGGTCACAAGTGGCAGCCATTGAGACATCAAGGACACCCAAAATACACTCACAACAAAACTATTTCATTAATTGATGTCCTTTTAAGAATATTTTAATCAAATTTTATCACTTTAATATATTTTGCAAACTCACATTTTGAATGAAATGGCAATGGATTAAAAAGAAACTCACAAAAAACATTACAAAAAGAAAAACATTTGACGAGAGTTAAAAACAAAGATGTCGGACTGCGTCGTTAGCAATGGAGCCAGTAGTCGGCAATACCGATGTACTGAAACGGCTAAATGTTGGAAAAAGGAAGGTCTCAGTAGTGACTACACATTGCAGCCGCGAAGTACAGATAGTAAAGATCTGGGTCAGGCGTGTTTACACGTGTTGACAGGCCGTAGCCCGGCCCTCGGGCCCATACAACTTAACAAATGGCCCGCGGCGCGTGCAGTCCCCATTAAGAGGTGTTCTGTTTAGGAAAGGGCTATTGGGACGCTATATAGGAGCTTGTGCACAGCCGGAGATGGGTACGTCCCATCTAAGATGGCTAACAACGACGCCCTAAGCCAAAATTCTGTTATAACTGTGCGTGGTCTTTGTTGGCCGCATATGCACCAACCCACACTCCTTGCCGTACACAATGATTGTAACAGCAAAATCATAAAAACACCACATACCACCTCTTTTTTTTTGAGGAGTGGGGCAACAAGGGGCAGATGAACTTCACCATCGACAAGTGCCACCGGCTGACGGTGACAAAGAAGAAATAGGGCTCAAGACAAGTTGACGTCATCACGCTAGTTGTGGCGGCCATCTTGAGAGAATACGCGCGTAGGCCGATAGGGAAATCGCTGTCAGGACAATGTCAGGAAAGTCCTGACGTGCGGCAATAGGCAATAGCAGCAAGTCTTGCCATCACCTTAGGAAACCCATATGGCTAACCAGAATCTGTTTTTGTTTGTTTCCAAAGAAGACGAAACATGAAGAAAAACGTGTTGTGTTGAAACACTACTTCAGTCGCTACTATCTGAAGGCTATCGTATCCTTTTAAGATGGCGGCTGACGCGCCGATGCTCCTAAGCAACGCGGGGAACTTCCCGGCGCCCGGCGCTTCAGTGTTAGCCTACACTCTTCACAACCAAGTTTTGGGGAAGTGACCAGCGCCACTGAAATACCTAGATCAGAGCTGACCAATGAACTACGCTGGGGACAGCATATCCGCTCCATCGCGGCAGCAAAAGCAACCGCACCAGTGCCTTTGTTTGTCAGTAGGAACAGCCGCTACCTCCTCAGTTTCAAACAAGTAGTTACAAAGGGCTCGTCCGCCGGCCCGATTCTGGAACTGATATTCATCTCCAGTCTCGGACCCACACCACTGAGCAGTCTTTATCAATCACCCTGGAGAACTGAGGTTCAGCGACGACTATAAGCCAGGCGAATCCTCAAGTCCCACCTCCAGCCATAGGGGCCTGACGGAATGTTGCTTTGACTAAATGCAAATCCGCTGCGCCACCGCGGCGTGCGCACCACCGCCTCACAAGCTCGACAGATCTGACTTGAGGTTGTGACGCGGTGGCGACTGAGCACGCCGCGGTGGCGCAGCGGATTTGCATTTAGTCCAAAGCACCAGTCGTCAGGCCCCTATGGCCTCCAGCGCCTCTCTCTGGATCATCCAAGCTCCAATCACTCAAGTCCCGTAGGACTACATGTACGTGTCAGGCCCCCGTGATGTACTGACAGTCATGACTCGGAGTGGTCTTGTACAGTGAAAGTCCAGGGAAGAAACTCAGTCATACTCCCCGGCACCCGACGGCACACTCCCACACGGCTCCCGTGGCCAGCCTGCAAAGCGGCTTCAGATCCCGCACTCGCGTACGGTCACCTGCATGCAATGGCGGGCTCAACTTAAAAGGCCCTCGGGCCGATGTCGGCCGACCGCGTTCGGGCCCGCGCGCGCGCCGGGCCCGAACGGCGGCCGACTGTCGGTCGGCTTCTTTTGCGCGGCATTGGGTGCCTCCATTTCCCCCTCCGACTATTATTACTCATGTCCCTCAGTGTGGCGGAATCCCGTGCACTAGCCTTCAGATCAATTGCGGAAGGCTGGATAGAGGTGGGCCCGGTCCGGCCCTGGCCTCAGTAATCGCCCGGGGCCACTCCTGATTATTTTAGATTGTTGAATCATGATCTAAAGTGCGCCGAATAGACTTCGCATTTCAACTCAAACTGAACTTATAATGAACCCGACTGACCAAGCCGCCTTTGCGCCGCCACGCGTAAACACAAGAACAGTGACTGAAGAAGAGTCGCCCCGGCACCGACATAATTTGGACATTGGGACGAGTTTGATTTGTCCCCGTACTTTCGGCTCGCTTTAACACAAGTTTTTAAAGTCAAGCCCCCCCCCCCCCCCCCCCCACACACACACACACACACACTGACACACCCGCCCACCGGCTCAGCTCTCCATGCGGCCTTTCTTCGCGTCAGACCTTTGAATAGGCGGATAACATTTTTCGAAGGCGGGATTGATGTAATAGGCGTGCAGACATTTCTTTGCATCTGTCACTGCATGGCTCGGTAGAACGGCCTTCTCAACCTGACACACCCATTCATCGCTTGAAAATTTGACTGATAGTTCAACGGGGTGGTGCCAGAATAGGTTGGCACCTCAGGCGCGGCCAAGCGGCTATTCAGTCTGGCACCACCATTGAACTAACTACAGTTGATCTATCTCCTAATCTGTAATGTAGCCTTCATGGCCGGACAATAAGCAAATTTTACAAAACAGTCAGTCTCGGGATGTAATGGGTTAATAAGAGAGAGAGAGAGAGAGAGAGAGAGAGAGAGAGAGAGAGAGCCGAGAGAGAGAGAGAGAGCACTCACCTAAAACTGCAACCGGTTCAAGAAGTGCTCTGCCGGGCTGTCGTAACTTATCTCTTCTTTCTTTCTGTCCCTTGTGTCGAAATCTCGTGGTTGCCGACAGTAAATGCGTGCAAATGTAGTTCAACGACGTGAAATTTCAGGGGCGGATCTGGGGGGCTGGCGTCCAAATCAGTCCCCCCCTCCCCCCCGACCCCAAATTCTTTACTGAGAACTATGCTGTGGTAACAAAGCCCCTTTTGGGGGAGTTTTTACCCCCCCCCCCCTCCTCCCGTTGTTGTTTGATATTTCGGCACTGAAGAGGTGATAGTCCTGAAGCCCACCCCCCAGCCCCCTCCCGGGCGTAGTTTGATTTTTCGGCCGCTGGACTGAGTAAGTTTAGCGTCGCGTCGGGAGGCCTTCTGTTTTAGGTCAGTTGAAGGTCCACATTTTACACTGACAACAAGGCAACTGATCCGCCCCTGAATCGTGCCAAGGGCGCAGTAATATTTATACCGCTGATAAGACGGTGATGTGCTGGACTGTACTTTAGACCATGACCTAGATCCGGTACGTCCAACATACAGTCCACACTGACGAGCAAGTCACTGTTCATCGTCGTGTACTTTAGCTGTTCTTGTTGACATTGCAAGATTGCATCCATCTTAACACGTTCAACTCCAACAGTCGGCGGCAAGACATGGATCGAGCGTGACAGGTCGTTGTGCCAGAACAGCTTGGAGCCCATAGGCGCCAAGCTATTCTGGCACAACCCTTGAACTATCACGCTCGATCTGTTTCCAGAAGTGTAATACAGTCTTCAGGGGGCAACTTCAAAACTAAATTGCGGACTTCGGTCCTGGAGCGACAGAATGTCTTACAAGTTACCACACATCCAGACAACGTTAGCAACAAAACACAAACACTGATGTTCCTGTGCCTGTTTTTTTTACTTGGACGAATGTATGAATGTTAAGCCAAGAGTAGTGGTAATTTCAAGCTTTTGACACACAACTTCTCTGGCTCGTAAGGAATCACCACCATCCACAGCGGTGTATATATTATGTATTCTCGTGTCCTTTGATACCTTTTTTCATGTCAAACGGTTTGATGTTTGGGCTGACTCGATAAGCGTTTTGGTTGCTTTTTTTTTCTCTTCTTATAATAACGTTGCGTGTCGATAGCGGTTTCAGTCGCGATGATTTCCAGGCTGTATGAATCAAAGCGACTAAAACCGCTACCCACAATCATAGGCATAATCATTGTTGGGCTTCCGTACAAGAATTTGCACAGCTAAAATGACAATTTTTTTTTTTTTTTATCGCATTCTGCTGCATCTGTTTAACCCTTTTAGTCCCGGGGGTGCATTTCCCAAATTTTGGAAGTGGTACTTACTTAACGACTTTGTACCAGTTGCAGGACTGAGGTGGATTGACATAATTCAAGGGTAGTGCCAGATTAGCTTGGCGCCTTTAGGTGCCAAGCTATTCTGGCACTACCCTTGAATTATCATGGTCAATAAATCTGCTGCTGTAGGGTGTTGGGGTTAGAAGGGATAAGAATCTACGTCCATTGTGGTTGCTGGTCCGAGTGTAGGGTTACACTGTCACAAATCGCGGAACGTAGGACCCGGTCGCGGAACACAATAATTTAAAGAACTTTTGACGTCATCTGACACACAGTGTGCTCAGGTGATTACCGTGCAGAAAAGACACGTGCAAATATCAAAGGCAACCCCACCGACAATGCCCCCACCCGGCTCTGCCCTGAGGGACTTGGGTGGGGGTTAACTACTTTTTAGTTCCCAGGGTCACACTGGTCAGCCCCACAAGGTGGGGTTTTCTCTTTTTTTTCTGGGGCAT
This sequence comes from Semisulcospira habei, assembly GCA_036245525.1. Classification (NCBI taxonomy): domain Eukaryota; kingdom Metazoa; phylum Mollusca; class Gastropoda; family Semisulcospiridae; genus Semisulcospira; species Semisulcospira habei. The sequence continues at coordinate 7,178,256 of BTPG01000008.1, read as the reverse complement.
GTTTCTGTCTACCTTTGGTCCATTCACCTGTATTTTCTTGTTAAAACTCCCCAAACTGTCTGCGCTGCCTGTTGCTCTTCATATTGGATGTGTGTTGCTAAATGGTCTGCTGCACCTAAGAGACGATGATTTATGTGTTTGCGATTAATGCATTTTTATAAGAATAATTTATCTGTACATATTTTGTGATTATAATGATTTTCTACTTTTTTTTAATTTGGAAACTTGGGTACGATAAATTTCCATAAACTTGCAGCGTCCCTAGCATGTCGGGTTTATTTAGATTATTAGACAGGTTAATGACATACATTTAACCCTTTTAGCCCCATGGTCCCATTTGTCAAAATTTGGAGGTGTTGCCTAACGACTATGTGCCAGTTGAGGGGGTGGTCTGACCATGATAATTCAAGGGTAGTGCCAGATTAGCTTGGAGCCTTCAGGCGCCAAGCTGATCTGGCATTACCCTTGAATTATCATGGTTAATCCATCTCCTGCTGTAGGGACTTGGGGCTAAATGGGTTAATATTCTATTTACTTTGTTTCACAAGCAAAGCAGGCACGTCCTGAGAAAGTCTTATTGCTGTCAGGACTTAGAGCAATCTACAATCAACCAACCAGCCCATCAACGATGGGAGAAGATGTGATATCCCTCTCTCACACAGACACATACATGAATCAACAAACACGGAACACTACGACAAAACAAAACGCACATGTATGTACCCCCAACCTTGTACTGAACGACCACAGTTTGAACACAATGTTTATAGTGTGCCTGTGTCTGCTAGGGGGGTATGACCTAAAATCGTGAAGTGTGACTGGCGTTTTTTCGCTTCTTGTGAATCCTGATATCGTGAAGTGTGACTGGCGTTTTTTCGGTTCTTGTGAATCCTGATAACAATTTCTTCATCCTCATGATCCGAGGAAAAAAAGTGTTTGACATGAAAAATGAAAGTCAAAACAAACTCTTCATGATCAGTGAAAACACCTTGGTTATTTCATGCAACGTGAAAATTTTTCCCACATCATTTCTACTCATAAACTGTAACCCCCTCCCCCCTCCCTGTAACCCCCTCCCTGTTCTTTCAGTTTGTAGCATGCAATGCCAGCTTTCCAACGTGAAGGCTATTCTGGGGAATTCGTGAATAGCAAAACAAATCGTGAATCTGTGCTGGTTCCTTCCCCCCCCCCCGCCCCCCACAGACAAACGAACAAGATGAATGAACTAGTGAGACTAGCAAGTACACACTATGTATGTTTAGTCTTTTACTGAAATCTCAAACCAATGTAATACCCATGAGTATCAAAATAAATAAATAAATAGTGATCACTCTGGAAAGTGAAGGAAAAAGGAGAATATGCATCAGGCCACATGGTGGCTTTGTGAGGTACATGAACATGTCATGAGAATGCAAACATACAAACAAATGGCAAAGCCATCTAGGCTCATATGAATGAAAACCACACATTTCCACTGATGTCCATAACTTGTAGGAGGTCACACCAATGCATGCACAATATACCAGTATATTGCAGTTGCTGGGGTCCATAACACGCAAAACACAGGTATACATGAAAGTGTCTTACACAATCTATCTTTGTACCAAGTTTGGCTTCAGAGTTGAACAAAGTACCTACATACAATCATGTTTATGTGCATGTACATTTGGGCGTTTCCGCACTCTGTTGACCTTCCTGTTGACCATTGACCTTGATGAGGGATCACAGAAATGAGTATATGAATATTTATTACAGAAAGTTCTTATCACCAACCACTTTTGTGTTTGACGTTCATGGCGCAAAATAGTCAAACTAAAAAATGTCAATGTCACAGCGTACCACAGATGGACGGACAACTGTGACTCACTGTATAGACTCACTTTCGCTATCGCACATGAGCATAAAATGGGAAACATGCTGACAGACCTTTCCTTTCACATTAAGAGCCTACTCTGCATGATATACAGGTAAAATGCAGCCAAACACACAGCAAGCCTTATAACACACACATGTAACAGTTCCAGTCTACAAATCACCATCAAATTAACCCATTTCTCCCCAAGTCCTTACAGCAGGAGATGGATTGACTATGATAATTCAAGGATAGTGCCAGATTAGCTTGGCGCCTGGAGGCTCCAAGCTAATCTGGCACTACCCTTGAATTATCATGGTCAATCCATCTCCTGCAAGTGGTACATAGTTGTTAGGCAACACCTCCAAAAATGTGAGAAACGCGGCCTTGGGGCTGAAAGGGTTAACACAGCAAACATATAATTATTCCACAAACATAGCCGACCTCAAACCCCTTCACTGTCAAGAAAAACTGAACACCACCCAGCTGCAAGGGGACAGAGATTCTCATGAGCCCCAGCACCTGCGGGGGGCTCATGAGGATCCATGCCTCTTGCTGGAACCACTGTATCCATGTTCCTTTGATGGATGGGGATTAAACTGACTCCCAAAACACAATCTGCGTCAATTGGCAGTGAAGATGTTAAAACGCTTGCACCATTATAATGTGAAAGTCCTCTAAGCTATTTAGGCCCGAAGTTATACAGCAGGAGATGGATCAACCATGATGATGCAAGAGTAGTAGTACCAGACTGGCTTGGCACCTGATAACACCAAGCTAATCCTGGCACTTATCATGGTTGATCCATCCCCTGCAAGGGGTGGGGGGGGTCGTGGTATTATTATTATTATTATGTTCATGGTCATAAGGATAATGTTGGAAATGCGCCCTCGGGGTCAAATGGGTTAAAACCAGAGCAAACAGCCATCCCAGATACAGTGTCACTGTTTACAGTCAGGCTTTTGCCACATACATTATCAGGCATTCCGTGGTTGGGAGGGACAGTGCAACACAACAACTCGTCCCCGGTGATCTACAGTCCATCGCAGACTTCTCAACTCGGCCCCGATACACCACAGCAAGACAGGCATCGAGCATGATAGTTCAAGGGTGGTGCCAGAATAGCTTGGCGCCCATAGGCGCCAAGCTATTCTGGCACCACCCTTGAACTATCCTGCTTGATCTGTCCCTAGAATTGTAATACAGTCCTTCAGAGGGCAACTTCAACATTTTGGGATTTCGGTCCTGGGGCAGAATGGGTTAAACACAGCTGACATAAAGTACATCAGTACTGACCATAAACTGCAAGTGCACAACATCAAGAGTACGAGGGCATCTGGCCTGGTTCACTTCATCTTGTAAA